>JAQMYF010000012.1:30203925-30216940 GCA_030014195.1 Neosilurus mollespiculum | reverse complement strand
TATATATATACACATAGATACACCAGGCTTATGTGAACCAAGACCTACATTTTCTGAAGCTTTAATGTCAACACGAGGCATATTTATTGAAACTGTCCCATCCCTCATTCGTACCATGTCCTGCTAATCTCCGTGGCGGCTGCTGTTGCTGCGCTTAAAAATGCAAATGTGTGCAGAATGAAAGTCTGTCTGCCTGTAACATCTGTCCCAGTATTTCAAAGGGACTCAACATCCATCTGCTCCATTCAGAAAAAAAAAGGAAACTTAGGATATGAAGCAGGAAGATGCAAGCAGAAGCAATCTAATGAGCCTTCTCCTCCTCCTGTTACTGTGCTGGCTGCCAAATTGCTTTTTAATGTTTTTATTTGCATTTTGGTAAACTAATTATCAAATGAAATAATAGTGAACAATAAGACTGCTCACAAAATCAAAATTTTACATGTGAACAAGATGGTTGATATTTTTTACGTTGAACCTTTAAGATCATAATCATCATGCACGTTAGACAAAAGACACTGTTGCAATCACTTTACAGTTTACTGCAGCTTTCGTAAGTGCTCAAGACAAACACACTGTTCTATAGCACACGTTTATGAGCATATGCACACAAAAAAGGGAAAAAAAAAATATACAAAAATGAGGAAGTAAAAAAGAAAGGTGGCCTTGATTGTTGGACAAACTTACATATCAAAAAAAGTTTGGTTTAATTTCATTTCATTTTCCAAGATGCTTTGTCCTTTATTAGGGCTGAGGGAAGTCTGGAGCCCATCCCAGCCAACTCCAGGTAAAGGTGAGGTACAGCCTAAAGAGCTTGCCAGACCATCACAGGGTCAACACACACACACAAAACCACACTCACATGCCTTTGGACTGTGGGAGGAAGCCAAAGCACCCAGAGGAAATCCACACAAACACAGCAAGTACATGTAAGTCAGAACTCTACACAGAAACACCCTTTCCAGGTATAGGGATTGAATGCAGGACCCTTATTGTGAGGCGTAAGTACTGACCACTATATTATCATGCTGCCAAAGGTTTCTATATAGTACCAAAAAGGGAATTTTATAACAGTAGAGGATTCCTTTCTCTGTGCCTTATAGAAACGTTTTTAAAGGCTTTTTACAGAACCACAGTGGGGATCCACCTTTTGGGCTCTAACACTACCTTTCTTCTTTACTATACACCTTATATGTACATCAGTGTTATTGTCTATGCACTTAGCAGAATCTCTGTATTTTCATTTGTGAGACACTGGACAGTGCAAGTCTATTTGTCACACATGTTGTATGCTAGGCATACAATCAATAAACAAAAATAAGCAACCAATCACATCAAGAGAAATTTTGCTACATTAAGTGTATAGGGGTGGGATGAGACAGGCCCTAGTTCAAGAGGATTAAGGCCTAGAGAAAGAAACTATGCAGATGTCAGTTTGTTTGAGGTACTCATATGTTGTCTCCTTTGAGAGGCGAGCTGCTGGAAGAGAGAATGCCCTGGGTGAAAGGAGTGTAATGATTTCCCCCACTCTTTTCTTCTTACTAGATTAATACAGCTGGAAGTGGCCATAGCTGACAGGCAATGATTTTCTCAGTGAGTCTCACAATATGTTCTATTTTCTGCTTGGAGTGAACAGACACATTTAATGCATAGATCTAGAGCACAATGTTTGTTATAGGATTGATATTTAATGCCTTTTGCCACAGACACTAGAGACATGCTTGTAGAAGAGGGTGTTAATGTTTACAGCTGTATTAGAATCAGGGAAGCCATCACCTTTATCAAACATGGAAAGAGAAATGAGAACCATTTCCTGATGAGGAACACAGAGCTCTACCTATCTGTTCCATCACTGTAGTGCCAGTCATGTTAAACAGATCTTAAGATGTTTTGGAAGCTGTAATTTTCTCTTGACATGAGATGAGACTTGCAGAGAGAAATTGAATGATGCCACAAATGCTGCTGTCAGACACATTCAGCTTCACTGAACAGGGAATGAAAATGATGAAAACATAGAGAAATATAGATAAGATTGTATACATAATGGCAATTGTGAATATGATATTCATGTGCCAGTGTGTAATGTATTTATCCCAGTATGTGCGTGTGTCTGTGTTATTGCAGTGACCTTTAAGAACAGACCTCTCAGTATGGTTCTCAGGCAGTAAAGGTTTTGCCTCTGGCTTGTCTGAGCTTTCTTGCTTTATTATTAAATCAAACTTAGGGCGTGCATTTGAATAATTATTCACACACAGACACACACACAGACACACACACACACTGCTTCTTTATTCAAGTACAGAATTCAGAATAAGGACATAAGGCTTTAAATATATTATTTATATGCATAAGTAATAATCAAACAGCATGACAACAAATCCTATGGAACACAACATATTCTATCCTAGATATGACGACTATACATACTTGGAATCGATTAAATGGAACAATAAATATCAGACTGTTTTGCTTTTAAAAATCCAACTATTCTGAAACTCCTGCTTATGCCTGTGTCCCAATCAACCAACTATAAGAACATTTAATTAACATTCATTGTATCGCTTAATGCTAATTAGGGTCGCTTGGAGGCTGGTGCCCATCTCAGCTGACTCTGGGCAAGGGCTGAGTACACCCTGGACAGCTCGTCAGGCCATCGCAGGGCAGAAACACGCTGATGGCAATCCAATGGCCTACTCTTTACGAATGACAGCAATGGTTCTTTTACATGCCTCTCACCACAGACAGTGAGAGACATGGACGGCCTTTGATAACCCAGTTAGCTGCACTGGGGGGGCGACAGTGACAACTCGGTGATAGTGGGGCTTGAAGCTCTGACCTACGAATCAGTAACCAGCACCTTAACAACCAAGCCACCACTGACCACATATAGTTATAGTTTGCACTAATAGTAAACTAAGCTATACTGAAATGACTCTAATGAGATTAAGGAGTTGTAACAGGAGCAGATGTCCAGAGGATGTAGAGAAGGGTGATGTTTTGTGAAGATATTGGCTCATTCCACTTGGGAGATTTGCAGTAAGCAAATTAGGAAGGCAAGGTCAAAGGGCAGAATCAGTATATCACCTGCTCTGCTACTCACTGAACATAATGTTGTTCATAACACAAGAACATTATCATTTATTTAATAAAAGCATTTTCAGCCCCAAAGCTATTATTGCAAATTATAAGTGACAAAATATAGTATGGCAATGAAATGGGCATTTGTAAAGTTAGCTATTTACAGTAGCTATCTACCAACATGGAGATTTAACTGGTAATTATGTATTCAAAATGGAAATACCTTCATTAAAATATCAGATTCCATGGTGCTTCATGTTGAGGGATTTCCCCCATGACATACAGTAATGTTTTTACAAACCCTATATAATACCAAGTTATAAACAAAAACCCACAGTGAGTCCAAGAAGATTCATCAAATGGAACTGAAATCACAAATAAATGTAGATTACCAAACAAATGTTGATAACCCAATCATTAAAACTTTTGAAACACTTTCCTGGTCAAACTGGCTGTGCTTACAGAGTAATTTTGTGCTTTTGGTCTAAACAATAAATTATACAGCATACAATCTACATTGACTCATCCACTGGCAGATATAAATCAAAGTACTTTCTCTGCCACAGATGACATTACCTACAGTGTTTATATGGCAGAATGTCAGCTTTAAGCATCGATGTGAGACTCGATGATGATTTGTCACACATCTACACATGCACACAAGATTTCTCCCCAATATTTACAGTCCTCGATTTAACTGAGGAATTTTTCAGCTTCATGATGGAAGATTAAGATCCACAAGAATAAGCAAGATATCTTGATTTGATGTATGGAGCATGATGTATGGAGTATGGAGCACTTTTCCTGCTGTTTGACGAGGAAACCATCAGCTGTATTAGGAATATTTTTTTCCCTTGAGATTTATTTCCACAATTTAGTCACCTATCATTGCACTAGCTCCAACTAGGTGAGGTGAAGGCTAACACATACTTCCTCTGGAGCCAGCCTACAGCATCATTTTAAATTGGTGCTCATTCTGTATCACAGGGCAGCAGAGCACACCAGAACAAAAGTATTATTTACTGTCTTCTATACTTGATTCCACAGGGACCCACAATTGGCTAGTGTCACTGCAATCAAAGACCACGGATGGCTGTGGCATCATCAGGGTTTAAATTCACCATTTCCTGATGATAAGACACATACTTTTTGGTCACCCCACTCAGGAGACCTGTAATGTGTATAATTTAGTATTTTACAACACTGTCTTCAGTATTTTACAACACTGCACTGTCCATGGTCCATAGTACAATTTTAATCACATCATTACGTGATGAGGTGTGTCTCTGAGGTAGGATTTCATCCATCCATCATTTATCTGTCAGGGTTGTGGGGAAAACTAGAGCCAATCCCAGGTGATTTTGTATCTTTGTATTTTGGTATTCCCTGGAGTGGGCGCTAGCCTATTGCAGGGCTAACACAGACACAAGCAACCATTCACACTCACATTCACATTTGTGGACAATTTAGAATAACCAGTTGACCCAATGTGCATGTCTTTGGATTCTTTGTATTGTCGGAGGACACTAGCTTTCAGGATGTGCAAAAGAGGCAGTGGCAAGGCATTATGGATGTGGAGTGGAGCAAATTCTGCTGTACAGAGACACTCAGACTGAGAGAGGGCCCTAAAGTGCCATAAAGTGATCTCTCTGCTATAGACACTTACCACCTCCTCATTTATTGCAGCCACAAGAACAATTCCAATGAACTCATCCACTCATCTAATAATGTTAACCACAGGGAGACAGACAGGAACAGGAGACTTTTTTTTTTTTTTTTTTTTTTTCTTTTCAAGTGTGTAGATTTCCTATAAATTGTCAATTTGTATCTCCAGCGGAACATGCCAGACATTGTTCCAAGTGCTCACTTAGACTGTAGTGCACCTTTATCAGGGTGTGTCTCACTGGAGAAAATGACGCCACTGTGAAAAGCTCTGCTATTACTGCACAGACATAAGAAATTTACCTAACAAAGTAGCCTCCCTCAACCTTTTTCTTACTCGCCTATTCAATCCATCTCTGACTCTCATTCACACATACAGTACACGTACACATGCACACATGTACAGATATGCGCATGCGCCCATGTGCGTGCACACACACACACACACACACACACACACACACACCTTAGGGTAGTTTGATTTAACGCAAAAATGCCATCTGGCATGGAAATGCCATATCCCAGAAGCTTTCTGTAGAGAGGGTTGGCAACTCCTGCTGATCATCAAGAATGGCTTGTTGGTTATTTTGAATTCCCTAATATATATATATATGAGTGATCCCAAGGTCGGCGGGTTAAAGCCCCACTATCACCGAGTTGTCACTGCTGTACCCCCAGTGCAGCTAACTGGGTTATCAAAGGCCAGCTATGTCTCTCACTGTCTGTGGTGAGAGGCATATAAAAGAACCATTGCTGTCATTCGTAAAGTGTAGGCTGAATCGCCATCAGCATGTTTCTGCCCTGTGTTTGAGCTATCCAGGGTGTTCTCTGCCCTCGCCCAGAGTTGGCTGAGAAGGGCGCCAGCCTCAAGGTGACCCTAATTAAGATTAAGCAGTTCAGAAAATGAATGAATTATTATATACACACACACGTACATACATATATATATATACACATACACACACACACACATCAGCTTCACTGTAGCATATAAGCAACCTGGCACACAGGGTTACTGTGCGGTTACTTTGATAGAAACAGTCTGGAGACACAGAGGCTGGATTATAATGAAAATACAATATACATCTCGCCTTTGCATGGCCATTCTAAGATTCAGTGTTTCACTCATTTCTTCCTTAATTTGTGTGAAATGTAGAACATGGTTTTTCTTAGTAGGAGAGAGAAAAGTGCCTAATCTAACTCTAATGTATTGCACAACATAAACAAACTGAGCTACTCGCTGTGCCAAAAAGCATTACCTCCCAGTCACTGTACATCACTAATGTCTCATTCATCCTTTTAACTACACCCCCCTTTTACGTTTTAACCAATTCTCATTCAATTTATCTTTCTAAGGTTGAACCCATATTTTGTAATCAAATTTCCTCTCTGATTTTCTCATTTATGTTCACACTGATTAGGATCAGGCCTTTGTAACAGCCAACCAGATTTCTCTCTCTCACACTCTTTACATATCTCTCTTTATACATTTCTCTCTCTCTCTCTCTCTCTCTCTCTCTCTCTCTCTCTGTGCAAACACAGGGAATTCAAGTCATGTTTGCAATTTATTTAGAACCTGGCTTTAAATGGAGTTGTAGTGGTCTACATACGGTGTAAAACCTTTAAATGTTTTCCCCAGAGGCAAAAGGGTTCTAAAGTCATCCTTTATAATAAGTACGCAGCCTTTATGACAAGAGGAGCACCACAGCTCTCCAGCATATACATTCCTAACAAATTGAATGCATAAAAAAGGTTAGTGGTATACAACACACATTTTATTGTAGACACATTAGGGCACCATGTATTAACCAGCAACACAAACCACTTTGTTGAGTGCTGAAGTTGTTTGGAGACCATGCACATAATGTTCCCATCTGCACACATTTTTCAACTTATTTAGAAAAGGATTAAATATAGCACTGCTAAATTCAAGTGCTTCTATCTATAGAGAGATGAGTGTTAGTCCCGTGGGAAAAGGGTACAGTGCAGTCTCGCTGACACACTGATATTGTCAATGTACCTTGTCACCCTGTTTTCTTTTATTTCTGTCTGTCTCTTTTTGATGGCGGTGCGTGCTAGTAAATGTATCTATTAGTTGACAGCCCTCAGAGCTGCCACCCAAGTCATATCCTATAAATTGAAAACATATATTATGGAAAGATTGCAAAGAATAATCTCTTTTACCATTAAACTGTTATGAGCTGTTTTGCTACAATCATTCAGGACATACAGTTGTGGTATATCCAACCAGACTACATGTTGGACTGTAATTAAGTTTATCTTATATGGTTTGTATTTCATGGTTTCACCCAAATGAGGATGGGGTTCCCTTTTAAGCCTGGTTCCTGTCATGGTTTCTTCCTCATGTCAACTGAGGGAGTTTTTCCTTGCCACTGTCGCCATGGGCTTGCTCATTAGGGATGTGCAGGGATTGTAGAAAAATGTTTAAATTCCTTTTTAAATTTCTTTTACTTTGTAAAGCTGCTTTGTGACAATGTCAATTGTAAAAAGTGCTATACAAATAAAATTCAATTAGATTAAATCCTACTCCAATTTAGGCTAAACTGTTTGAAACATTCATTCATTCATTCATTCATTTTCTTAGCCGCTTAACCCAACTTGATTGTGAAGTCAACTTGATTTCATTTGTAAATATGAATCTATTTCTGTGTTTCAGGCCTGTAACACATTCCAAAAAAGTTAGAACAGGGTAATTTAGGGCTGGAAATGATATAATGAAATAATGACATGATCTGAAACAGGAAATTGTAATTAGTATTTTGTACAAAAGAAATATCCAGAGAGGGCCTACTCTTTGAGGAATAAATGATCTCCAGTTTGTCAACAAATGCATGAGAAAATTTCTTTTTCTGAACTGCTTTATCCTTTATTAGGGTCACTGGAAGGCTGGAGCCCATCCCAGACAACTCCAGGCGGGGTACACCCTAAACAGATCATCAGATTACTGATGGCCAACACAAACACAACTATTTACAGTCCAACTCAGTTCACAAAGTTCAAACAGAAATGCCCGTGTTGGGCACGGGGCTCAAACTCAGGACTTCATGATGTGAAGCTGATGTGCTGACCTTTGTGCCACTGTGCTGCCCTTTTTTATATACTGTATTAAATATAGTAATGTATTTAATTAATATACTGTAGCCAAACACATCCAGTGCATATCTGGATCTCCTAATACAGTGTGTCACTGTGAGAACAAAAGCCTGGGCAATGGGAGACCACATTTAACAGATTTTTTTGAGAATCACAGATGAATTGGACATTATTGAGTGGTTCTGTTTCCAGCTGAGTTTCGGGAATGGATTGGAACATTCAGACAAGTGTGTGCAGTCTACTGGGCCTATAATATTATTATAGCAGCAACAGAGTGATATCCTATCTTGATTAGAAGCTGTTTATGTTCAGGACAGGGGAATTTAATATATTGCCAGGCTAGAAGATTTGTACTATTCAGGACTCATGGGAGGGGGGGTTGAATGCCAGAATCTTCATGAAAAGTGCATGAGATTTAACAACAAAATTTCTTCATAAGAACAGTACCTTATTTTTAGTTTCAGTTTCAAGACATCACCCCAACTTTTTTTCTGATTAGGAATTGTAAGTGCTGTAAGAAATTATTGAATTTATTGTAAATGCAATGTAAGATTGTTGAAAATGAATGGTTACAAACACCAGTGCCAATTTTGCCATAAATATACAGTAATCTCTGGATTATGAAAACAAGACGTCCTGGTGCAGAACAGTGACTGAACATTAAATTAGATTATATGAAGGATTATGACTATATGGCTCTCAATTCTGTCGGTAGATAGATGAGAATATAGCCAGATTTCATGGCTTCATTGATTAAACATGTGAATAAGGCAGTGAGAAGTGAGTGAGCTATATGGCCCTGAAGCCTCTCCCATGCACTGACCTACAGAGCTCTTCTCATTATGAGGGTCTATATATAACCCCGTTAGTGCTGCGTAATTCTTCATATGGTAAAACATTGTCTCTTGTGGAAAATTTATGAATCATAAATTTATGAATCATAATATATGATTCTTAAAAGTGCTCATAATTCCTAAGATTCCTAGATTAAAAAATAACCTAATGACATACAGAGAATAAAAATGGCATATCTTTTTTTCATGTCTTAGTCTACAAATTCCTGTGATGAAAGTTTTGTGTTTTATTCATATTCAAATGTTTGCATAGTTGGAATATGAAGCTGTCGCCCTTTAATACCATGAGAAGATGGAAAATCTGGTATGAGCATCCCACTGGGAAGTTTGACAACTAAGCAGATTCATTAAACCTCACACTGAGCACACTGGGCTGTGTGTGTTTGCTCAATGGACTTACCTCACACTTTTCCCTGCCTGTCTAGGCCTCTGCCATCACATGTAACCATAGTAACAATCCTCAACCACGCAAGTCTGCTTTTTCTCAATGTAAATGGCCTGTATTTCAAAAGGGCCCTATCCACATCAGTGTTTAGAATGGCTGAAACGTTGGACAGCCCACAGTGTCATAATTCAGCAATTAATGATCCCGTCATTGTTTATGGTTTATAAAAAATGGTATATAATGTACAGTATGCAGGAGAGGGATGGAAAGGGATATTGCAATGAAGCTCATGAATAGTATAATGAGCCTTGACATGAGGCCTCATTTAATACTCAGACTGTAACTGAATTGAAGCTTCGAGGTCAAAACAGTTTTGCACATATCCTCGACAAGTCAGAGTAATGAGTGTATTAATCAGGACACCCCCCCCAACACACACACACACACACACACACACACACACACACACACACACAAACACTCTTCCCCCTCTCTCCAGCCAAGGTCCTCAGGAGGGAACTGTGGCTGTGCTTTGTCTGTCTCCACAACAGCATGTCTGGCTGGCAGCCAAGACCTATCTCACTGATCCATCTCTCTTTGTTTTCTTTGAATTGCCTTCTTTATTTCATATCAACTAGCAATAAATCTATAGAATTTGTTAAGACTATTGTTATGCTAGCTATTCATTTTGTTGTTATTAAAGTTGCTGTTTGTCTAAGGTCGTTTTTCAGTGCTAGTTAGGATGCAGAAAATTTGTTCAGTAATCTTGCGGTCTTGAAAGACTGAATATCTGACAAATTGATGGTCATTTCTAACTAATGAAATGGTTAATAAACATTCGTATACACCGCATGGAATTGGTGCAATCTGATTGACTTGCTATCTCAGAGACATTGGACATAATCCCAAACCACTTGATAATGCTTGAATTGAATGACGGACTCTCATTGTTACCATTATCAGGATTAAATAATGGAAAAAATAAACAATAAAATCTCATTTTAGTTTGTTTTTCTTGCATTTCCACATGGTAAAACTTTGAATAAATGTAAAACCCCATGTTTCCATGTGGTTTGTATTAACTCTGAGTGAGCAGGCTCAAAAACACTGCTAGATACACAGTGTTATGCATGCAAAGCTCACCTGACCTGACCTGCCATGGTTAAAATATATAAATCTCTTTTTACTTTACTTTATATTTCCATGTAGTGTGTACTAAGCTTGAAATGAGTAGGCTCATGGTGCTTGGCTCAGCTCGAAGTTCAGAGCTCACATGACCTGCTGCTGTCATTGTTGAAATATGTAACTATACACTTTAAAAACTTTGTATGCTTTTCTTTATGTATAAACTCTGAATGGAATATAAAGAGATACCCTTACATAGCTCTCAGCCTATGCACCTGTCCACATGTGTGTTTGGAGCTTTTCTGAATCTGTCATGATTTAAAAAGTGTGAGATAATAATAATAATAATAATAATATTAATAATAATAATAATAATAACCATTAAAAAGCCTATACTAAAACATGCACCTCAAGCTCAGTGGACACAGCTAAACTGAATTTTCAACAATGCTTTGAGCACATAATTGTTGGACATTCATTAATTAAAAGACTAAGCTATAAAGTACATCACTGTTCCAAGAGAAAGTTAGCTGGTTTATTTTGCCTGCTTAATCTGGCTATTGCTGACAAGGTGGGGATATTACAGAAGTTCATCACTAACATCACTGAATAAATGTTCATTTAATATTTAAATTTTATGAACCCTTCTCATGGCATGGTACAGAAGTTATCTGTTTGAGGGTGACAAAGACTTTTGCTGTCCTCTAGTGGATGAACATGTTCAGTGCTATTGTGTGAATTGATGTGTTCTTTCTCTCTTATACTTGTTAAAAGCCACTCTGTGAATGTAAATGTATATTGTAAACAAGGCGTATAAACATGTACAGCTCTTAGCCTGGCTGGGCAAAAATATATGACTGCACAACATGTAAAACATAAACAAAAGCTTCCAGCCAATCAACAAAAGATAGAAATAAAAATCATTAAACAAAAATAATAATAATAATAAAAT
Source organism: Neosilurus mollespiculum (assembly GCA_030014195.1). NCBI lineage: Eukaryota > Metazoa > Chordata > Actinopteri > Siluriformes > Plotosidae > Neosilurus > Neosilurus mollespiculum. The sequence goes on along the minus strand of JAQMYF010000012.1, from coordinate 30,205,773 downwards.
AACATAAAATCCCCACCAGGAAACAGAGAGGTGAGGCTCAGAAAGTCAAGAGAGTAACACCAGTGCAGGAACTAAAAGCCTTATATAGAATGCCACCAGCTGTAGCTCATCATCCAATTACAGCACTGATTAGCTACACGTCTACAAAAGACACAGGTTGCTAAGTGTAAAAATAAATAAATAAATAAATAAACAAATAAAAGTAAGTAAATTAAAAAAAAAAAAAAAGTGGCTTATACATGTGTGGCATGTCTAAATGTAAACATGGAACAATAGACCAATTCTGGCCATTTAGCCATATTTACCAATTCTAAGGTGTAATTTATCCAATCCAGAAAATGGTAAAAAAAAAAAAAAAGAAAGGTTGGTGTACATAACTAAACAAGTGGTAGTACCAACACAGCCCTTTAACACAAGATTATTAATTATGTGGCTGGTTAAGAGCAGACACATATTACTATTTAACCGATAAAAATGGGGCTCTTTATTAATTTTTTTTCTTTTTCTTCTTCTTTCGCACTTAATGCAGCCCGAACGGCAAAGTGCACCCATGCAATGTATATAACAAAATGTCAAAATGTGTGTCTCGGTGGCGTGTAGTGCGCTATTAATTTTATTGCCGTTTCATGTTACCAAGACAACATAATTAGCCAAAAAACACTCCAAAAATCCTATTGAAATGAATAGGGAGAGGTCGACAAACGATCGTGAAACTCACAATGTAATCTTAGAGTGTGACAAAAGAGAAGATTATCTTGGAAAAAGCTTTTTTAACTCACTCCTACTCCCATAATTTTCACTCTACACCAATATATTTTACATTAAAATGAAGGAAAATATGTGCTGGTTCTGATGATGTAACTTCTGAGTCAACAGCACTTGTAGAAGTTAAATGGCGAGCTTCTGACTGACAGCTGTACCGTGAATTTGTCAAGAGAACTCAATACAAAACTTTGGTGTTTGAAATAATTGAAAATTATTATGAGGGTCATTTTTACATTGTGATTCTTTGAATATTTTTCAAAGTTCAGCAAAATAATTCACCAAATTCTTGGCTCTCAAACGCTGTCAACCTTATTGTGACAGGAAATACAGTTTCCAAATCAGAAGTCCAAAAGCGAGAGATGCACGTTATGCATATTTCAGTTGAAAAGGCAGTTTAGCTGTCAGAAACTTACAGCTTAATCAGTATGGAATGTTCTGGACTAGAGTGGATGATGTCACAGCAGAGTGGCACAGAACAGAAGATTATCTTGGAAAAACGTTATTTTTAACTTGCTCCTACTCCCATAAGTTTCACTCTACACCAATAAATTTTACATCAAAACGGAGGAAAATGTGTGCTGGTTCTGACCATGTAACTCCACTTAAATCCTGACTGTTTTGACACTTTCTAGTCACACTTTCAGTACAGCAAAATTATTTATATCACCACATTCAATGCTGAATGTCATCTCAATCTCATTGCAATGGGAAATATTATTTTCAAATCAGAAGTCCAAAAGTGCGCCATTGCCTTTTTCACTTAAAAATGCATGTGTAACTGTCACTAGCTGCCAGCATAATCTCTATGGCAACGACCAGCTGTGTCCTGCACCTCAAACACAAAACGAGTCATGCACACACATTGCCTCTTTGTTTGGCTTCAGACAGAAAATATGGAATATGTAATAGAATAAATATGTAAATATGTACATATATGTATGTGTATCTAAATATGTGTAGAGCCGGGCTATTCAATTGGTGCTTTGAGTTGACTATTCTTTTAAAAAGTAAAAATAAATAAATAAATAGATAGATAGATAGATAGATAGATAGATAGATAGATAGATAGATAGATAGATAGAT
>JAQMYF010000012.1:30163740-30177776 GCA_030014195.1 Neosilurus mollespiculum | reverse complement strand
TATATATATATATATATATATATATATATATATATATATATATATATAGTAGTGGTCAGATGTGATTCTGCATTATCCAATAGAATCTGCACTTTTATTTCTTATTGTTTTTTTGGACTCATTTATCCTTTATTAGGGTCACAGGGAGGCTAAAACCAATCACAGTTGACTCTGGGCGAACAGCTCATCAGACCAACAGAGGGCCAACACACACTACCATTTAGATTTCAATTCACATTTAAGGGCAATCATGAATACCCAATAAACAAACTGAAGCACCCAGAGGAAACCCAAGCACGGAATAGCATGCCAACCCCACACAGAAACACTCCCAGGACTCTCTTGCAATGAGGTGGAAGTGCTATCCATTACTTTACTGTGCTGCCCATTAGTTCTTTTTCTTTGATTTAACCATTAAGTGTGAGCATTAAAGCACAATGCTACAGTATTATCATAAATCTGTTAATTAATAGTACTAACCTTTTTATTAGATTTGTTGTGGAATAAATAATCATCTTGCTGACAGTTCACAGCAAATATATTTTCTGTTAATTTTAGTGGCAGTCTCTCAAACAGGGAACAAAGCTTTAGTGTGAATTAATGTGAAATGGGAAGTGTGAATAGTATTTATAGATAAGGTTTTAACGTTGTGGTGAAAAAAGAATCATAAGACCAACTCATGGGTGATAGCTAAATTATAGTGTACACTTCAAATCAGAGAACTTAATAAATCCTTCTCTTTGCTTCTCTGTGCTTGGGCTACAAGTCCACTATCTATCACCACTCTTAACCTTGATTACTAATTAGTGAGGTTCCTCATTTTTGCACAGAGATTGGTAACATCAAGATTCACCAGCTGGTCACTGGCGGTAGCTTTTGCCATGTATAATTTGTGAACATATCACTCAGAAAAACACATGTGCTTTTCTCATTACCATTCTTTCTTCCCCACTTTCCAATCACTTATAAATTGAGTCAATGTTTATCTTGGGGATATTTCTAAGCAATGTTTACTATACAAATCTCCACTGAGAGAAAAAGCAAGTGCAATGGCTCACCTGATTTATCGCAACAAGAACAAGGATGTGAAGTTTACCTTCTGATTTAAACACAAATTCAGACCACTTGACTCATCTGACTGTATCGATTCTGTTGTACTTAGTGTGTGTGTGTGTGTGTGTGTGTGTGTGTGTGTGTGTGTGTGTGTATGTATGTGTTTATGATTTAGAAATACTGTATTAATCCTGTATGATGTAGAAATACTGTAGTAAACAGTGAGCACACACTCTGGGACCAGTGGGCTGCCTCACAGAGTGGGGCGTCTGGAGAGCAGTTGGGGGTTAGGTGCCTTGCTCAAGGGCACTACAGTCATGAAGGTGGAGGAAGGGAAGGTGCAGCTGACTCCGCTCACTGACACACATTTTTCCTGCTGGTTCGGGAATCGAACTAGCGACCTTTAGGAGGTCCCAGACCTGCTTCTCTAACCATACCAAAAATAGTAGCTCACTTGTAAGAAATTGGAGAGTCCCACGTAAAGTCAGGACAATTGCATCATCTGTGTTTGGGCTAAGAGGAGGCTTCACAGGTGTAGGGGCAGAACAAAAAGTATTCAGCCTATTGTCTGGAGGTTGCAAGAATAAGTCCTGGTGATTCCACACTCAGAGGTCAAAAAGAGAAAAACTGGCTATACACTCTAGGAGGGGCAATCACATAAATTCTCTCTACCATGGTCAATCAAAGTGACATTGGGCAATCATGACCACCTGTGAGCTCTCATGTATATGTGGAAGAGGGTGGACAGTGCTGTCTCTAAGTGTATTGTGCTGCATGAGCAACAGTTTTAAAAGATGCAGTTGGCTGGCAGAAGCTCATGAAGTACATGGTAGCTATGCTATAAAATGAAGAATTAGCTAGTGGGTGGGAATTTGGCCAAGTTTTACTTAAAAGGGGAATGTTGGAGGGGCATGTTTTTTTTTTTAAACTGTCAAAATTTTTAAACTACTAACCCCATTATATAAGCAATAAAAATAAAAATGTTAATTTGTTAAATAATGTGAAATGTTATTTAACTGACAAAAATATTTTCAATATTTTTACTGATGCATTTTGTAAATATAAACAACATTAGAATTTGATGCTTACCATAACCTTCCTTATAAATTACACTTTTAATAATTTGGCAACTGAGGCTTCAGTTGAAGCTGAAACTTTGGGAAATACTAATTGTTGCAGTTTTGCAACTGGAATTTGCCCATTTTGTTCATTCTTTCTTAATACAAGAGCATGACAATAAAGTCAGTCGAGCACACTATGAAGCCACATTTCTGTAGCTTGTGCAGAATGAGGCTGTCATAATAAGAGATGCAGCATGTAATTGCTGACATGCGTTTATTTACAGTTCTACAAATCCAACAATCTAGTCAAGGGCAGGCACAGGTCAAGTTATCAGGCAGATAAAATATCAGAGGCAACTTGAAAGTCAAGGTCAAGAACAACAGGCACCTGTAGTTGCACCTTTAGTGTCCATAAAAACTCTGATACAATCATGCTGAAATGCTTCATAGCTGTGCTTTACACTACAGTGCCTGCATGTCTTTTGCCAGAAATGCTAAAGGTTGTAGCTCCACAGAGAAGGATTTGCAATGCTCTGGTGGGGTAGACACCTGGTGTCCCACTGAAAGCGGCATAGGAATGTTTTTTGCCTTAATGGGAAAATAATATGTCTCTCTAAAATCCCAATATATGCTTAAACCACCCCATGCCTTAGGCATTGATGCATCCCCAAACCATCATAGATGCTGGGTTTCGCACATTTAACTGCCAACTATCTAGATGGTTGTTTCCATCATTGGCATGGAAAACTTAACATCCATTTTCCTTAAAAATAATGGGAAATATGGGCTTATTGGACCACAGCACCTGCTTCCACTGTCGAAGAAGATGATGAGCTCAGTCTTATTTCTACAAGTCCCAAGTTTCCTGAGCCCATGTGGCTATATTTGTCACAATAACATACAGACTTATTTACTTTAATTAAACATTTTTTTTTTTTTTTTTTTTTGCCAGTGCTAACTGAGAGCTTGAAGGTCACACATATCCTACAGTGATTTTTGACTTTGACCATAATGCACTGAGATGTGTCCAAATTCTCTTAATTTCTTCACAATATTATGTACTGTGAATTCTTTCATGAAGTTTGGCACAAATGGATGAGCCACGCTTGCTTGCAAACACTGAGCTTTTGTTGGATGCTACTTTTATACCCAATCATGAAAATTTACCAATTACTTTATGACTGTTACTTGAAAATTCTGCAAATGTCTCAATTATTCTTTTTAATCAATCTAACTTTTGTTGCATGTGTGCAACTTTGTTTTTATTTACAAAATACAGTTAAGTCATTCAATAAAATAATAATAAACTTAAAATAAAATATTTTCTTTGTACTTTTTTATTATTTGGGAACTAAGAATACTAATTGTTGCAGTTTTGCAATTGGAATTTTTGTCTATTTCTTCTTGATACAAGACCAAGCCACTAAAGTCAGTCAGGCATACCATGAAGCCACACATATGTAACTTGTGCAGAATGAAGCTGTCGAAATTAGGGTGAGATGTAGCACAAATGCCAGGGTTGTTTAAGTGTATATTTGTTTATTCATTCAAGCTCATATTCATTCATTTCCTCAGCCGCTTAATTCTAATTAGGGTTGCGGGGAGGCTGGCACCCATCTCAGAGGACTCAGGGTGAAGGCGGAGTACACCCTGATCACCTTGCCAGGCCATCACATGGCCATCAGACACAACCATTCACAGTCACTCTCACACCTAGGGGCGATTTGGAACACCCAATTACCCTATCATGCAGGTTTTTGGACTGTGGGAGGAAACCAGAGAACCCAGAGAAAACCCACGCAAGCACGGAGAGAACATGCAAACTCCACACAGAAATGCCCTGAGTCTGGGAATCAAAGCCAGGAACTTTTTGCTGTTAGGTGGATGTGCTAACCACTGTGATAGGTAGTATATACCCTGTATATAGGCAGAAAGTGAACTGTCAGTTCTCAAAGTTGATGTGTTGGAAGCAGGAAAAATGCAGTCTAAATGTCTGGGTCTATTCTTTTCATTTTTTGAAAGGATTTTTGAAAGGTAGAGCTCATGGCCAACTCTGGGCACTCCATCATACGGCCAATACAACACAAAAGTACTCACACTAACACCGAGGTAAAATAAAAAATATCCAATAAGCCTTGTGTGCATGTCTTTAGACTGTGGGAGGAAATCCACACAAGCAACATGCATACAACATGCAAACTCTACACAGAATCACCCTATCTAGGCTCAGGGCTCAAATCAAGGACCGTCTTGCTGTGAGGTCTAAAGTGCTCACCACCATGCACCCATGCTGCTTATGGTTAATATCTCCATAATGTCAGGTCTTGTGGGCTATTCCTGGTATGCAGTGAAAAGAAGAAAACCAGTGGATGCCCAGTGGTCAGTGCTGATGTTGTTTATGATAAAGTTATCTAAATACAGTGCATTACCACTTGTGGTGTATGGGGCTGCCTGGCCACATACCAGTCAGGTGGTGTTAATGTTATGACTGAGCAGTGTACATTGTTTTTAGACATTGACTAGCAAATTACACTTGTATTGTTGTAAAGGCATGAAAATATAGCCCATAGAGTCTGAGCAGTTGTGACGACCCATTTTGTCCATCATTAATTGTTACACACTTTGATTTTTCAGCATTATATTTTCTTACCTCTCAATTTCAAGCGAACACAGCAATTAACTCCAGACCACACTCTGAATCCATCTTGCAATTCCTGAAACTGTGGAGTCAGTGAACCCTGCAGCACAGCATGATGGAAGTGTGCAGTACGTGCTCACATCCAGTCTTCCCAGACGTGAATGTTGTTTATCTCAGTAACGTCCAGTTGATTGTGAATCTCCCCAAGCCTCAGCAGCACCTGCTGTGCTCAGCAGACTGGAGAAGTCAGTGCCAGTTGAGTGCTGGTCAGTAACTGTCAATCACTGTGGCACAGATCAGCTAGCTGCTGTCCGTCTGCACATCCAGGTTGTACCATTGACTCTCCCATCTCTGCTTGGGCTGGAGATATGGTTAAAATACTCTTATTTGAACTTTTGATTTTGATTTCTTTAGACAAATCAAATAAATGTAGCTTGTCTGCTTACTGACAGGGATATTTGATTAAGTCTGGAGCTAGTCCTAGGTTGTTGTTGGTTTTTTTTTCCCTTAGATGAAAATAATAGGGGAAGATTTCCTTTCAGTTCTGAGTGGCAAATGTGTTGTCACTGTCTGTGCTGCTGGCTAGACAGTCTGGAATGTGCTATTTGTGCACATAATTCAGAGGCACTGCAGAAGTGATGCAAAGCAATTTATTCTGCTGTCCATGGCCTCACAACCAGGAACTCTAGATTGGTGAAAACACAAAAGTACAAATAAGACCATGTTTTCCTTTCTCTCTCTCTCTCTCTCTCTCTCTCTCTCTCTCTCTCTCTCTCTCTGTCCCCTCTCTCTTACACATACTCAAAACAAACAATATACATTCTCTCTCACACCAGGCCACAAACACATTGATTACCTCATCTGTACAGATATAGAAAGCCACTAGCTGCTATTTACTGGAACTGAGGTAAACAGAGCTGCTGACAGTAGACTTGTCCTGTGTGTTTCGTTTGTGCGCTGCCCTCTGTGCCGCTGTCTCTGACCCCTGGCTTCATCTAATTTCTACCATCACATTCAGATCAGACGGCCAGCGGTCAGCCTCATTAGAGGCAATGTTTTAAATCACCTCTCGTGTGGCTGTGCAGCGGCCGGCACCCGCTCTCTCCTGAATCATCAGCATTTAGATTTGGCTCTGGTGATTGCAGCTGCTGGTGGTAATACATTAAGGGACTGAGGCGGCCAGCCGCGCCAGGATGAAAGCACCTTTCCCCATTTGCACTAAGTTTTCCTTCACATTCTTAGGCATGAAGCCCCCTAATTAGGGCAATGGTTTTGACTGTTGCCATATTCAGTTGGGGCAATTTAGTATGTGCTGTACAACTGATTTTGTGATTTTTATATATCCTCTGTGTGTGTGTGTGTGTGTGTGTGTGTGTGTATATATATATATATATATATATATGGATAGACAGTGAAATGTTAAATGATGTCACAGAGCTGGGGAATTGATTCTACTTTGGTTTGAGGCAGAAAAAGAGCAGGGCTCATTTTAAGCCTTCCAGGCTCTGGAGCCTAGAGAGACTGCACTCAACCTGAGCTTTAGATGACAAATGCAGACATTTAATTTAATCTGATCGGCTCAACATACTAAATGAGATACTATGAAAATAGTCATTCAGCCTGTGAAATGACATCCTTAAAGAAACAGGAAAAAATAATTTTTCCATTCATGAACTCTAAAGGGAATCATGCGTGCATTTGGGTGCATGGTCAAGTGCTTTCAGTGTACTTGGTTAGAATTCTTTGTATATGTATGTTAGAGTATGTGGGGTGGTTCCTATTTCCTATTTACTTTTCACAGGTGTTTGTCAGTGCAATGATGTTTAAATAAGATTTTCTAAAATCTACACATAAAAATAGCAGAAAAGCTTCTTTAAAGCTTAGATTTTTACAGTAATGTTGGGTTCATTATTCAGCATTATTAGAACTATATTTAGTGTTTTTATTACTATTTTCCACTGACTGAACACATACTGTGTCAGTATTATTCCTTCAGGTAGGATCAGTTCATTTTAGGAGACCATCAAACAAGTTAATATTATTCAGATATGATTATTACTTGATAATAATAATAGTAATAACAATCATCATCATCATCATCATCATCATCATCATCATAATAAAAACACATGGTCCTCTGGCTATGCTTTATTGACTCTGGGGATTCTCAGTTTGAGAACCACAGTTTAGGTATATGGCAAAGAGGAAATTGTATTTATTCATTCATTCATTTTCTGAATGGCTTAATTTTAATTAGAGTCGTGGGGAGGCTGGTGCCCATCTCAGCTGACTCTGGGTGAGGGCAGAGTGCACCCTGGACAGCTCGCCAATCCATTGCAGAAATTGTTTTTATATGTTTTCTAAAAACTATTTTAGTAATATTTTGATTTAAGTATCTGTATATGTTACCTCTATGCCATTATTTAGAATGAAGTGGTATTCATGTTCATGTTCTTTAGGGAACAAAAATGTTTCTATGTTAGCTTTCTATTTATAGACTTATAAAATCTAATAATAAAGATCTTGCATCAACAGTCTGAAAGAAAATAAGCTATTGTAAAAATAAGACACATTTGCCTCCTCTCTATCTTTTGCTATCTCTCTAAGGGTCTCAGGACTGTGAGACCCTCCAATCCTCTTGAGAGTACAGATAGAGGGTTATAGAAATCAGGCTTCTCCCAGCTTGCTGCCATGGGTCTGACCAGTGACTGTGAGCCCTGCCAGGAACCCACAGAACAGCCAGAGAGCAAAGAGGCACTGGGGATTCCTGTAATTGTCAATGCTCTCAGCAGCTCTTAAGCACTGCAGCATGAAATGAAGACTTACACCCCCCAACAACACCATCACCACCTACAAACCTCCTCCTCCAGGTTCAGTTCTACAACAAGCCTCTCCTTTACTCTTCCTTTTTTTACTCATCTCCTCTAACCACTCTTAAGCGATAGAATGTTAGATTCGAGGTTCTCAGGGTCTGGAGCTTCCCAAATCCTCCTGGACATAGTGGAGAAGAGCCCAGAAATACTGCGATCGATGTGGCAGTTTGCCAGTGCCATCTCGGAATAACAAGACCTATCCACACTCCTGCTGTTGCTCACTGTAACACTTTTTAAAGGTTTTACTCCTAAAAGTAATAATATATTGTTACAAATTCAAGAAAATCTGTCAGTATGAGCGATGTTTTTAAAATATTTAAATCAATTTCATGGGCAACTTATAAACATTAACATTCAAAGTGTAATGTTAATATACTCTGTGTTTGCGAGGGAGAGTACAGAAAGGAGGTGGAGGGTAGTACGGTATAGGTAATGGGGTGTGGCTGATAGAAAGAATGACAAGGCACCTACCTGACAGTCCTTACACATCCTCAGATGTACTCAGAGGTTGGACAGTATGTGTTATATTACAGGATGGTACAGCAGAGATGGTGTGCACTGATCTGAGACTATTCTATGAACAGTCAGTACATCAGCAGGAGCACAAGTCATTGTTTTCCAGCCCTGCAAATCCCCCTTTGTGTTTTATTTATTATATCATGAATTTTAGTCAGAAATATGGTGCTGTAAGGGTCAGGTTGCTGTGACTGTGTGTGTGTGTGTGTGTGTGTGTGTGTGTGTGTGTATTCACTCACGCACATTAATTTGGAGTAGTCCAGCCGCTTGAAAATGAAAACCTGTCAGCTGTGATTGTCTTCAATCTACTGACTGAAAGGGGAAATGAATCTGTGTTCCACGTGTAAACAAAGCACTTGCTTACATAAGGTTTGATTAGAAGTCCGAAAGTTTCAGTGGTCTGTGTGATCTTACCAGGTTTTATCTTGTGAGGAAAAGCTGTAGCTATGATCTAGTATCAGTATCAGCAGGAACACATTCTAAGATCACCCTCCTCTGTATAGAAAAATACACACACACACACACACACACACACACACACACATATATATGTATATATAAAATCTTGAGTCGATTTTCTGTAGAACAGTGCTCGATACGTCCAAGTAGAGCTAAATATATATATATGTGTGTGTGTGTGTGTATATATGTGTGTGTATATGTGTGTGTGTATATATATATATATATATATATATATATATATATATATGTAAAAATGGAAAATTAGACTACTTCTAAAATTCATAGAAGGTTTGTTATTTGAAAGTGTGAGAGAACATACAGTTAAAATTAAGGTCTTCTTGACCTCAGGTGCTTTAACCATTCCCAACAGAGTTTCTCCCACACTGGAGTCCTAGAATAACTGACACAAAGCTAAATTAGACAACCCATATCTTCTCATACCGCACTTATTGTCTGACTATTTTTAAGAATAAAAAGAGGAACAAGAGCTAAAATACAACAGGCTCTGTTTCCTGGTCGTGCCAGGAGTAGGCCAGTGAGAGGACAAGCAGACAATACACACTAACTGCTGTGTGACAGGCTAATTATTGGCCTACTGTTGTAAAATTCTCTCTACATAGGTCACATGGACAGTGTAATTAAAAATGCATTACAGAATCTTTTTATTGAAGCAATTAAATCAAAAAAGCAAAAAGTAATTAAGCTTGGAGGTAATGATAGTGTTAGTCAACAGCATTTATTGCGGAAATGAGTGGTGTTTGCCTTGCCTCTTAATGTGTTCTGCAGCCGTATTTACAGCCAGTCATTTGATGAATGTGTCACGCAAGCTTTCAGTAAGAGCCAATTATGTTGATAATGTCAAATTTTGTGCAAAATTAGTTCTACAGACGCATTGTCACCCAGGAAGTAATTGTAAGCAGACTCTGAGCGCGAGTCCCACTGCTAGTGTACTTCAACACATTACGCCATTTAAAGATACTGTAGCACAATTTGAGCTTTCCAGTTTATAATTACATTAAATTGCCCATCTTATCACTACTTAAAGAGTTGGGATTATCAGAAGCAGTGAAAAAATTCTTCTTCCAGAAGCGTGCCCATAGCTAGCACAAAGAACAGAAGACAGAGAAGATAATATTCTGAGGTTAGAAACCGCAATTTTCTTTTTTAAAGGGGATCTCTGTTTAGAGGAGCCATCACATTAAAGCAGCTGAGCAATGTGAAGTAACATAGCCAGGCTTGGTCTGTTTTACACATTAATATACACTTGACTTTGAGTGATTCATTTCTTAAGCCAACTTCTACATGAAAGCAAGTGCATCTGATGTGTTGTTCCCACACTTCTCCCCCACTGTGTCAGGTAAAACTACATTCAGATGATACGGTAATGTGTGGGGTGTTTCTGTTGGTAGTGGTGGAGGTTTGCTGTCCTAGTTAGCATATGGAACAATTGCAAGCCTAGACCCTAATTAAAATTCTGTGCACATGTTTTTGAACAGCACAATAATAATTTAATTGTCAGGGAAAAAAGGGTCAAATTTGTAGCTTCAAGGAGGAAGGAATAACCTCAGCAAAGATGAAGGTGGCAACAAAAGCACAACTAGTGCACCTTATAACCTAACAATATCTAGTGGCAAAACTTTTAAAATGAACTACATGCAATAATGTAAGGACTACAGAATGCAAACAATAATTCATTGAATTAAGTGTGAAAGTGTTTGTACTTAAGGGAGGTCTTCTAATGTGAACATGTAAGAGTAATATTGTGCAGACAAAAAGTGACCCGAGGGTGCTATCCAGTGCAAACAGAGAAATCATGATTATTGTATTTACAATCAGTCCTATCAGTAACGGCACTCTATATTTCTCAACACAGAATGCGCTTAATGCAGCAGCTTCTTTGCTCCAGGCTAGGTGTATGGTGCTTTTTCTCTGCAAACATAAAAATATCAATAATCAAAATATAAATTATGTATTTCAAATAAAACATGTGTATATAGATTTATCAAAAGCATAACTGCATACACAGTACAACCACCTGTTTAAAAATAATCTTAAAGTATGCAAAATGGTTTTGCTTAACGTATGCTGTTTTGCATAAAACACATACAGTATACAATCTGTCTATTGATTATGCCCTATTTAATTGTTATAAAAAAATCTGTTGATCTAGTGTTATTTATTAATAATTAATGTGTTGGAAAAAGGTGCTGGAAAAAATGCACTGTTTAGCCACTGATATAAAGTTTATAAAAGGAAAATATTTCTGATTTATTGAAGGAGTCTCCAGTGTCAGTAATTTTTAATGGTCAGTAGTTTTTTTTCATGGGAAAGTCTTCAAGACTGAAGGCTTTGTGCTTTTTGATTTCTCAGTAACATGACAAGCAGCAGATTTTATCTTATTAATTCAAGAGATATTAAAAGGGATGGTGGTGAGGGACTGACGGCTGATATAAATAAGTGATAATAGGGATTAATGTGCCTCTTGGACATTTCACAACATTAAATGTAACTATAAATGGATCAGGGGAAAAAAAAAAAACTATGATGTGGTTCATTTATAGCTATAATGTACAGTAATCCCAGGCAAACTGTTATGGTAATGTGCTGTTATTGAAAAATAATCAAATGGACTTGGTGATGGATCACATCACCCTGTCCTATAACTGTACTTCCCAACTGCAAGTGTTTTATTTCTTTATAAAAAATACACAGTAAATAGGCTAAGACACAGCTAACTGTAGTAACTGCTTAAGACATGGCATACTGCACTACATGCACAGAGTAAAAAAGTGAACCAAAATGATTGACTGGTGGTTCGTCTGGCTTTGGGGATTTTTCCATGAATGGATAAACAGAGAGGCCATACAATTAACTTTATTTTTATAATTTAACTATTTTATGGATATCCAGGCTACTTTGGACAATTTTTCAAGTGTATAAAATTTCACATATGATCAATTGCATGCATGCTTTTATTTTACACATGTGATCAAATGACAAGACTGTGTTGTAATTATTTCTGAGTAATGGTTATTGTCAACTCAAAAAAAGTACAGCAGACAGCAGCATTTTCCTGGAAGCCTTTTGTTCTAACTGTGTCTTGTCGTGAAGACTGTGAACAGCAGAGGGCAGCTTAAATACATACATATATGCTCCCTATGTTCATATTCACATCTTGGCCTTCTTTACATGTCTAAGTTAGCCCACGGCGAGAGGCACCCCCACTCAAAGACCACCGTTTACTGACATTAACAGCACAGCAGATGGAGAGAAGAGTCTGCTTTAATGTGACAAGGGAAGTAATCGGCTGCAACTCCTGTGCAGGGTTTTTTTTTTTTTTTTTTTTTTTTGTCTGTGTGTGTGTGTGTGTGTGTGTGTGTGTGTCTTTCAAACTCCTGCTCTAATGCTTCACCAAGCAGCTCTAAAATGATTGTTGTATGCCTTGTGATTTCTGAATTTCTGATGCAACTTCTTAAACAGGTAGTATTAGACAGTATTTCCATTGTCCTGAGATGACTGCCATATGGAAGATAGAAGTATATTGAGGTATCTTGTTTTGGCTAAATTGGCATTGATATGCATGTAGCCTTGTAATTAATATATCTTGCTAATTTAATACATTTCACAGCACTGTTGTGTAACTGGTATTATCCTATAATCATTACACCAGAAAAGTTCACTTTCAAATTTACCTTGCTGTTTAACAGCTAAACATTTTAATTTCCGATTCTCCAACTGACAGAAAGAGTTCCCATGCCTAAATGGATCTATACATTCCACAATTTCAGAGGCAATGTGGCTATTCAGTTGCAATTCTAACTTGGCAGGTGTGTACTAATAGAACTCAATTTTGTTCTTTTGATCCTGTACCCTCACGATTCAAGGGGTTAAAGAAGGAACGCCTTAAAGTTGTGAATTACGTATGCCAAGCACGTATTTTGTTTACGTTTTGCCACAGTGGTGTATTTAATCTGGAAAATTCAATAAAGGCAGTATACCTGAATGATGAAGTTAAATCAGAGATCATCCCTGCTGAAAAATCCTGTTTGGTTTGAGCAGCTACCTGCTTAATGCTGGTACTGCTACTAATGCAACATTGCAGACAGACATTTGTCAACATTTATTCATGTATTGAGGAAGTCGGAAAATAACTTGTAACTTGGTCGATCCAAACTGAGGCTGAATTTAGGACGCAGTTAGCTGGTCAGCTGCAACTGGATTTTTCAGAAGGGTGGTGATTTTTTTTTTTCCTAATTATTTTGTTATTGTCCAATTATCCTGAAGTTATTTGTATGAAATATTACATTATTAGTGGTAATTCTGAACCTGTTTCCACAGCAGTATTTATTGTTTTAGACAGCCGGTAGGTGGTCAGACCAAGCTGGATTTGGTTTCTGCAAAGTCACTCACACTCCAAAGCAATGCAATAAAACAACTGAAAATTAAAACATCTGGGGTTTTAAAACTGGCATTAGTTCCTCTGAAGGCCAGTTTGTAAAAATGCATGCAGATGATTGCTTCTTGGTAGTACCAATATGCAAAAAGTAGAACAACCAGTACATTTCTTGAGGCCATGGAACTAGCTAGAACAGTCTTTTGAGAACAATTATCTATCTATCTATCTATCTATCTATCTATCTATAAATATATATATATAATTGTTTTTTTTTTTTGATACATCAGTTAGCCTCCCTCATATTTGTAAATGAACAGCAGGACTTCTGAGTACAATGTAATTACATTTAGTGTAGTCGATGGGACATGTGGGACATGCACATGTCCCATGGAAAAAACAAATAAACCCAGTACTATGGGATTTACTTAAGTAGCAAGGAGCGTTTATACAGAATTTATTCATGAACACTCGAATTTACTTATAACACAACCGAACCGTGCAACGCTTTACATGGCTGCCAAGGATCCCTCTTTTGAGGTCTGCTGAAGCACAATGGAATGTACAGAGGGTGTGCACGTGAGAAGGTGCGCGGTCACGGGCAGGTCTCGGAGAGCTCGTGCCCGCTGTGTCCGCGCCGCCGCTCCAGATGAATGGACTGGAGCAGTCTCGTGCGCTCAGTCACTGTCACCTTCCTTGCGGTGGTCCTCCGCTCCCTCCTTACACGGAATTATCCTTCACCGGCACCAGCGCCTGCTTTAAATAAACACGGCGTTCAGCCACGGCGCGCCGCCGCCAATCCATCTCAAGGAATTAGCGCCAGTTTTGCGCGCCCCGTGAAGCTGAGCGGTGTTAGCGAGCCTCCCACATATTTCACTGCTAGCAAACACACAGGGAGGCGCTGGGCTTTGTGACGTGAGGAGCTACATCTTAATTGACGAATGTTTATTTAGGGGGTGGGGTGGAATATATATATATATATATAATATACACACACACACACACACACACACACACACACACATATGTATATATATATA
>JAQMYF010000012.1:30129813-30162129 GCA_030014195.1 Neosilurus mollespiculum | reverse complement strand
TGTGTGTGTGTGTGTGTGTGTGTGTGTGTGTGTGTGTGTGTGTGTGTGTGTGTGTGTGTGTGTGTGAGAGAGAGATTTAGTAAAATTGAAGTTTACCTTTCTAACAGCTCTGCCATTAGGCATGTGAATATTTTTGTTTTATATAACTGGATAATATTTGCCTATATTAAAGTGTTAATAGCAACACAATTGATTGGTTAGCTCCACCAGTCATTAATGAGGGGGTGGTGGAGAACATGGCAGTAAAATTATAGTGTTGTGCCAGTCCACCAGCATGAGCCTGCTCTCTGGGAGGGGTGATCGGAGGACCAGACCACCACATCTGACAGCAGTTTGAAAAACCACAGGAGGGAACCATGTTAATTAGGCACTCATGAACATAACACTTAGCTCCATTCAGTTAGAAGATCCATTCCTAGATATCTTAATTTGCTAAAGGTAGTAAAATGTGCAGTACTTCTAATTAAGGTGAGTCTGGAAAAATCTGCTTACATGCTTACAGATTGGCTACATGTGTTAGTGTGGAGATGTGTTCGCAGGTCTTTAATGGTGCGATGAATTAAGTAAAACAGAAGAAATTGTTAATTTCTTATTTTGGAAAACTCTTCTGTATATGCTTCGCAGGTTAGGTTAAAGTTGTTAGTGTAAATGTAATTATTTTATTAGGTATGATATAAAGGCTAAACAAATGTTTTAATTTCAAAAATTCCTACAGTGACTAAAAAAAACAAGCAAACAAAAAAAAACCATGGATAGTCACGACTGGTGCATTATCTCTTTCATAGCATGATACGTGATATAATG
This sequence comes from Neosilurus mollespiculum, assembly GCA_030014195.1. NCBI lineage: Eukaryota > Metazoa > Chordata > Actinopteri > Siluriformes > Plotosidae > Neosilurus > Neosilurus mollespiculum. Next base: position 30,161,325 of record JAQMYF010000012.1, on the reverse strand, counting down.
AGAATTTCCTTCCTGCATGATAGAAGCTGGCCAATATGCTCTTAACCTGTTTCAAAACTCACAGCCTCACTTTTACTCAATTTAATAAAGCACCTTTGCTTCACGTTTTGTTTAATGGTGGGAGATAATGTAGCATGAGTTCTGTGATATTAACGTAAATGAAGAGTGTGGATTCACACTGCATAGAAATTACACTTCAATATGAAAGCTATAAATCACCCTAAAAAGAAACCCACCTGGAATAGCTCCTGATTAGAAGTTTAATAAAATGACCCAGAATTCTAGACCTTGTATGAAGCTCATGTGAAAAGCAGCCACCAAAATCTTTTTTTTTCTTCCCCCATGACAGTGAAGAGCACTCTCCAGTCCAAAGACACACTTTCGAGTTCAATTTGAAATGAGTTTGTCATTAACAAGTATAATCAAAGCTTCAAAATGTCAAATGCATTGTACTTTTATATCTCTGAATTTCTAAAAGAGGATGGAGTGGCATGTGTTTCAGACTGGTCTTGATAAGAAGCTTACGCAGAGAGAATCTCAACATAGATCATTCCACTAACGACTTTGGCAGCCAGTAGTTAAATTGGCTTCTCCCCACCCTCCTCTCCATATTTGAGGCCTATTGGGGTGATATCTCAGCACGGTAAGCAGTTTAGCACATCTGAAAGGAGGAGGTTGAGGTAAATGAACTCAATTTCTACCTTTATTGTATAATGTTTAACATTTCTGTGTTCTCTTAAATCTTTTCAAAGTACACACTAAATGTTATACACCGGTACAGATTATCAAAGCTTAGATTCCTTTATCATCTCAGGGTTTTTTTAGTCTTGAAACACTCATTGCATATCCGGGACAGAGGAACATTAAAATCTGATAATTCCATGCATTCATTACTTTAATGAATCTAATATGAATAAGTGTCTTCCCATCAAGCTCATCTCATTAGCATAGTCATTAATATTAATCTCACAGGAGATTTATATTTTGTAGGTCTAAAATGCTCAGCCTACACACACACACACACACACACACACACACACAGAAAGGAAATGACTTGGTAAATATTTGAATGCATGAATGTTTAGTGCAGATGCACATAACAGACAGCACTGAGGAAATGGTTTGTGCCCCCTGACTCGAGACTGAACTACTGAGACTCTGATACCCTTGTGCAGCATTTACACAAAGCAATAGCTTTCTTTTGACATAGACAATTTTCATTCCCTATTCTATGAGTAATCAGAAAAGACAAACATGATTTTGTTAAAATAAAGCAAGCATTTATGATTTCAGTGACTCAGCTTCAGTGTTGTGTACTATGTCTTTAGTTTACTGTTCGAAATGAATACAAAAAAACAAAAAAAAACACACTTATAGTATTTTATTTGGTGTTCATGGGTGTGTGTGTGTGTGTGTGTGTGTGTGTGTGTGTGTGTGTGTGAGTGTGTGTGTGTGTGTGTGTGTGTGTTTCCCCAGGTCTGGCTAAGCTTGCGGCTGTCAAGTGAAATTTAAAGGGCCTTTACTGGTTCTCATTCTTTAGTTTAGCTTTCCCGGTGAGACATCTGAAATCACTTACAAAGACAAACTGGTCAAAGCAAGCTCACAAATACTCAGAGCAGATGCTTTTTCAGTCAATCAATTCATTTCAGCCATCTGGGGGAAAGTAAAGAGCTCTTTAGGAACATGAAGCTATGAAGTGGCTTGCTGGTATTACAGTACTAAAAATTCAGCTATAGCCTTCATTTCCAACAACACAGTGATTTGGGTGAACAGTGTAGATTGATGTCTGAATAAAAAGTAATAACAGAGCAGATGGGACACACACACACACACACACACACACACACACGCACACACAAATTCTTGTGTGGACCTCTTACTGACATATGTACCAATTCATGCTATGGTAAACGTAACCTTAGAAACCCGAAGGAAAACCTTTTAGCTCTTTTAGTTTTTAAAATAAATTAAAAAAAAAAAAAAAAAAAAACAGTTTTCCTCATAGGGAGCCATTCAAATGCCTCCAAGGTCAAAACAGTCAACTATTTATGTATTTTAATGAAATTGTTATGCTGAGCTTGAAAACATAGAGTACATGTGAGTTTATATGGTGTCTAATAAAATTGGCTTAGAGGTAAAAGTATGTATGCAAACTATTTTAAGCCATTCGTATTTGTAGTAGTGTATAAATAAAATGTTCATCTATTATCTGTATTGCTTATCCATTAGGGTCACGGAAGAAGCTGGAGCAAATTCTAACGGAATGACTTCAGGCAGCATGCATGCTTAGTAGGTCACCAGTCACTTGCAGGGCTAACACTGTGATGAACAACCATTCACACACATATTGCCATGTTTAGAGTAGCCAGCTGACCTAATCTGCACTGTTGGAGGAAACCAGGGAACCCAGAGGAAACCCTAGCAACCAGGAATTGCTAAATCTCAGTGCACAAAGGCCATTTGTCCAAGAGTCATCTTGCTATGTGGGAACAGGCCTAAGCACTAGATTACCCTGCCATCCTAAATGAAACTGATTTTTTTTTATCCCTCCACTTTATGATAATCCTTATTGTTGAAGCAATTTTAAAAGGCAAGATACACACATAACTTCTAGAATCTTTAAACTCTTTAAACCAGTTTGTGGGCACATAAGCAAAAATCACACATTTTATACTGCAGTAATGCAAAGTGATATGCAGTGGAGTACTGCCCTGGGAGGCTGCTTGGTACCATTGGTACCATCCTGTTCCATGTTCTCTCTTTCTCCACACACACACACACACACACACACACACACACACACACACACACACACCAGCGGAGGTCAAAGCTGTCAATCAGAGGGCACTGTCAAATCTCAGCCTGCCCTGTCTCAAGTGGGCGGGCTCCTTCCTTTCAGCCAGCTGCTTTCAATCAGCTGGATGAAACCACTCCACTTCCAGTACACACAACAACCCCCCCCCCCCCCCCAATCAAATGCCATTTCACTGAGTCCAGGAAACAACAACAACAAAATGGTGAAACATTTCAAGAAATAAAAAAGCTAAGAATCTAGCTTGAATCTAGATATTTATGGTAATAAACGGTGCACACTGTCCATAAAAATGTTATATAATATAACAACATATATATTTAATCCAATTTAGTTGTATTTGTTTGGCGCATTTTACAACTGATGCCGCAAAGCAGTTGTACAAATTTGGTTAAGAATTTCAGTTTATGATTTTAAACATTTCTCTGTAAATCCTATGCATCTCTAATAAGCAAGCCTGTATTAATATTGGCAAGGAAAAACTTCCCCAGATGACATGAGGAAGAAACCTTGAGAGGAACCAGACTCTAAAGGAAAACCCATCCTCATGTGGGTGGCACCAGATAAAATACAAACCATGTAGCAGGATATTCACTACAGTGTTAATATGAAGTCCAGAAACAGTAACAGTAATCGTAGTCCTAAGTCATTTTAGCAAAAACATTTATATCATCAGCAGTCTAATCTTCACAGTTTCTGAGTGTATATTTAGGTTCATATGGAGCATCATCAGCAGGAGCGAGGGGCTTCTAAGATGAGAACTCCATATATATTAGTACATAGTGCACAGGAATGAAGTGATCTGATTGGTTCACTATCTAGGGGATAAAAGACATTTTCCCAAGTGTGTAATGCTTGAATGAAAAAAAAAATCAACACTCTGGGTTGTTCAGGGTACACCTGCAACAAGCAGCATCATCACGGGGACATTAAATAAATAAATAAACTGGGTGTAATGGGTGTACACATTAAATAAATAAATAAACTGGGTGTAATGGGTGTACACATTAAATAAATAAATAAACTGGGTGTAATGGGTGTACACATTAAATAAATAAATAAACTGGGTGTAATCTGGATCCAGATCTGCATCCAAGGCGATTTTGAAGGATTTTTTAACATTGCGAGATGAGGCAAGAATGCAGAAATCATCCAGAATGTGCTGGGAGAAAAAAATCACAAAGCTCAAAAATTATTGCAGGTCAGACAGCAAGGGGCATCGTAATTCCACATCATCTGCCGCCATAACCCATGTAAAAACAAGATAGCACTACCTTGGTGGAGATCTGCACTCTGTACTAGTATTTCTAGTTTTAATTTTAGCTTTTCTTTAAGTTTCCATGGAGTACATAACACAACTTTGTAGTTTAAAAAAAAACAAAACAAACAAAAAAAAAACCCGCATCTACCTAATGCACTATATGTTCTGCTTACAAAAGATTTCACCTGACCAGCCCCTGTCATTCTTAAAATATGTAAAAAAAAAAATAAAATCAAAAATCTTTAAAAGTTTTGCTTTTTATGTTTCAATGTAGTATATACTAAAACAGCTTATTTCAGGCATGACTTTCCTTCTCAGGGACTAATAAGCAACATCCACTGGATATGAGTAACTGTGTATTCTGACTGGCTACTTTACAAAAGGGATATCAGCTCATACACTACACGCACAAAAAAAATAAATACAAATAATGGTAAACTACTCTACTTGAAGACAAAAAAAGAAATAAAATAGATAATGAAATTATTCAATGCAAGAACATTTTATAATTTTTAAGAATAAATATTAATGAATTTTTCACCAAAGACATTGTTGCTGTTGGATGTTGTAGGTTTGATTGGGTGTAAGCTAACATAGTACTTAAAATCTATTATATTTAAAGTATTCTTTTTATTATTATTATTATTGTTTCTATTACATTTCCAATGATTTGGATATATTAAAACAGTTATTTTACTCTTGTTCTACACTGATAGCTATCTGATGTATGACTTGATCGATAACAAAAATCACCTAAGTTGATCTATTAAAAACATTTTTTTTATAAACTGTAAAACATTTCTGGCTATTATAATGTAACTGTCATGAAGTCTTGAAGGTAATCTTCCTTTGTCATCATCTGCACCAAAATGTCAACAATATTTCTACCACTCTCATAAAAGTGTATATTAAATGTGATGGCTGGCTTTATTCAATTCAGAACACTTGTAACTCATGGGGAAAAAAAAAAAGATCCTGACTTTACAATAGCAATACCCAGAGATGAGGCGTACCTCAACCATCCAATGCAAATTACACCAATTTACTATCTTGTATTCTGTGGGAGACCATTGCTAAATGGTCAGGCTAGCTAGTCACAGATATTAAAATAAATTATGTCTAATTTGAATTTTAGTCACGGTACATTAACTAATAGAAAGTTATTAACATTTCAAGAGAGAGAGGGGGAAAAAAAAGCTTTTGCCTGCAAAATTAACAGTGGCTGCGCTGACCTGTGCGGCGCATGGACTGATCACTATAATGACAGCGTAATGGCATATTTACATTAAAATCTCTGTAGCTAATACGGGATTCAGAATGGGATGCTAAGTCAAGGATTATTTGGTGTGGCCTGCTGGCCTTTTCTAGAGTATTGCTCTCTGACTTCAATCCACAGAAACTTCTCATTTCATGACTATTTAGAGGAACGTTCTCTCAGGCACAACTCCCCTCCCTCAGCCTAATGTCTTCTTTAGTGTGTAACTTTTATACCATGTCTTTCCTCTTTTTTGTCTGTCTTCAAAAGCAATTATCATCATACTGAGTCTCTTCTCATATAGATTTAGAGGCGTCTAGTTAGTTGAAGGAATTCCTTATGCTGACAGATGGCCATTCAGTTCTGAGACAGCCCCCGAGTACTGCTCGTTTGTGCCTTTAGATAAGAGGAATTTCAGTATACATCCCACAAATTATGAGAAGCTGTCAAAACACTCCTATGATTAAAACTGTAGACTTACTGAAGACTTATCTGAGGTATTAAATCACTAGGATCTATATCAATGCCTAAATGACAAAGCTTGTTAGTAAGCAGATAAGCTGATAAGTAAGCAGATTAATAGAGTGGCTGCTATAACCTATATTTTAGCCTGTTATCCTTATGGCCTGTTGTCCCGCAGGAGTCTACTCCCATAACTGTCTATCTGTCAGTTGTCTCTGTATATATCTGTCTGTCTCTGAGTGTCTGTGTTTCTATGTCTGTCCTTGTCTGTCTGCCTGTCTATATTCCGTATGTACTGTATGTTGACATGTTTGTGTCTGCCTGTCTATCTCTATCTGTCTGTGTGTCCCTCTGTCTATTTAACTACCTAAATTTACTGGTATGAATATTTAAACATTGATAACATTTAGCATACGAAAAAAAGTGCCATGTACATCCATGCAATAATTATGAATTTGTTCCACGTTATAGATAACACACTGGCTACTTGTGGATTCCGCAAAGCCACCTTGATATAGTCCAACACCTGACTGCCTCTGATTTGCTTATCTGTCCTCATTTAGCAGAGGTTCCCACTTGCTCTTTGTAAGATGGCATTTCAAAATAAATCTATTATATTGGCTGTGTACCCATGTCTGCTGTTCCTTGCTATCAGCCGCTGACAGTCTGCAGGTAGGCAAAGTGTGTGTGTGTGTGTGTGTGTGTGTGTGTGTGTGTGTGTGTGTGTGTGTGTGTGTGGAGGAGGGGGGTTGTATTTAAAAATGCAAAATGACATCTAATGTTTGCGTCGTAACGTGTTCCTCAGACCCTGAGTGTAGCTGACCATCTGCTGATCTAGTCAGATGAGCAGAGTGTTGGCAGGCCTGCCCAGCCTCTCGAGAGGAGAGAAGAGGGGAAGAGAGAAAGGAGGGGGCATGAGAAGAAGAAGGAGGAGGCAGAAGAGGAGGAATAGGAGGGAAAGAGGAAAGGATAAGCAATGAGGAGCAAAAAATGGGAGCTTGGTAAAAGAAGGGGATTTGATGGGAAGATAACGGGAGAAGAATAGTTGGGGCTAGGGAGTCAAAGATGAGAAGAGAAAAAACACAAAATGGTATGTGATGCAATTTGCTGAGAAGCTCAGGATTATCAAGTCTCTACTCCATAAAGCAGCACACAGGAGTGGGGACTCTGTAAAGAATAACAATATGGCCATGCAGTGAAAACAGGTTGTCTTTGAAGCAGAGATGCTATGTGACATTACAGATGAAATTACTTCAGAGAAACTCTGAAAATTAATATCATAATCATGCAGAGAGTGCCCATTAGGATGGGGTAATGTGGCTCAGGAGATCTGTGATAGATGTCCAGCAGCTCCAGGCCGCTATTTGCACACAGGCTGTGCAGCAGTGGCTGTTATTAGAGCAATACAGGAGGCACAGCGAGGGAAGGAGGGAGGGAGAGAGGGAGGGAAAGAGAGGTGGGCTTTTATTAGTCTGCCTTTCACACAGCACGTCTCAACCTGTCACCAACTCTACTACACATGTTTTAGTGTGTTTTTACAGCTAAATGTCTTTTCCTCCATAAATGCCAACAATATCCCTCTCTTCATCATCAAACTGGGAGCCATATCAGTTTGTCTCGAACTGCTCTAGCTATTTCCCTGTAAACTGCTACTTATGTATGGCTTTCACACCTCCGAGTGTAGATTTACTCCCTCGCTCCTCTCTCTCGCTCTCTCTTCCCCTCTTTGTTCTTCTTTTGACAGCACCATTGCATTCCCTGCTTTTTATCTTCGCATGTTTTAGGAGAATGAATTGGCCGTTGCTGTCACCAGGCTTTGGCCGAGAATTCATTTTTGTGGGTCAAGTGTTTCAGAATGTCATCGTTGACAGGAACTATCCAACAAAATGAATACAGACACAGACCTTGACTCCCTTCATCCTTTCATTACACAACAGACAAACACACAATCCCTGTCCCAAGCATCCCATGTCCGTAAGATGATAAACATGCAAGAAACATACTTCAGTAATTGTAGCAGTAATAAGAATTGTAGTGACATTAAACATGACAAAGAGAGATGGGGACAAAAAAAATCACGTAATGACTTCGACCGTATTACTTTTAGATGTGTTTGAAAATAAAGGGAAAAAAATGCCTTTGATTGTGAGCTAAATTTCTCTCTCAAGTCTCTTTCCATTCGGCTTAATTTTGCCTTAGCTGAGTCTTATCTCAACCCCCTCAGTGTTCCTAATGAAGCTGATGTGTTGTGGTGATTTAAGCACACTGAATGACGTATTAGACTCAACACAGCTAATGGAAAGCAATCATGTCAAACATGGCTACTGGATGCCGAGCGCTCAATAAGTGAGCAGCAGACGAATAACTCCCAACGAACAGGAGGCTGGGGGCTTCTGAGGAGTGGCTCGCACTCTAATGCGTTCCGACTATAACGGACAATCTATTTACAGTGGGCTCTGGGGAGCTAATAAACAAATGTTGAGTAATTTCAGCCAGCAGTAATTACCCTTGCAGCTGACAAGGAGAGTGTGATCGTTTCTCCTTCACCCCACGCTCTGAGCAGGAGGCTGGGAGCAGCCAGAGCAGGGGACCCACGCTGCAATACGCATGTGGCTCCCAGCCAACAGCCAGCCCTGCAAGATCACTAACTAAACAACTATCCTACAGTCTGTGCACACACATACACAGACTCATACACATAGAAACAGAAAACACACAAGCTATACATCTAGACCAGAGAAGAAAACACGCTTAATGACAGGGGCTTTATTCTTATTATAATCTGCAGATGCATCGTTTCTTTCTTTCCTTTTTTTCTGAAATGACCTGTAATTTTGTTCCATAAGCAAAAGCTATTAAACAGTCCAGTGGGCTCATTCAGTAACATGTACATCAACAAAATGTAGCTATAATGACCAAATCCAAAAACTCACACAGGAAGATGAATTCCAACTGCCTTTAGAAAGAGAAAATATATGGTGAGATCACCTCCGTGCCTCAGGCCAGTGAGCTAGCAGAATGCCCATCCCAGGAGCTCTCTTCTGCGCTGGCCATCCACTGCCATGACTGCAAAATAGATTTTTATGCAAATTCCTTTCTATTGATTACTGCGCCTCTCATCGACTAACCAGGGGTTTGTTGAATGCACATGTAATTAGATTATGTGATGATCATTACTGCATAAACATTGGCACATAAACCCTTTCAAACCTGTTACATGTAACTGCAGGTCAATTTGGCTAATAAAAAACACCATCTGAAATCTACGAAGCCCGTTGCTCCCCCCCCTTCTCTTTCCAGACACTCCCACATCCACACACACATACACATCCACACTCCAGCACCACCTTGTTGTTTTGGATGGAATAATAAGCTGGAGGTGACGTGACAGGACAATATGATCTGCTGACAGATGGACAGAGAGGCCGGTGAGCGTCCCTCTCTTGCTCAGACAGGCAGATGTCCTGTGTCTTGGCGCGGGAACGGGCTGGGGGACAAGAGCAGCCGGCCACTGAAACGAGGCGGCTAAAACTCGAGTGCTCCTCAGGGGGTTGACTGGTCATTTGATGTCCAGCACAAGGGCAGTGTGTGATGGTGAATGAGCTCGGGGAGAAAGGCCGACTCTGCAGTCTGTTGCAAAGCTGGGTTGGCAGCAGAAAGAGTTGAGGGGGCACAAAGACGTGAAAAAAAAGATCTAGACACTTTCTTGAGTGTTTTTCCCTTTATTCTGCCTGACAGATACAAAAAGTTGCACACACACACAGCAGAGGACATCTGCAGTGAGCATGAAGACAAAGCAGCAGACGAGTCTTTACACTGCTAGCACACACCTGGTGCAGAGTTTTATTTTGAAGAACATTTTTGCAGATCACAATCCACTCATGTCTCAAGGTCAGTGGTATTGTAAAAACACTGAAGTACAAAATGCCGGAAAAAAAAATACACAACCTACTTCTGGCAGCAAAAAGCAACTGAACCATTATCTGCACTTGTTATTAAAAAAAAAAAAAAAAAACTTGAGAAATGTAGACCAGTTCCATTTTAGAATTGTTCTAGCATGTTCATTCTACTGGATGATGGCATCTCTATACAATATTCACTCTGAACAATGCATGCCTTCACAATCTGAAACTCTGAAGGAGAGTGGTATACTATTGGCTCCTCATGTAGGCTGAAGCTCAGTGTCAGTTTTGAAGTTCCTTCCAACAGGCAGGTAGTTGTGGAGAGGTGAGTTGGGAGGTGTGTAGAAGTGTGGAGTTCTTTGACTGCCTGAGATAGACTGAGATGAGAGGAAAGCCAGCCAGAAGGGAGTGGATCTCTGTTCTGCACAGCTCCTGCTCTGTAATTAATCGCCAGTGATCGGAGGTGCGGTCCTGCCGCCCCATATAAAAGGCCTTGTCTCCCACACGGCCCAACCCTCGGTCAGCAGACGTTAGGCAACATTAACTGCCTGCGCCGCTGCCACTTCAGAGCGAGGGGAAAGAAAGAGGGAGGGTAGACAGAAGGCTCAGAATGGGAGTTGCATGAGAATTGTGAGTGTGTACCTTTCATCTTAGCTAAGATTTGTAGAAGGTTCAGGCCTCGAAGGTTCCTTAATTCTCTCTAATTCATTTGTACTCAAGATTCCCTTGGCTGTGGATAACCTGAGAATGATAATGAACCAGAGAGCGCTAGAGCACAGACCTTTAGCTTTGAATGTGCCTACGTGGATTGAGGGAATCTTTCTCTTTGAATCTCTTGTGCAAGGGGAACTGAATCTTATTAGTGTCTGTCATGAGATGTCCTCACCATGAAGCTGGGGAGTTTTTAACTGTTCAGGGTTTACACACACACACACACACACACACACACACACACACACACACACACGCTTTATACCCAAGTTACCAGAGTAAAAATAAAGCCCTGAAATATTGTAGGCGAGTTGAACCAGAGCCCATCAATGTCGAGGTGAGAAAAGTGGTCCATCCGAATGTTGATCACCATTTCAAAATCATATTCATCCATGAATATTTATCACTTAGGAGCTGTGTGAATTTTCAATCAATAGATTTTACCCACCAGCAGAAAAACAAGTTTTTCCCGCTCTGCTCCGCAACAACCTACATCCAAATAATACATAATCATCAGTGATGAGAAGTCTTGCATTTACATTTATGGATTGAAAGCCATAACTTTACACAAGTATGGCCCCATCCCCTTCTCTCTCTCTCTCTCTCTCTCTCTCTCTCTCTCTCTCTCTCTCTGTTTCACTCTCTCTATCCTCTCACTCACACACACTTATAGGAGGAAGGAGACTGTATCATGTTTTGGCTCATCTGTAATTCATCAGCAGTGCTCAACATGGAACAGTACAAAAACAGCATAGCAGAAATAGCATGAACCTCACTTTGAGTTCATAACAGGCCACAGAATATTTGTTTAAGTAGAAACCCCCAAGTCCACCTCCAGCAGTGTTAGATACTATATTCCACAGAGTCTGGCTGAGTTGGAGAATATTTTAAGCATACATTTAGTGTTAGTGGGAGGGATGCAAAATGATGCAAGTAAATACATGTTTAAATTCTGGAAATAATAAATTTAAGAAAATAGGATTAATTAGAAATTAAATCTGGTCATTGCTATCTGCCAAAACAATAAGTTACAAAAAGATACATTTGGTGCAAATTAATGTATTACTGAGGAACAAGTCATTCAATTAAGTAAAATTATTTGTGAAATTATAAAAATTCAATACCTATTTCTTTCTTATCAGAGGTCTTAATGAAAGGCCAAATGTCACTGTGACAGAATTCATGCAAATAGCCAAAAGAAAATCTGTTTAGGACTACAACTGAGATGTTATGTCTGTACAAAAGACATTTATTTAAACAAACAAACAAAAAAGAAGATTCATTCATTCATTCATTCGCCGAACTGCTTAATCCTACTACGGTTGCAGGGAGGCTGAAGGCCATTTAAACCAACACTAGGCAAAGGCAGGGTAAACGCTGAATAGCTCGCCAGTCCATCGCCGGGCCAACACACACACAACCATTCACGCTCACACCTAGGAACAATTTGGAACAGTCAATTAGCCTAATGTGCTATGAACTGTGGGAGGAAACCAGAGTGCCCAGAGGAAACCCTCACAGGGAGGGTGTGCAGACTCCATACAGAAATGCCCTTGCCAAACCCAGGACCTTCTTGGTGTGAAGCAGATGTGCTAACTATCACATTACTGTGCCAATCCATTCAAGAAGATTATGCAGAATTTTTTTAATGACTTTATTTCTCATCATCATCTTTTTCCACTTGATCTGGGGTCGGATCCTGGGTGCAGCAGCCTGAGCAGTAAGATCCAGACGTCCCTCTCCCCAGCCACTTCCTCCAGCTCTTCCTAGGGGACACCGAGATGTTCCCAGACCAGCCGAGAGACATAGAGACATAGCATGTTCTGGGTCAGCTCTGGGGTCTCTTCCTGGTTGGACATGCCCAAAACACCACACCACGGAGGCATTCAGGAGGCATTTTAATTAGATGCCTAAGCCACCTCAACTGGCTCCTCTCAACTCAGAGGAGCAGCGGTTCTACTCCGAGCTCATTCTGGATGACCGAGCTTCTCACCCTATCTCTGAGGGAGAGCCCCACTACCCTGCGAAGGAAGCTCATTTCAGCCGCTTGTATCCGCGATCTTGTTCTTTCGGTCACTACCCAAAGCTTGTAGCTATAGCTGAGGGCTGGAATGTAGATCGAATGGTAAATTAATCTTTGGGTAATTTTGGTAAATTGAGATTGCTTTCTCAGCTCCCTCTTCACCACGATGGATTGGTACAAGTTCCGCTATCCGGAGCCGGAGCTTGGTCCGCATTGGTAACAAAAGGTCGAATTAATTTTCAGTGACGGTTGGACTCCGCCAAGGTTGTCTTTTGTCACCGGTTCTGTTCATAATTTTTATGTACAAAATATCTAGGCGTAGCCAAGGTGCTGAGGGGTTCTGGTTTGGTGGCCATTGGATCTCGTCTCTGCTTTTTACAGATGATGTTGTTCTTTTGGCTTCATCAAGCCGGGACCTCCAGCTCTTGTTGGAGCGATTTGCAGCTGAAAAAGGGTGGAATGCTCTCTCTGGGTCTGGAATGAGATCCTGCCCCAAGTGGAGGAGTTCAAATATCTTAGGGTCGTGTTCACTAGTGAGGGAAGGATGGAACTTTTATTTCTTTTTTAAGCAAATGTTAGATTGTTTTAGCAAATTAAACAAGACTTGTTACATTAATCCTTGACCATATCATTATTGCGTAGATGTGCTCAGTTATTATTGATGGAATCAGTCAAGTGAAGAAAGACATTCACTTTCTCACTCAAATGCCAAATCATGTAATCCTTCTGATAGGGCAGGCTGGAGCCTTTCTCAGCTAACACTGGGCGAAGGCGAGGTACACCCTGAACAGCTCGCCAGACCACTGACATGCACAACAATTTACTGTCACACCTAGGGGCAATCTGAAACATACATTTAGCCCAATGTGCATGTCTTTTGACTGTGGGAAGGAATCGGAATCCCACACAAGCAAAGGGAGAACATTCAAAAACAGAAACACTCATGGCAAACCCAGGACTCGAACCCAGGACCTTCTTTCTGTAAGCCGAAGAAAGATAATGAAATTCATTTTCATCAAATGCCATGATTTACACATGAGCAGATAGACCTACATCACTTGACTAAAAGTATGGGGACACCTGACCATTATATCCCTATGAGCTTTTTTAACATTCTTTCATTCATTTTATACCCCACTAATTCACTGCGGGTCATAAATTAACTGGAGCCAATCTTAGATGTTGCATGGTCGGAAGGGTACACCCTGGACAGGTCCTTATTTTATCGTGGGGTTAACACAGAAAAACAAACAGGCATTAACAATGACACTATCATGCTACACTCCTTTTGAAAATCCCATTCCAGATTTAGTCTTACATTGCTGTTGTCATTTGAAGAGGATTGATATGTAGCCAGCATTGCAGGTCATTGACTGAAGTCAAGGCTTTGTGAAGGACACTCAACTTTTTCCATTCCACCCTTTGCAGACCACATCTTTATAGGCCTTCCTTTGTGCACAGTGACACTGTCATGGTGAAACAGGTTTTGGACTCTTAGTTCTAGTGACGGGAAACTGTAATATTAGAGCATGTGTGTAGGCATTAGAAAACAGGTGTGTTAAGTTTATAATGTACATGTCACAAACAAACAAATGAGTAAACAAATTATAATACTATAAAATAAGTATTTTTATACATATAGATTGCCTGTTATGTATCACTCCCTTGCATGACGATCGCCAACAATAATAATCATAACAACAACAACAACAACAACAACAACAATAATAATAATAATAATAATAATAATAACAATCATAATAATCATAATAATCATAATCATAACAACAATAATTATAATAATAATAACAACAACAACAACAACAACAACAACAACAACAACAACAATAATAATAATAATAATAATAATAATAATAATAATATTAAAGATTTATTAAAACCAAAACCAAAACCCAGAAAAAAAGGCTCATGCACCACCGCTCAGACACACAGTCTATAATTCGACGGATAATTAAATTAACAAGACAGGTGATAGAAATGAACACAGAAATAAGGTAGTGAGAAGAAAACCCAGTGTTAACCTTTCCTGCTTTCACTCCAGACTCTAGACGTAAAATGCAGGGGAGAATTATTTATTTCCTCCAGGGCTGAAGTTGATGCTAACTCGGGGGTTAAACCCCCACCCCTTTAGTCAGCAGTGGAGAAGCAAAATGCAGAGGCTACTTAATTCTAAGGAGCTGCAGGATTTATTAATATGCAGTGTACCTTCACTTTATACTCACTACTGCTAAAACATGACTTGCCACACTTCTTGCTGTCTCTACTGCAACGCTAGCTCTCTCTCTCTCTCTCTCTCTCTCTCTCTCTCTCTCTCTCTCTCTCACTTCACCACACACTCACCATGCACGTGGACAATGACAAACTGCTATCCCTTAAAGGAACCACGGTACCAGCCTCAGACACCTATCAACAGAGATATCTATTGGGAGCTCCACTTTTAGAGAGTGCCTAAATATTACAATACATATATTCAGTTTGTTTCAAGTCAAGGTAAAGATTTGCTATAGCCTGTACATTGTGAATGTAAAAGTGCTCCAGGTTCACATTGCCTTTTGCCATCGCATGTTAGTACTCTAAGCTTGCCATAGACAGATCACATTATTGCATTGGGGCGGTTGAAGAAACAAAGCTTCCTGTAATCCAAAGCAGTAAAGGTCTAAAAGCTCCAGAGGTACTATAGTATGAACGTAAAGAGGACTGAGGCACTATCGGAGCTGAATTAAAGCAGAAAAAGGACTAAGTCCTCTCAAAAGGACTGCAAAAAGAACTTAGTCCCTTTGCTCTTGGTCCATTTTAAACTGACTAAATTTTGTTTGTTTAAAAAAGATTGTATGTAAAACGCCCTTTAGTGCTATAATTTTACTTGTGGTTAAGATACATTCGAGAAATAAAAAATGCCTGTAAAGAAACTAAAAAATATTTAGTTAATAAATTTTTTTTTTAAATATTTGTATTGTTTAAAGGGTTTTAAAAGGGGGGTGACACAAATACTAAAATACTATACAAATAAGTGAGCAAGTAGATTTTTTTTGACAGGAATTGGTAGAAACATCAAATCAATAACACCAAATTACACTGTGAACATTAAACATCCTATTTTGCTGTTCCTCTGACAGCCTGTGTTGGTGCAGCAGAGAACTGAATAACTAACTACAGATCAATGGCACATAATAGCTCTCCAATCCCCATCAATACTCAATTAATGAAAAGCATGGGGAAAATACCAACCAAGCGGCTGCCCATGCTGCTCTGAAACAGTGAGTAACGATTGCTCAACTACCACTTTACAGCCTGTGAAAGGCTTGTCAGTACTCATGGGGGAGATATGACGATAAACAGAGAGTTTTAGTGTAGATTCATGAGGTAAGGGAGTTTGGGGAGAGGCTGGTTGACTGGTGAAGAGAAGCAGGGGGAAGCCTCTTTGATACTGTGCTGTTCTTATTTTCCCTCAAATAAAAGTGAACTTAATTTCTGGTGCTCTCTGGAGAATTTCAGAGGCAGGGACTTTCTCCCTTAGTGTTTTTGTCTCTGCTGGACATATTTTCTGTGTGGTGATTCAGTGAATGCTGGAAAAAGGTCTGCCCCAAGACAGCACTATGTAATGCAATGTGTTCTGTATGACAGACATTTCTAAAACCCATGGGATATTGTTTTCTGATTATCTCAGAGTAATATCAAGGATATACGAATGTCCCTAGATGTTTTTACAAATATAGTTGCTGGATATATGATTTCAACAAATGAAACGGGGGAAGAATTATTGTCCAAACAGTCATTAGAATATCATATAAAACTGAGACAGCTGAAAACCCATGTAAGGTGTATAATTTTATGACTTGAAATAGGGCATTAAATATCAAATGTGTAGTTTTTCGGACAATATCTTGGACGAAACAGCATACAGCAGAGCACCATACTAAAAACATATTGGTATAGTGCCAATCTGAATTTTTTTTTGTGTCGCGAACATTGTGTCCGTTCATCCATCTGCGTACATGTGGGAACCCTGTAAAAATACTTCTCATGCTGCTATATAACCATCATAATGCGAGTCAATGTCTGAGTAATAGTAACTGCTTCTACTCTATCTTCCCCTCCAAACTGTTATTTGTTTCAAGCCATAATACAAAATACACCTTTTTTTTTTTTTTTTTTTTTAAATAAAGTACATTTAGAAAAAAAAACAGACTTCTAAAAACAGATAGTTTTCTTCTATAAACAGAATGTGCCGTTAGGGACAGTAGGGATCTTCGATTTTTTTAGCTGGTAAAAAACTATCACTGCTGTGCAATGCATTATTCATTTGAATAGAAAGGCTATGCAGTGCTCTACAAAGTTTGTATTGTCATTTTTGTGTTTCTGACTGACACCAATACCAGCAACCTAAGGTTCTTCATCCTTATAACATAGCTGAGCAAAATAATGCCCTCCATCATCTTAAACAAGAATTAAAATAACATCTAGGGTCCTGCAAGTGCATCCCTAACTGTTTGTGTTGTGATTTAAATTGTGTTTAATCATGTAGATCGGCACTTTCCATGTGTATACAGGTAGGTATATCTAATCATCTATATCTAATTCAAAAATGACATGTAATGTCATAAGACACCAGGCAGGGTACAGATAAGGCAGCTCTCTGTGGTAAGAAGAAAATACTATCAGTAGTTATTGAGAGCACTGTGTAACTAGGAAACTGAATGCTGCTGTGATTCCTTCAGCTGTAATGCCAGCAGCTTGTTAATGTTTATAGGTGGCCTAACTAAAAGGCGATGAGAAGTACGAACGTCCCCTATTTGATTTTGCTATGTGTGTCTTTTTGTTATCAGATTCATTTTTCCAATGTTTTCTGCTGTTGTAAATTCACCAGTGGCAAGTCAAAGAAGCTAGCTTGCTAATGCTAACTTTGTGTGTAGCTGGACTTAGGGAAGTTGGGGATGATAAATGAAAAAGGCACTGATGTAAGACTGAAAAACAACAGCTCTGATACCATGCACATTTTCTCCCTAAGTCATATTTTTAAATATGATTTTGTTTTACTTAACAGAAAAATAATTCACATGAACTAACAGCCTACAGAAAAGACGTTACTGAATAAATAGCTTTGTTGTAGATCTCTGATTTGATTATTTAGAAACTGCTTTGATTAGATGTGTTGAAAGTGTGTAGGTCTACATATAAAACTCAATCAGCATTTAGCTTGGTATACCATCCCTGATATTTCATCATGAAAAAAAGTTAAAAAATTATTACAAAAAAAAAAAAATAAAAAATCTGGTCCCTCCTCTGACAGGAAAACTCAGCGAAGAAGTGTGTGTAATCAATATGGATACAATGGTGCAGACTGATTTACAGTCCATGGCCCAGTGGTTTATGTAAGCAAAAAAAAACAAACAGAAAAAAACCCAGATTTTTTTCTTCAGGCAGCAGCCATAATGGAGGCCTCTCAATCTTTAATGGATGGCTTCGATTGTCACGCTTGTTGTAGCAGTATTCAAAAGTGCTATCCGATCAGGCTGCGAGACAGCACCGAGCAGACAGATGATTAGGTGCTGCAAACGAGGCTTGTCGCTTGGGGAAATTGATGACTCAATACAGGAGAAGATGGACGACTTCATTTGTATTATATAAAAAAGATCCAGCACTGAATCAGTCATAACAGAGTTATGATTGAGCTTAAAGGAAAGCATTTGGGATATCATTACATCTATATCCACTTCTCCTCCTCATCTAGCACCCCTCCATGCGTGCAAAACAGAGAGAGAGAGAGAGAGAGAGAGAGAGAGAGAGAGAGAGGAAACAAGAAGAGAAAATAGAATCTGAAAGCAAAGAAAATGTAAGAAATGCAAGAAAATTGGAGAGTTTAAGAGAGGAGGAATGAAAGAGTAAAGGATAGAGAAGGAGAGGGACAGAGAGTGGGAATGAAGTAGAGAGGAAACAAAGGGGGAAAATCACTTCAGGCGATCATTCCTGGCAGTGTTGGCAGCTCTCATGTTTTTCCATTATTTTCTTTTTTTTAACTTGCAATTTTAAAATGTTTCCCTGCACCTCTAGCAAAGGGGCAATAACAGTCCACAAATGAGATGTCATCACATTTTGTCAAACACCTCACTCGAGTTTGACCTTGATTTTTATCCATCTGCTTTCCTTTTTATTTTGCATTTTGCCATGCTTTCATTTCTACAAATTCTTTTTAGCTCTACACCCCCCAACTCCACCTCTCAGTCTGAATAGGCCCACAAACACCAGCCATACCAGTATTACCTGAGGACGCCCTTCATGTTTGCACCTACTTTTTTCAAATGCCTATTCAATAAATACTTTCAAACTTTCAAACATCAACCAATTTTGTACCATTTGACCTTTAGGCGCCTTATTTTAGTACAGGAATCCACACTTTACCGGGAACACAAAACTGCATTTTCCCAATTCTCAATTGTCCAGTTTCAGTAAGTCTGTTCAGTAAGTCTTCTTGGCTGACAGTAGTAGAAGCTGATGTGTTTTTATAACCTTGTGCTGTTTTAGTCCATTAATCACAATGTTCAATCTGTTGTGCTTCCTGAAATGATTTTTTGCTCATCACGGTGGTAAAGACTTATTATTTGAGCTTCTGTATCCTTTCTGTCAATCCAAACCAGTTTAGGCATTCTTCATTCTGCAGAAGTACCTATCACTGGGTGTTTTTGTTTATGTTTGTTGTATTTTAATGTGAACTCCAAGAATTATGTTGTATTAAATTCTCAAAAAAAAATTTCCAGCTCATCTGCCATGATCATAGTCACTGATATCACATTTTATCCAAATCATTATGGCTGATGTAAACATTACCTGACACATTTGCCCAGTATATTTAATGATTGATTGGACATTTACATGATAAAACAGGTGAATTGGTGTTCCTAATCAAGTGGTTAGCATTTATACTAGTAGTGCTAGTGATAACTGCCAGCTAACACAACACAATTAAATAAATAAATAAAACAAATATATAAAATGGTTAATATTAGTGTAGTAGTTAGGATGTCCGGGTCCTGGGTTTGAGTCCGGGGCTCAGTGAGGGTGTTTCTGTGTGGAGTTTACATTTTCTCCTTGTACTTGTGTGGGTTTCCTTGGGGTACTCTTGCTCCCTCCTACAGTCCAAAGACATGTACATTAGGCTAATTGGCTGGTTCCATTTGTCCCTAAGGTGTAAGTGAATAGTATGTATGTGTGTTGGCCCTGCGATGGACTGGTGAGCTGTCCAGCGTGTACATTGCCTTCGCACAGAGGTGGCTGAGATAGGCTTCAGCCTTGCAGTGATCCTAGTAGGATAAACATTTGGCAAATTAATGAATTAATAGGTGAACATGGTTAATTCACACATAAAACAGAAGCTGTCACTCCACTTCTCCCTGAAAACATCAAAAGAACTTTAGAACTTCTTTCACGGTAGAAAAGAGATCAGTGTAACTGAACACTTTACCCCATGCCAAAAAAAAAAAAAAAAAAAAAAAAAGATCACCCAAAGTCAACAGTCATTGGTAACTATATTTTTGGTATCAAGAAACTACAGGCCAGTAAGAATTCATAAATGTACACACACACTTAAGCGTAACCCTCTACTAACCACCATGCAGATCCTTGGTTCAAGTCTCGGGCTTGGAGAGGCTGTTTCTTTGTGGAGCTTGTATGTTCTTACCTTGCTTCCCTTTCTTGTGTGGGTTCTCCGGTTTCCTCCCACATTTCAAAGACATGCACATTAGGCTAATTGGTTGTTCACAATTGCCCTTAGGTGTGAATATGAATGGTTGTGTATGTTGCCCTGCGATGGACTGGCGAGCTGTTCAGGGTGAATCCCACCAAAGCCAACTCCAGCCTCCCTGCAACCCTAGTTGGATTAAGTGGTTCAACGAATGAATGAATGTGTGGATACTTTTCCCGATACATACCTTTGTTTATCAATAAAATATTCTGATATTCTGATTCTGATGTATGATATATTAAATAACATTAAACAGCAGTGACTTATTTCACCTAACTGTTTATATTTTCTTCCATTTTTATAAGGTTCATGCACTTCCATTAGTTCTCATGTGACATGCATGCTACCAGTCTGAAAGACTGTAATACATGATTTATCTGAAAAACAAATAATAATTAAAAAAATATATATTCATTTTATTTTATTTACTCTCAGTGCCATTTTAAGTAATTCCTTTCATTTTACTTACCCTCAGGAGAGCACTGATTGTCTTTATTTGTAAACATAACAGCAGCATGGATGTCAGTGCCACCTCACAGCTCTAGGGTCCATGAGCTTGCGTAACTTTCCTTAAGAAACTCTGCTTTCCTCCCATCTCCAAAAGAACAGGTGGACTGGATACTTTAAATTGCCCTCAGGTTGTGTGTGTGTGTGTGTGTGTGTGTGTGTGTGTGTGTGTGTGTGTGTAAGCGTGTGTGTGAGTCCATGCATATGTGTGTTTGCATGTTGCTCTGCAAGGTACTGATGTCCCATCCAAAATATATTACTGCTTAGCACCCAGCGTTCCTGGAACAAGCTCTGAGGAAATGAATGAATGAATGATGGAATGAAAGTAAATAGCTTACAGGCTCCTACAAATAACTAGGGTTGTTCTGATTTACAGAAGAGAGCCTACCAACCTACAATCCAAAAACAAACAAACAAAAGTTTTAAATATAACTGACCATATACAGTATATTAAAGTCCAGTTCAACATTTACTACATGGAAGATTAAAGGAAAAATAAATAAATAAACTAGACAGACACATTTACTCTTACTCATTTATTTGCTGAACAGTTTAATCAATAGAGAGTCATGGGGAGACTGGAGCCAACACAAGGCGAAGACAGGCTACACCATGAACAGCTCACCAGACCATCACAGAGCCAGCACATACTAATCCATTCACACTCATTCTTAGGGGCAATTTAGATGTTTTAATTATGAGAAAAAATATTTAAGTAGCTTTACAAAAAAAAAAAGGAAAGAAAGAAAAAACTTTTTCTAGTACCTTTAAAATAAAGCTACTAAAAAAAGTTGTTTTTTTTTTTTTTTTTTTTTTATAATTAAAACAATTGGACTTATCTGGTTTTGAAAACAAACTGTTCATACATGATCACATGTGTATATCTCTATAAATGTAGGTAGCAATATAATCTCAACATTACTTTTTTGTCCATATCGAGCATTCCTACTGTGCAATAAAGCTTGTGTTACCAGAGCTGCCTACTGAATGGTGTGATCATCAGAGTAAACATACAGGAACAGAGATGGAGTGTGACATTTCCTGACGAGTCTGCTCGGCAGGCCTAAAGTGACACAGCGAACAATGTGTTGGAAGCTTCAAAAAATGCCACTTCAGATGCGGAATCAATTTGCATTTCCCCTGAGCCTGGCTAACACACGGCTGTCAGATGAGTCTCCAGATCCGCTGTCGATAATGATGTTATGGAAAACCCTTGCTAAGGGGAAGGGAGATCAAATTCAGAAACTGACTCTATATGTTTCAAATGATTACCTTGCAGTGTGTATGTGTGTGTGTGTGTGTGAGTGTGTGTGTGTGTGTGTTTTGAAAAAAACAACAGTGCAACATGTCATCTATGGCACTTTAAGCACAGATGAAAGAAAAGAATAATTAAAAAGAGGACTTAATAAAAAGAGGGGGGAAAAACAATAACCAAAGCTTGCTTGATTCCCCAAGACCTTTTGCTATATTTAAGATGACCTACCATAAAAAGAAACACTAAGTATTACAGACAATTAGGGATTTCCAAATAGTAATTAAGGTATTAATGAGAAACCAAACTGTCAGTGTTAAGAGCCGAATGACTCTTACGTCTTAATTTATTGTTGTAATTAAAATGTTACTTTGATAGTCGACTCTAAAAAGGGTGGTAATTGCCACTGAATTAGAACAGAAAATTGTGTCACTACTCGGATCAAGGAAAAGAAGGATTATTAAGACATATTAAAAAATGGCCCATTCTTGGGTTTCTTGACATTAATGAGGATATTTATTGCATAGTGGCAGAAGTACAGATATCAGCTATGATCAGCACATCATTAAAGTTGGCTCAGTGCTGGATATCACCACAGTAAAGGGTAAGTACATGACACTTTGGCCACATTGTAGGAATGTGGAGCCAAGGAGGGATGAGAGTGTTCCATTTCAGTGTGGCATGTGTGTGTGTGTGTGTGTGTGTGTGTGTGGGTGTGTGTGTGTGTGTATGTGTGTGTTAGTGTGTTTTGGAGGGGGGGGTGCATTTTTATGGCTTGCATTGTTTCCTCCTTTCCTAAGTGTGGTGTAAATATGAGTTAAGACAAATGGTGGGAGATGACCTCTGAACCACAGCGCTGGATGCTTGTTAGCTGCATGCTCCCAGGTATATAGATGGACAGAAAGAGAGAGAGAGAGAGAGAGAGAGAGAGAGAAAGAGAGAGAGAGAGAGAGAGAGAGAGAGTGAAATGCTCCATATCTGAGCTGGAATGGAGAGAAATATAACACAGCTCCTTAACAGCAGCCAGGTAGACTGCAGATGATCTCCTCGATCCTTAGTGTTCTCCTGCTGGTCCCAAACCTAAGCAGTCTGACCCAGTGACCCTCACTCACACATCTCTTCTCCTTCGTGATGGACAGATGGAGGGAGGTGTAAAAGTTGTGTGTTTTAGAACTTTACGTGGCACACGGCAAGAGCTAATTGGAAGTGGGCAGTGCTGGCTTGCCAGGAGACTTCAGTCATCTAGTCTCTCTCTCTCTCTCTCTCTCTCTCTCTCTCTCTCTCACACACACACACACACACACACACACACACACATTATAAGCCAGCCCTGTGTGAAACCAGGAAGCAGCTCCAGTGGCCTCAGTGAAGAGAATTACAGAGCTTTTCTTTCACATCGATTGTTTCAGAACCATATTTATAAATGTAAAGATATACAGTGCTTCATCTCTGGACTCTTATTTCTTCTTCTTTTTTTTTTTTTTGCCTCTTATTGTTTTTGTTTCTCTCTCTCTGCTACTACTTCTGACCTCTTATAAACTTTCTAATTTAATCAAAAGCTACAGACAAAACCCTCTTATTTTATCTGAACAACTGATCAACTAAGAAGCTCTTACGAACTAAGCTTGCACCTGAAACACCACACACACACATGCATATGTGCATATATGTATGTACACACACACACACACACACACACACACACACACACACAGACTCACACCTATTTAGCTATGTTGTGTGTGGTACTCTGAATAGTCACTGAGACAGAATGTCAGTAGAACACAAGGGGAACATAAGAAAAACAAAATAAATCATATTTGATGATTTGTTTTTAAATTACTTAATCATAGCAATAGTTTTGCATGCTCCATGCTAATGATTACACACACACACACACACACACACACACACACATTACAGAATCTTTTGAAACTCATTCACAGTTTGAAAAAGTGATTATTATTATTATTATTATCATTATTATTATTATTATCATTATCATTTATTCATTTATTCATTTCCTGAACCGCTTTATCCTAATTAGGGTTGCAGGGAGGCTAGCGCCCATCTCAGCCGAGGGCAGAGTGCGCCCTGGATAGCTCGCCAGGCCATTGCAGGGCAGAAACACTCTGACGGAAATGCAGCCTATTTTCGAAAGTCAGCAGTGGTTATTTTACATGCCTCTCACCACAGACAGCCATTGATAACCCAGTTAGCTGCAATGGGGGGACAGCAGTAACAACCCAGTGATAGTGGGGCTTGAATCTTCATCTTCTTCCACTGAATCTGAGGTCGGGTCGCAGTGGCAGCAGCCTAAGCAGTGAGGTCCAGACTTCCCTCTCCCCAGCCACTTCCTCCAGCCCTTCCGGGGGGGACACCGAAGCGTTCCCAGTCACTCTTGTTCTTTCAGTCACTACCCAAAGCTCGTGATCATAGGAGAGGGTAGGAATGTAAATCAACTTTTGAAATTATTATTATTTATTTTTAAATAATCATACATTTTTCCAACTTACAGGTACATTGATGATTTGTCGCCAACTGAATACCACTCTCTTATCAAATGTGTATTAAAACAAGATATTAGCTTAATAATTCTTAATTAGAACGAACAATGGTCATTTGGTACCCACAGACCTATTTCAAGCACTTACCCTCATGCTCCATTCCATCCAACGCTTTCCTCCAGAGTTATGGTACCACTTGTAAACACTTGAAACATAGAAGGCTTGTTTGTTCTTAACTTGGTGACTCCATGATATGAAAACAAAAAAAAAAGAATAGTTACAGGTAATTACATTCTAAAATGTAGTGATGATACACATTATGTTAACATACGTATGGATACTACAGTCCAAACTCTATTCCATTTCCATCTAAATTATACACAGTTGACCCTCTGGTTAACTTTTTGTATTTATTTTTTTTGTTTGTTTGTTTCTTTGCAGCAAGTATCTAAATCAACCTTTAAATCTGTATTTACTGTAATACATTAATACATTACTAATTAAATAAGTACTGTATTACTTTCACAATAACAATGTGTTTGAAAGCTTTGCAAAGAAGAAGCGTTTCAAGAACATCAGAAATAAAGAACTACAATAAAAGAATAATGTGCTTTGTTCAAATGAGACCAAAACTCACTTAGTGAGCATGCACACTAAGAAAGAGGGCTGCATATAAGGAAAAAACTCCAAACCCAACATAAACCAGACTGAATTAATGTAACATTATTTCTCTGAGAAAGTTTCAAAGCTGTTGGTCCAAGGGCTTGTGTGTGTTTGTAATGTAAAAATAAACAGGCATATTCATTCAATGTGGCACAATGGCGCAGTAGTAAGCATGTCTGCCTCACAGCACAAAGGTTCTGGGTTCGATTTCTGTGTGGATTTTGCATGTTTTTCCTGTGCTTGCGTGGGTTTCCTCTGGGTAGTCCGGTTTCCTCCCACAGTCCAAAAACATGCACAGTAGGCTAAGTTGATGTCCCGAATCACCCCTTAGTGTGAGTGTGAATGGTTGCATGTGTGTTGTCTTGCGATGGCCTGGCGAGCTGTCCAGTGTGTACCCTGCCCTTTGCCCAGAGTCAGCTGAGATGGGACCCTAATTAGGTTTAAGTGGCTTGGAAAATGAATGAATGAATAAATAAATCTTCATTCAGTTTACGATTTGAATTAATTCTTGTGGCTAGTTATGCTGGTGGAAATGAAAAGTGTATTTTAGTAAAATTGCAGAACTATAATGACTATTTCTGTTACTCTACTATGTGCTATAATAGTACAATACAATATATGTACAATACGTAATACAAAAGTTAGCCACATAACTTTATAGGACTTGTTTACAACTTGTGTATGACTTGTCTACTATATCCCTTTACCCTGCGCACAACAGTGTCAACTTTTACCTCATTGCTATTTCAGTAGTCTGAGGGGAATGAGGAGTACGGAGAGGAGTATAGACTTTGTTGACTGGTGTAAATGCAACCACCTGCACTTTGAAGCCAGCAAGACAATGGAGATGATGATCATCTTGCAAAGGGAAACACCACACATCACACAATCAGACATCCAGGGTTTGGACATTGAGATAGTTGTGAGATACAAATACCTGGGTGTTCACCTGAACAATATACTTGACTGGACTGATCACACTGATGCCCTGTACAAGAAGGTCCAAAGACATCTCCACCTGCTTAGGTGACTGAAGTCCTTTGGTGTGTGCATTTTTACAGACATTTAATGATACTGTGGTAGCATCAGCTATCCCCTATGCTGGGGAAATGGCAGTACTGACAGGAAGAGACTTTACAAACTGGTCAGAACAGTTCAGAACAGTGATCAGTTCAACCCTGGACTGTTCGGTGAACTCTACAGAGGTGGTGGAAGAAAGTGGGATGTACAAAAAGGTGACCTCAACAATGGACAACACCTCTCACCCACAAGACTGTGAAGGTACTGAGCAGCTCCAGCAACAGACTGATCCACCCACCGGGTAGGAGGAGCATTTATCCCAACTGTCATCAGACCCTTTAACTCCAGCACAATGTGACCAAACTTGTTCGCCTCACAGCAAGAGGTCCTGGGTTTGAGTCCTGAGCCCTGGCACGGCTGTATTTTTGTGAAGTTTGCATGTTCTCCCCATGTGTTTTTTTTTTTTTTTTTTTGGCTGTTCCAAATTGCTTGTGGATGTGAATGGTTGTGTGTGTGTTGGCCTGGCAATGGACTGGCAAGCTGTTCAGGGTGTACCCCGCCTTCACCCAGAGTCAGCTGAGATAAGCTCCAGCCTCCCTGCGATCCTAGTAGTACTAAGCAGTTTGACGAATGAGTGAGGACAGTGTGATTGGTTGTTAATTAGCACTCCATTACACCAAAATGCACATAACTCTCATTTAACAGTCTATATACATTTTCTTATACGTTGTATATCTGTTTTTTATTTTAATTTCAAATGTTTATATCCATACTATATACGTTTTAACCATTCTGTGTAATAACAACTGCAAAATAAAAATTCTGAAAAACTTTGCCAAGGGTCCAGGGGGCCACATAGGACCCCAGTTGATCCAGGGCAAAGCCCTGGTCGTGGGGTTGCAGGAGAAGCCCTTCTAAGCTTCTGGCTTTTGAGCATTTAGCATGGCATAGAATATCCAGGTGGATCCATCCAGTGCCTTTTTACTGCCTGCAGGATTCATGATATTTATATTCATATCTGTGCTCATTAAAGTGTGTGTACCGTCTTTTGTAGAATTACTGAATACAAGTGCGAAAAATTGTCCAAAAGAAAGACTTTTAATAATGAAAAAGATGATTAGCAGAGCAACAACAAAGGGTTTGGTAAAAAAAATGGCAAGATCAAAATAACCATTCAGTCTCTGGAAAATCACAACAAGAAACTATGATACAGATTCCAGGTTTATATAGAGGTGCAGATGGATCATGTGACCAGGAATGACGAGCTTGCAACAGGTGTGTACAATGATTGAATGATGAGGTGGCAAAGTCCATTGGCTAGTATTCAGGTGAAGGGGCTCGCTGATTGGATGATGAGAGAGGATTAGATGAGGTTGTTACAGTGTGCACTACAATAACAGGATCATTTATCTATCCCGTATGTATAATTCGGAAGGTGTATTTAGTGTATAGAGCCATGTTTATATTTTTGTATTAGATTATATTTCTTTATTCTTACCTTTTTCATCATTTCAACTGATGTTTGTCTGACACTTTTTCCCTGTACCTGACACTTGTGCTGCTGTGCCAATTAAATTTCCCATGTTGTTTGATTAATAAAGATTATCTCATTTTATCTTGTTTTATATTATATATTGTAAAATGAATATTTTATTGCATATGTATCCATGTGTTTATTATTTCTGTTTGGTTTCTGTTTTCTGTTTGTGTTACTTTTTGAAGGTCCAAGTTTGTGTAAAATATGAAGATCCACAATGAATCAAATTAATCCTGTCCCTTAAGCACATGCTTTAGTGAAATGGATTTAATAAATAAATAAATAAATAACCTTAGCTTATTGTACAAATGTATTATCATGGTTAATATCACAATTTTCTGCTCAAATCCTATAGTGAATTAAAAATTCTGAAGATGAATGATAAGGGACATTTCCTTTCATTGATTCAAATTTCTAAAAGCTCTAAACCTTTTGGTTTATTTGCAGTTTTAAATGGTCTTGATCTTTATAGACCTTCATAAATGCTCACATACATTTCTCAGAATAATAATGAGACTGTGAGACAAAAAAATAAATCTGTAAATTAATAGTAAATCTATAAAACAAAACAAGCTACTAATAACTCTATCTATCTATCTATCTATCTATCTATCTATCTATCTATCTATCTATCTATCCATCTATCTGGTAAGGTTTAGTGAAGGTTTATGTGCAGAATAAAGTTTCTTTGAAATAATCAGTTAACAAACAGGCTGAGTGACTCACCGAGAGGATGAGGAGCCAAGAGAGATCTAAGCGTGTTAAACCCATAGTCTGCTTTCATCAAGATAACAGAAATAACGAAAATAGCAGAGCCTGTTAGTGCTCCATTCAGACTAATAACAGTTATTGTTTACTGGTGGGCTTCAGACAGACAGATAATGAGCTGTATTAGTTTTAAATGGCCAGAATAAGAGGGGGTATGAATATATTCACAGGACACACTGCACCAGGCACAATCTGCAATCAATAAGGAACGTCCTCTCTCTCTGTCCCCCTGGACTGGCATTAGACATCTCTCCGGATCCTAAACAATGCGGATGGATTACATTGTCTGACCCACATTGCACAAAATCATAAGATACAAAATGGAATAAATTATAAATAGATGGATGGAAAAAATCTCCAACTAATCTATGTCTGCCTCTCATAACATTGGGTATATACATATGCTATCTGCAACTAACATATGTTATCTCTCCCTCTGTTAACACACACACACACACACACACACACACACACACACACACACACACACACACACACACACACACATACGAGATGGTGTGCATGGCTTGTTAGATGTAAGGAGATAAAACTTAGCATAGTGCTCCCAATTAGCACAGCAGTGACCATGTGCTGCCTCATTCTAATGTCCTCTCCTGACGAGAGACTCAGGCAGAAACAGCTTGCCAGGGCTGTGTGTGTGTGTGTGTGTGTGTGTGACAGAGTGAGGCTTGAAAGAAAGAGGGATAGGGGTTGAGAGGAGGGGGGAGTGGAAGGATGAAGAATGGTAAAAGAGGGATGAGCAAAAGAAAGAGAACAAGGAGAGAGATGAAATGGCTTAAGCATTCATTTTGAGTAGAGAGACAGGTCCTATTAACATTTAACAGCATTTGTGCAACTTGGTGCGGAGGTTATGATGCAAATGAGGGAGAATTAAAAGTGGCCAGGGGTTTGGCATTGATGGATTGCAGTCTGGCAATGTTCACACTTCCCAGTGTCCATCAGAGGCGATTACTATGTAATTAAAGCTTATTTCTGGACTCTCCGCTGCATAATTACTTTGTGAATGTAGCCATCATCTAAAAGCTAGCAAAAATGCTTTAGCGTTTAGTCCTGCAGTCATTTTCACCAGCTTGTGTCAGATATAGCCATCAGACAGTGCAAAAGAACTGTCACTTTTAATAAGAGGCAAAAAATTAAATGAAACAGTATGCTTATTATGGAAAAATTAGGCTTTCAAGAGTCCTTTCTGCTATTTGCATAATTTATTCTTTTTTTTGCATGCTCTCTCTCTCTCTCTCTCTCTCTCTCTCTCTCTCTCTTTCTCTCTCTCTCTAAATCCAAGCTTTAGGCAATTTCCCTCATATTTAAATAGATTGCACATTTAAGGCTACTTAAGAAAATTATCACTTTGCATATTTTAATTGTGATGAAGGAATTGATTTGAGAGAGGTCTGTGTCTCATCTTACAACAGAACTCTGTGAGTGTGTGTGTGTGTGTGTGTGTGTGTGTGCGTGTGTGTGTACAAGCATGTGTGTGATGTGAGCACTGGACGATGTGGCATCACAGATAACCCCCAAGTTCACACACATCCACTCGACTTTCATCAGAATGCTAATGAGGAAGCTAACACTAGGACAAAAGGATCGCTGATATTTACAAAATAGGCACTAATAACTGTAGTGTGATTTGTTTTACTCAACTTTTATTTTCCTTTTGGATTATTTTGTGCTTGGCAAATTACCTTTGTTTGGGGTTAGACTGAAGGAAAAAGCTTGGGATGCACACATCACACAGTGAAATGAATATAATGGGTATTAAAACAGATGTAGTATTTGGTTTGAACTTGCTTCTTTGTTGGTTTAAGATTCTCTTAGAAAATGAGTGATTTTACTTGCCATATAAAGATCATGGACACACATTCATCATTTCCTTGTAATGCTATATTTACCTTTAAGTAGAGTTAGAGAGTTTCAGAGTAAGCGACTGTCAGGTTGAACTGGATTCCAGCTGAAATCAGAGGTGAAGCTGTATTTTAGGACAGTGAGAAATAGTTTAGAATGTAATTTAGGAATGTAATTTTTTTTTAGAAATCTTACCAGAATAATTATTGACTCAGTGTAAATTTGAAAATGTGCAGCGTATTGGGATAGGGTTGCAATTTAACACCAGAAAGTAAGCAGTCAGACTAAAAATTTTATTTTACTTTTTGTGCTTTTTGATGTAATCAGTGACTTTATTTGCTATGAAGAGATCTTAAGGCCACTTTCTTCATAATATGCCTCTTTGAAGATTTTTAGAATGTGACCAGTATATCATGAATAAATGAAATAGTTGCATTAATTAATGTAAATTCTTAAAATTGAATTTTAATAAATGGATGAAATTATTATTTTTTTATGTATGAATCTAATCATTATAGCTATAAAAAGATCCAAAGAAAATTTCTATAAAGATGATTCTGTGGAAAATCATATGCATGCAAAGAAAGTAGAAGACTGTCAAAACATTAACTATACTTTCCCTGACAGTGTTACGGAGCTTAATTCACTAGTGTCACAGTCAACAAAAGTCACAACTTGCAATAAAAAATATAAGGTAAATAAAGGCATAATTAGAATATTTTATGGCTGACAAAAACTATGGCTGAGAAAGATCTTGTTTGAATATATAGTCAGTATAATAATTATTATTTTAATGCATCTTTGTAACAAAAATATATTTAAATGCACCTTTAAAAACACCAGATATGTAAGTAAGTTATTTATATCTGATAAATAAGTGCAAATAACACATCTGTGAAAAAAATGGGGAGAATGTTTTGACTTATTGTTCAAAAACTTTGAAATGCACCTGACCTTGTGCTTCATGTTTTTTTTTTTTTTTAATAATTTTATTTATTCATTCCTTTAGTTTGAACATTCCTTCAGTTTCCTTTTCCAAACTGCTTAATCCTTTTATAGGGACGTGGGGAGCTGACTTTGGGCAAAGGCGGGGTACATCCTGAACAGCTCACCAGAGGTTTATAGGGACAACCCACTCTCTCTCTCTCTCTCACACACACACACACACACACACACACACACACACACACACACACACACACACACACAC
>JAQMYF010000012.1:30088966-30101021 GCA_030014195.1 Neosilurus mollespiculum | reverse complement strand
ATATAGCTTTTCCCCCCTGAAAACCAAAAACATCCCTCAAGACCTTTTGTTTTGCAGATGAATAGACCCAGTTGTTTAGCCATTACAATATGGCCATTGTCAAAGTGACTCATCCTAACACATGGTCATTTTTCCTGCTTCCAACATATCAACTTTGGGAACTGTCTGTTCACTTTCTATCTAATACACCCAACTCCTTATCAGGTTCCGCTCTAACAAAACACACTTTACAGTTACTCACCTCAGGCCCAGTGAATGCACATTCCCGCTTGGACACTATTCCGTAACATCCACTTCGCCTTCAGTGAATAATTGTAAAGTGTGCTGCTTCTGTACTCTTAATCTGGAGCTACATGCAGATTCCTGTAAAGTTCCTTTGCAACAAATTCTATTCTTAAAAGTGCAATGCAAATAAATTTTAAAAGCAATGTTTAATGCATAAAAAAATACATATATGTATTTTCTTTACATATTAACAAAACATTTGGTCAGTATGGATTCATTATAAGAATATCCGCATTTCCTTATACTACTACTCTAAACATACTAAATACTTCTGTTCGTTAAATTTTCATCATATGTATAAAACACAAAACATTCAAACCTGCCTAAAGCACAGGTGAATAATACAGTATGAGGGTCTAAATATGAGCCTCAGATAACTTAGATAAATTGCAGACAGTCAAGTGGTCTGTCAAATACAGCATATGTGTAATTTCTAAACAGGCCCAAATCTTCTGAAGTAAAAGAAAAGATTACTCTACGCACTTACCGGTCTGTCATACAAAAATGTTTTTCTTTTACTGATGCTATGAAGAGAAAGAGAGATGGGGGGTCTCAAACTCATTGATTGAATATCTGAGTAAAGTAATAATGCATCAGGCTGCTTCATATACTGGGCATAGGGACATATACTGGGATAAGGAGGGATCTTGGATCAACAAGTCAAAACATTAGCACTACAAACACACTCATGAAAATGTTTTTTTTTATACATAACCAAGGTACTGTGGGAGGACATGTGTTGTAAAGAGCGCTTGACCTTGTTCAGAACAAAGTCCTCTGAAACTACATCAAAATTACCTATTGAATATGGACGCAAAGCTCCTTTCAACCATTTGTCAATGTTTTGAATTTAGCGAAGAAATCTGAGGTTTTAAAACTAAATCTCTGAGCCCTGGTAATTTAATTTCAATAGAGGAATCAGATATGCTGAAGTGAAGAGTCTTCCAAGAACAGAGAATGGTCAGAGGCACTGTGAATGAAAAATATCTTTATTTGGCCTTCTGTAAAGGAAAGGAAGCACAGGCAGCAGACAAAGGCAAATCTACACCCCTTTCAATGCCGATCAACTCCTGTTAAAACATTTAAATAGCAAAAGAACTAGGAATAAAGAGCTTCCTGACAATGACTGATAATAGCCAATTAAAATGTTTAACAAGATGTTCTTTGTGCACAAATTCTCTTGTAGTAGTATTAAAAAAAAATCATTCATTTCATCCATCACTTTGGCTAAATTGACTCACTTTAATGCATTACTGTGACAAAGAACTAGACATGGCACAATGCCACTTTCTTTTCCAGTACAGATAGTGAAACCTTGAATACCAACAATATATTTTTTTTTTTATCCATTAAGCTTTACTTCACAAGATAACCATGTAAAATAACCAGACTATCCAAACAGTACAGTCAACATGAAGCAGTGCACAGCCATCGGCATGGCACAACACCTCAACATTTTACAAAATAAAAATAAACAAAATCAAATAAAACAGTGCAAATGTGTTCAGTATTACATAAAGAAAAGGGTAGGTATCACTAAAGCCTTCAGCAAAGAGGATTTGTTTAATATCTGAATCAGAGATGTGTGATTATTTCTTAATCTTACTGCAATTAATTAACAATACCAAAATAATAATAATAATAATAATCATCATCATCATAATAATAATAAATGCGTAAATTATTGAGTGTTTCACTTTTTTCAATGAAGGTTGTGTTCTGAGCCGTATTATCCCTTTTATCAATCTGAAATAATTTAACTTGTTGACACTAAATCTTATACGCTTCAATTAAGTTTCAGAAGCTCAACCAAAATCTGAATCTTACATTTTAGCTATAAAACTAGTGCATCAGCATATTAATAAAATACAACTCTTCTACACAAAGAAGATCTTTCCTCTGATATCAGAATGTAAATGAATCATACACAAATTATTAATACTCAGTGCTTTAGGTCTTTCAACATCATTAAAAAAAGTTCATAACCCTGACAGCAATTTGGCAAGATTCCATGTCACAAAATGCCATTAGATGTTCTTGAAAAGCCCCAGTAACATAACACTCAGCTAACTCTTAGTGATGCTGTGTTTCAGCCTCGCCGCTGATCAATGCATGCAGCTTTCCTGTCCGTGAGTGGTGAGAGAGTGTGAAAGTGATCTATTGGTAAGACTTGCATGAAGCTGAACTCGTTTTGGCTAGCAAGCGTCCAGCGCTGGCTCGAGTTTTCCGGCAGATCAGAGCAGGCAGCTTGTGTTCCGCTGGTGCATATGAAAGTGAGCTGGCCAGGACTCAAACTCTCCCTGCAGTCAATGTGTTGAATAATGTATCTCGAGGTGTCACGAGGGCCTCTGCAGCCTTTTCTGAGCCAGATTTAAATGTTTACACTCAATTGAATCCAGCTATGATACATCTCCTCTATTACACACGCACACAAAAATAAACATGTATATACATAATAGGCACCTGGTCTTGTGTTTTTTTTTTTTTTTTAGAAACATGATCTAGAGCAAGATCGATGTAATTTAGCCTCTCATAAATGCAATGATTATTGTTGATGTACTGAGGAATTTATTGTGGATTTGTGTCCGTGTAAGTGCTGCACGTTTAAATCAAATCATGTTTCCAATGATACATTCTGCAGGTCAGTATAAATATTTGTCCAACTAATTAGAAACATCTATAGATATAATTTAATAAGCTATACTTGAATGACCGCATGCAGTTACAGTATTGGCAAAACATCACAGAAAGGACAATTATAATTATATGAATATCAATATTTTTAAGCGTGATCATAAGATAAATCTATTTTATTAAAATACACTTGCCAGATTGATATGGTAAATATGCACATCTACTGTATGCCTGACTGTCAAGTCTAAACTAAGAAATATTAAATTTTTGCACTTTGATGCCTGTCCTCAAAATATTTCAAAACACCTCTTAAGTGTAATAAAAAAAAAAAATCATCACGAGAAGGCTTTAAATATCCAAAATCACAACTTTCCAGGAGATATGATCACACTAGTTCACACATTTCTTACAAATTCAGAAACCCTGTGA
Source organism: Neosilurus mollespiculum (assembly GCA_030014195.1). Taxonomy (NCBI): domain Eukaryota; kingdom Metazoa; phylum Chordata; class Actinopteri; order Siluriformes; family Plotosidae; genus Neosilurus; species Neosilurus mollespiculum. The sequence continues at coordinate 30,097,673 of JAQMYF010000012.1, read as the reverse complement.
TGTGCATAGGATGGTGCCAAGCCTGGCACACTTCACGTTTGCTGTAAACAAAAATGAAATAGGTTTTTCTGCCTTTTAGAACGAGGATCTTCAACTTTTTGCAGCTTGGGACCTCTTTTAGGAGTAAAATTAATTTTACCCCCCCCAGTACAGATTAATTTTATGAACATAATCCAACCATTCAAAATATTTGGCTTATTATTTAAATGTGTGCAGGTTTAGTGCCTGGCTTTTAATCAGAAACATTTTAAATGAAGTGCATTTTACTTCTGAACTTTCCATTGACAAAACACATTAGATCCAAGCTGACATTAGCCAAAGGCTTACTTGTATTTGAATGACGTTTGAGTGAGGTTTGAACTACAACTCTTGTTTTTCGAGTCACTAGTCATATAGGCTAATATCTATAAGCACTTGATAATAAATTAAATTGCCATGATATTGCCTGGTTGTCATTTTGGCTACTAACAATATTACACGACAGACCATCTGGATATGCTTCACAGAGCCCTGAGGTACCCAGACCCCTCTTTGAGAGCCACTACTGTAAAATACTTTGGGTGTGGTCTGGTCTACCTAGTCTGACTAAAACTACCTAGTTCCCATTCTCCAATAAAACCCCACAACATTTCTGTAGAAAAATCTACAACCTGGTTTTTAGCAAACAGATATAATAACGCACATCATGCTAAATTCATCATAGCATTGTTAATGTACTTGCATGTCATCATTCAAATGCAAATTTAAACGTTCCAACCTTTCCACATAATCATAGATGATTTCAGAGCGGATGAGGCGCTGGTGTTGACAGTGCTGCCTGCACTGCCTAATAGCCCATGATGGCGTTCTGTCTGCCTAACACTCGACAGGCGAAAGAGACAAGTGTTTCACATTTGGCATTTTCTTATGCAAAGCAATAATTCACGGGGTCTCGGGCATATGCACAGCGCCATTGTTCTGTCCAAATGATGCTCATTAAGGCATGACACCAGAGGCCAAAAGACTGGCAAGCCAGTGGAGGGCTTTAAAGCAAACTAAGCACATTCAAAATCGTTGGAAACGCCTGCTTCAGTACTACAGAGAGATTACAGTTAATTTTTCACAATCTACAGTCTTGCTCACAAATAAACAGAAAGCAATGTGATGAGGCTTTTTGATCAGTAAGAAGGAAGAATGAGCTAGTGCAGACAAATAAAATCAAGTCTACATCAATTTGTGTGAGGAATTTCAACGTTAGCAAGAAAATATCTTCAAATCTAATACCACATGACAAAGATGTGTGTCATTGAGGGACCAGATTCTTCTAAACTGAACTCTCAGCGTAAGATTGATGGTTCAGCTGGATATGACTGAACTTAATTGTAGATGCTTTAATCCAAGGCAACTCAGAATAGGGTTGCAGACCACACATACAAATATTCAGCCGTGGACTTAAGGATCTTATTCAAGGGCCTGGAATTTGCTCTCTGAAACTTCAGAGGTCTGATCTCACAAACTTCAGACCTAGGGTTAAGGTAGCACTGGGATTGGGCTAGAGGATAAGGACCCTAGACCTAAACTTTTGAGAATATTACACTTGGTTTGTGGATTCTCTCTCTGTTTTTCTCTTCCTTTCACACAGTCCTGATCTCACTCTTGTGCAAACATAATGTCTCTAGAGATCACTTACACACTTCAGAAGAGAGGAGCCTAAGATTGTGACCTTTCTGCATGAAGCAATGTCGACCAAACCCTATTTTGTCCCCAAAAGGCTTGGCCCCAAAGCAATAATCCACCCAGGAATGGAGCTACAGAATCAAGCCAACCTACTAGCTCGAAGAAACTACCCAGATTCTCTGGCTCCACAAAACCACCCTGATCAATGAACTTCAGAAAGCCACCCAAACCTGCTGGCTGCGGAAAACCATTCAAGGTGCTAGTCCAAATTTAGCCCTACTTAATTAAAGTTACTCTGGAACCAACTGAAAATTCAGCCCTGGAGAACCAACAAACTCCTACGTCCCACTCCCAAACCCAAACACACACCTGCCAACCACCCCAACCTCAACTGGCTATCTCTAGAAAACCAGCATGTTGCATGTGCTCTAGGTATCTGGTTTCTCACACTGTAAAGTGTTTGCTCTAGGTAACCTTCTGGTGGAGGTGTGCATGGGGCTGTTTTTATTTTTCTATTAATACCACTCCCATTCTCTTCTGAAGGAATTGTGACTAATTCTTCCATCTTCATCAAACACACTTGACTAATCCCACACATTCCAAAAAGGTGTGAGCAAACCTGCCTGCTTCTATAGTTATTATTTATGTTGTGCCTGAATGTTATATTTTCAAATAAACTTCTTGGGTAATATATTACAAATTATAAACACAGCTAAAATGCTTAGTGTAGATGAATGAATGAATGAATGAATGAATGAATGAATGAACGAGGTCATCTCACATGCAGTATTTTTTTTTTGTTAATTGACAATATTATCCTTGTCATATCTGACCACCCTGTCCTGCTTGCATGAAAAAAGAAACAGCTGCTTCCGCAACATTGTTGTTGGTTCCCATAGGATCCCAGGACATATGCACACCTCTGCCTTCTGGCTTTTAAGAGCCAACCGACCTCGCAGCTCTACAGAACTAAACTATTCCTATGTATCCATATAACCAACACAATCAATTATCTACAAATAACCACTGACCTAGTTTGAAACCAATATTACCTGTACCCTCAAGTGAAAAAAAAATCACACTGTGCCACAAAAGAAAAATAAGAAAACAGGGCAAACAAAGGTGTGAATGATTTACACTTCCGACATGATTTTGTCCACAAAACCGACTGCCTTAACTATGCTACAGGCACATGTGTGAACATGGAAGTGGATTTGCTGCTGTTCTCAGCAAATACAAAGACAGCAGGCAGTCATTTAAGTTACAAACCAGTAGACCTGGTCCATTGCAAATGAGCACATTACCTCATTCAGTGGTCCGATTCAGGCTTGTGATTACTTCACACTCACCCTCCATTACACACACCACAACAAAAGTGATTGTGAAGTGGAAAAATAAACTCTGCATGGGATAATCCGATTCCTGTTAACATGTTGCTGATGTAATTAATAAAACCATTCAAGCGCCGCTGTGCTGTTTGTGCAAATTTCTGTTTACAGAAGAATAAAATGCAAAGACTCCTCTCTATGGGTGGCTGGAGCTGAACTACTTTGTGATTAAATTTAAAGGTGCACTCCAGCACAAGTCAACAGTTGAGCAACTGTGAGAAAAGCACCTCCTAAAAAACTGGGTATGTCACTGAGATTAAAAAATTATACATACATACAGCTATAAAAAAGGACACCACTTTCAATTGGGATCCCCCTTAAAAGTGGTCTCCTAATTTGTTCTATTGTTTTCTACATATCAAAAAACTGAAGAATAGTAGTTGGCTCTCTCTGCTCTGCACTGGGTTCGAGCCGTGTTGAATCTGCATGTGTTTGTGTGGGTTTCCTTTGGTGCTCCTGTTTCATCCCACAATCCACACAGGCACATTAGGCTATTTGGCTATTTCAAATTGGCAAATTGCCCCTAGGTGTGAATGGATATCTGTCCTAGAGAACAGGTTCTGCAAAGCAGGTGCAACCCTCTCTTTTACTTTTACTAATACTTTTTGGGTTTACAGGAGCTCAAAAATAAAACTCCTAGTTTTTGTGGTTTCTTGTTACCAGTCAACACCTTCTGAAACTAGAATATTTTGTTTGAAGTATCAGAGCTACAGGTCTAATGGTGTCTAGATTACACTGAGTGAAAGTAAAACAGGTACAGGATCTCTAGAATAACTAGAATTTAGAATTTAGAATCCAGCACCTCTTGTAAAGAATTCACAGCATTAAGAATCAAAACTCACTCACTAAAAAAAATTATCTGAGCAGGTTTCATGCAACATTAGTTGTATATAATATTAACTGCAGTAACAACAGCATCAGTGACAATCATTGTGGTTTTCCGGAGAAGACACTTTTTGATGGACATGCTTATCAAGCTGATGTCAAATTCTGTACAGAAAGTATTTCACATCCAATCCCAGTTATAATTTTCAGCAAGCTATACAGTACTATGCTGCTTTAGAAAAAGCAATTAATTTCTGAAAAAACACTTCTGTCCTCCACATGTAATGTCTACTTTCCGGAGAAGACAGTTTTGACGGACAAAGGATCCCGACAAAGCCACTAAGATTATAAACAGAGCTTACAAGCAGCAGAAAATCTTTCTAGATTGTATGAAAATACCCCTCCAAAAGTAAAAGTTAGTTAGTAATTAGGAGTGTAGTTCAGAATTTAGTCAGGTAAAAGCTATTATTACACTGGAGAGAATTGAATTCTGTACTTGGTCAAAACTTGAGCAATATTTTCCTCTGATATCACTATTTATCGGAATTGAGAAAATATTTCACTAGTGTAGCTGGGACTCTTCTTTCTCTATACAACAATAAACAAGAGACAGTCATAAAGTATTCAAGTGCCTACTTAAAGGGGTCCCTTGTATAATTTAAAAAGACATCCCTGACCATGAAACAGCCCTTATACTGCATATCCTGTCCTGAGTTTTTTAAGTTAACACTTCATTCTATTAAAAGTTAAGTACTACCTCTCTACCTCTGTGAGTTCTCAAGCTTTTTAAAGTGACAATTAAAAATTGTCTTAAAAGTTATATTTGAAGTGTGGATCATAACAGAGATCATTCCTGTGCAACTCATTAAAAAGAAGTAACAAGCATCAGAAAAAGTTATGCATACAGCATGTACGAAATATACAGAGCTGTAAATTGGTCCAGTTCACAGCTTGACATGGTACCAGTTTGCCACCAGTCAATTGTTTTTGTATGTGATGCAATAGCAGAAAAATCCCAATTCCAATGAGCTATAAGGGGCTAATTGCTAACTATCATAGTGAAGTCGGACTAAATGCAGCCAATAAATCAATTGCAATTGTGTGCTTGTATATTGGACAAAAACATTAGTCTAGCTATATAGCCTTGTTAAAGTGTACGAGTATTGGTCATCCCTACAGCGTAATTTGTGTGGATGTAATACCTTTATGCGATACAGATACTTATTTTAACATAAATGACTATAAAAAGCACAAAACTGGTAATTTTATCTCATGGAATACTAGTGGAGGCTAAACTGCGGGATTAGCAGTTTAGCAGTCGTTTTTCCCCAGAAGTGACGTCAATGTGTTGGGCAGGGTTGACGTCTCTTGTGGAGACAGTGAAACGTACATTTTAGGGACTCTTGAGGACGAGAAACCTGCCAGAGATGTGCGTGGCGGTAGGTTCAAAATAGTTGCAGCTAACGTTTTGCCAACTCGGCTTTCCTGTCGTCCGTTGGTATAGGACAAAAAGAAATGTTTTCCGCTATTTCTGCACTTGTTGTCTGTGTAGTTCAGCACGGGCCAACAATGTGTTATACTGCACAGTTCAATTCGTGTCACTACCAGGACGGAACAGCCAATCAGAAAAGCAACATGTCTCCGAGCATGCCTAGAGTCGTAACACTTGCACGCATTTTGAAAACGGGCAAGGACTGATGTTGCCGGAAGGACCCGCTGATGTTATGTGTGATCGTGTTAAATAGCTAGTAACACTAATTCACCACAGGTATCCTTTAAGCTATAACTGTAGCTTTACTTAACTGTGAATGTAAACATACTGACTGACTGCAGTTGATCACACATGGAAGCCTTCGAAGCTTGGTGTGCAATGTGGAAGGTGATTAGTTACACCTGATGGAGTTGACAAGAATTTTTAAGAGGGGGTGATCCTTTAACCATCTCAATGATTATGGGGTGCCCCCCAGAACTGGTGCTGTTGTGTAGATATAAGATATCTATATCTTGGTATATCTACACTGAGTAAGTACAGCTTGGAAAGTATTTTTTGTCTTCTGCAAAGCAACAAAATGTGAATATTTTGAAGGTGTGATTATTTTTTATAACCACCATATATACTTTGTATATGGGCAGAATGTGTTTTTGCTCTGATTCTGTGATGTCTGCATACGATGGTCCATCCATTCTCTGCGTGACGCTGTGTCTGAAGAAATAAGACATTTTCAAGGAATCATTCCCAGGGATGCTCTTTCGGTTAGATCATAAATGCAGCTCAAATGGCCCTGGAGGTTTTAAGGCAGCAAGTCAAGGGGTCACCTACCTCTGTTGTGCTCAGGCTGCTTGAGTTTTTTGATGCCGGTCTATCTGTATCGTCTCTTTCTTGGCACAGATAGACGTGTTGTTTTAATTAAGTTTGAGGGACACATACAGGATCAGTTAGAGTTGACAAGTGATGAACTACATAGTCTGTTCACCTTGTGACTTTATTTACCTTGCTCTAGTATGTAAGTTACAATATTATTCTTGCTTTTTTCTGTTTTCTGTGTTCTCCCATAGTTGGACTGTATGCATACTGTAGGCCTGCAAAAATCTCTAGGTTTTTGTTTGTTTGTGGTTGAATTTTTTTTTCTCTTGCATGATGTTTTGCTGGGTTCAGTGTGAGCAGTCCAGTTTTTAAAGTTGATGTGAAGTCTGTAAAATGAGAACAGTACTACCATTGCCCCATGTTAAATTTGTCCTGCTTTACAGTAGAGGAAGAGAAAGTGAGGGTATTAACAATATGTTGAGTAGAAAATCTCCAATAGTTTCTCCTGTTTTCTGTGCCTGCTGGCTTAGAAATCAGATAAACCATTCTTCACAACAGAATAAGAATGACTAGAAGGAATTTCTTTATAGTAATTATCTATTGATGGACATGTGAGAGTGGAGAAGAGTTTAGGATTGTTTCACATCAGCCAGACCATGCTGTACTATTTTTGTATCAAGAAAAATGCACTCTTACTGTCAACTCATTTAGTTGTTTGTTTTAGTGATCTATCCATGGGAACTGCTATGAGTTCTTCAATACTCTATGAACGCTTGGCATTTCCTGTCTTTTTCCTGGGCTAAATGCCGTTCTGTCAGTGTTCTGATTGAAAGGATAAAAGACTGGAAATCTGCCAATGCACTCAAACCCAAGGTTGTGTGTGACTGTTCATGATCTTGGACTGTCTGCTTAAAATGTGTAGGGAGGAAGCCTGTAACGTGTTTGAAATGTTCTCAAGAACATCCTTCACCGAATATCTTTGGAAAGGGTCCATTAGCTTGGTCATTTTTCTCCTGACGCCAATATAGTAGTCGAGTAAAAATCTTAAGTTAATGAATAAAAAAAGGTAGGTTGGTAGTCATTGGTGGGTTGCTGATGTAGGCTTAGTTCAATATAAACTTTCATCATTGCATATGTAAGTTGATTCACAAGTCATGACTCTTGATAATTTATACAGTTCTATGGTTTGGTTGGAGCACATTTTTAAAAATTATTTTCTAGCCAGGCACAGATAGACCTAAAGATAATTGTGGACCCTGAGTTCAGTACATGGAAAAGAATTAAGAGAACAAGGCTCATGTGACCCTCCAGAAGCATCAAAAGCATTTCATGTTGAGTTTTCTGAACGGCCAGAATATGTTGAATTTTCTGCAACAGCATAATTTGCACAGTAACATTCATACAGTCGTTCTAATACACGATTATTTCTATAGTAACAACTCAGACATGGACATGTACAGCAAACCCAAATAAATACTTTTAAAATACTGTATGTGAAATTCTGGATATGACGACAGTATTGGTGGGGTGTTTCTTTGACATTTTTCATGAAGTCTGCACATCGTTGATTCATAACAGTTGAGAGAGGTGAAGATGTCAAGTCTTTAGGGCACTGAGGTTTATCAGTAACATGATGAGCTGCATTTTATAATCTTATTAACTTCGAGAGAGGGGAAAGGAGAGGCTGGTGAGTGAATCACACTTTATAGCTGTTACAATTTGACAGAGAACAGTAATTTGTTTTGTGGATGTTCCTCACCATTAAACATAACTGTAAATCAATAAAAAATTATATATGGCATGGGGCCATGGTGGTTTAGTGATTAGCACTTTCAACTCACAGCAGGAAGGTTCTGGGTCTGAATCTCGGCCATGTCCAGCCCATGCTTGTGTGGGTATATTCCGGGTTCTCTGGTTTCTGTCCAAAGTGCAAAGACATGCACTTTAGGACATTTGGCTACTTTAAATTGCCCATAGGTGTAAGTGTGAGTGTGGATGGTTGTTTTAGTCTGTGTTAGCCCTACAGTAGACTGGTGACCTATTCAGGGTGTACCCCACCTCTCACCCAATGTCAGCAGTGATTCCTGACGGTAAAGTGGCATAAATAATGTATGGATAGATAGATGAAAGTAGTGGTGATGGTATTGGTCTGAAAGATTCAGTATTTGTTTTATGTGTCCTTGATACAGGTAGGAGGCATGTTCTTATTTGTTTTCACTATGTGAAGCGTTACCTGAGGTGTTGCAGTTCAGACGGTGATGCATTTGCTCAGGATGGTGTCTGTAGTTCTCCTGTAGATAGTGAGGATGGATAGAGTTATGCAAAGGTTCTGTAGAATATTAAGAAGTCGTGTCTTTTTGGCTGTGTGGACATTGCAGAAGCTCTGGGGCCAAGTTAGCTCAGTTGGTGGTCTTATTGTTGTGGGTTTGAGCCCTACCTTCTGGGAAAGGTGCTTGGACATGTGCTCCTGACTTTTTTGTGATGAGACCTTTTTTTTTTTTTTTTCTTTTTTTTTTTTTTTGAATTAATCTTT
>JAQMYF010000012.1:30066180-30076712 GCA_030014195.1 Neosilurus mollespiculum | reverse complement strand
TATATACACACACACACACACACACACACACACACACACACACGTAGTTTAGTGAAGTTCCCACAATTTAATTCATCAAACGCACATTTACTTTATAATTACTCCAGCCAGAGGGCACAGCTGAAGGGCACCCCTCAAGCAGAGACATTTTCATATGCAGATTCACATTAATAATTTACATACATTACAACTGATTTAAAGAGCTCCAAACATTAATATTTTCATCCCTAAGTCCAAGCCAATACTATAGTTAAGCCATAACCAAGTAGCACAGTTTAACCTCTAAAAGGAAATCTTATAACATTGTAATAAATAAAAAAGGTTTTACATTTCAACATTTATATTTAGAGCAAAGTCACCATTGTAAGAAATTTGATCATCTTTATACAAGCAGATAATGTATTACAAAAAAAAAAAAACTTTATAACTACACTCTTGTGCAGATCTGGCTATTCCTCTCATACCTTCACACATTTCTTATTATTGATAAAGTATTTAATTATATTACTTAATAATAATATTTAAAATTATTCTTTTTTTCTGTTTTTTTTTTCTTCAACTATTGAACTCATTTCCTTCTACAGCAGTCTGATAATCCATAAGAAAGTATGTAACTAGAATGCAAGGTCTATCCATACTGCATGTTTACAACATTTTCTACATAGTAGTAATGCCTCAAAAAGCCAAGTTATGGTATAAACTGCACATTATTTATTGCACATCTATGACCAGCTTTGTTGATCCTGACAGGGACAGGAACAGTCCGCATCGGCCCAAATAGCACCACGCAGGCTGCATATTAAGGCGGCAGGCGGTGGGGTAATACCGGAGAGAGAGAGGAGGGGAGCAGTAAAAGCCAGGGTGAGTCGGGGTCAGCGCTGTGTCGGTGAGCACCACAGCTGAAAAGTGCTGCTCCACAGACGGTTGAGATGAGATAATTACATTACGGCTCATCATTAGCGCTGGCTGCCTCCCCCATCGGCTCACGCTAGAAGCCGCAAATCAGAGCCGAGAGCCAAACGAGGGGCCGAGAGCATAGCTACACACTCCTGTTAAGTTTCTACGGCTACTTTTATCTTTACTGATTAACAGCTAGCATTAAATATTCAAATTTCAACCAAAGCTTGAGTCATGTATCTTCCATAATAGTTCCTTACACATTTATTCTTCCAGTCCATAGATTAGAAATAACCCGGCTCAGCAAAATACAAGTGTATACCAGTCCAAAGGTCAGCCTGCTGCCTTGCAGCTCTAGCTAGCTAGCACTAGCTTCAAGCATTTCAGCACTGTTGGTGGATGCTAACCACTAACCTCCCTGTGAGGCTTTGCACGCTTCAGGCCAATCCCCCTCTATAGGCCTGACACTGTAAACTTCATGGCATATAACCAACATTTCTTTCTCTCATTCCTCTCCTCCACACTCGTTTTACCGAGCTCCTGTGTGCTTCTGGCTTTCAGTCCTCCAGACAGTCCTCACAGAGCACCTCTCCATCGCAGCCCAGCTTCTCTACGTCAATCTCTGGCATGATGCCAAGCTGCCAGCCCGGCAGGCCCCCACCGAGGATGAATGGAGCGCTGGGAAGTTAGCGGAGCACCGCACCAATCGTGCACATCTCCCTATGATCATCATACTAATTAAGATCCAACTGCTTTTATGTGATCTTTAGTAGTACATCAAAATATCAATTTGAGACAATTAGCTGCTGAATGTGATGACTCAATTCATCATTCCTGAAGGATTTCTGGGTTTTTTTTTTCTTTTTCTTTTGCTTGCCAGTGGGAGGATGGAGCCAAAATATTGACGCTCACATTCAAGTACATGAATGTTTTCTGTCATGAATATCAATGGACAATTTTTCTCAGAGGCTAATTTCAATGCATTAATTACAATTTTATGTTCTCATTAGATGATATAATTCTCTCTCCAAGCTGAGCTCAGAATGACTGATTTTCTGAAGCCATGTTTTTTCCCCGCCATGTCTTTGTGTAATTTGCAAGGCTTATGATAAATTTAAATGTCAAGAAACATCAAATAAATGAATGGAAGAGAGGGGTTTTTAGCACCCTGTAATAAAAGCACGCTCCGCTTGCTGGAAGGAAACAGGTGACTTTTTGCACTGCACCCTTTAGATGGTAAGGGACAAGAACTAATTTACAATTTTACTCAATTAAAACCCTCCATATACGCATACATCAAGGACATAGAGCACTGAAGAAAATGGAGGGATTCAGATATATTATTTGGCCAATGATAAGAGGATTTCGAGTGCACAGTGGAAAAAAAAAAAAAACGCAAACCATTGGTGTACCAACAGTTTTTTACAGGCTAAACACGTTAAGCATTGTGGATTTTTATGTGATTATCATGAAGACTTTTCTTTTTATATTTTATTTTCACATCAGTAGCCATAGAAATTCTTCCTGGAGAGCGAAACACACCACAGTGAAGGAGGACTGCAAATGCACGTCTCATTTTTCAAGGTTGTTCAGTGATAAAAGTGTATTATTGGTGCAGCGGGAGACAGCCACAGACAATCCATCTGCACCGCTGATAATCTCTATACACTCTATACAAACTGTCTCTCTGCCGTGGTTCAGGTCTTACCAGAGCTATGATCAAATCGTTCAATTTCACAATGTACAGAACACCAAGCATGCCACAAACAGCAAGAACATTTCCACAAACTGCTCGGAACGAGTTAAAAGGTGACCACCAGCACAAGTGCAAGGGTTAAAAGAAAACATTACCTTAAATAAATGAAAACAGTGATAGAAATTCACACTGCTCTCTGATCAGACCTGAAACAGCTTTGGGTTCACTCGCCAGCTATCAGAAAAATTTCAGCACTAGATTGTAATGCCATGTCAATTGCACTCCGTACTGCACAAATCCTTAGCACCTGAGTAGTCATCAGTGGCATGACTTACAGCTATTCCCATTCAAAGCAAAAAATATTGATCATTTTTACACTGTATGTCAAAACAAAAAATTTATAAAATACTACAAAAATAATAACGATAACGATAATAACGATAATAATAACAATAATAATAATAATAATAATAATAATAATAACAATGATAATAATAATAATCTTCCACCTTGTAGGTATGCTGTCTGTCTTTTTCTCTGTTTGTGATTACCTGCCTGCCCCTTAGCTAAAGAGCATAAAATTCTACATTCATGGAGCCCATTAAGAAGGAAGTTTATCATGTCTAATTAGAATGTAAACAAAGAAATTAGGACGTCAGTGATTAAGGTAGACGTCTCCGCTCCTGTCACTGGGGGTGGACTAATTGCTTGTATAAAACTGTGAATGCATGGGAATGTTGAAGAAGGCCAGTTTACATGTATTATGAGTGGAGCTCACCATGGCCACCTGGGATCAACGGTTCTAAAGCAGATGCTCTTCCGTTGCTTAGCTTCACAGGTAGATCCAAATCCGGTGAAGAGCAAGGGATCTCATTGTTTCAGATAGCAAGGGGAAATAAACCAAGTGCTGAGTCCATATGTTAAGTTCCCTTATAACTGACTATAGCACGTGTCAAAAACAACTACCCATGAGCAAAATTAATGTGAAACAACTCAGTCTTTGTTCTGTAGACGTCTAAAATAACACATCTACTTATGTTTCTGAGAGACATCAACTACAATCTTAAAGTCTTCTGAAGAAAAGTCAGCTGACAATACTGCGTTATTTCCAGACGAACAATCATCTGTTTTATATGAGCCATAACATAAAAGAGGCTTGAAAAAATTCCTAAACTGGAATGTGAGCAGTTCAAATCCTGATGTCAGCTCAGTGTGATTGCTGCAGATATGATGCTGTCAGCTTGTGTTGCCTTGGCGATGCGTTGTAATGAATGGAAGTCCAGTGTGCACAGCAACATATTTACGTCGATCTGTCAATCATGGTTACTGCGGCGGATTTCAGCGTTTTTCTCGCCAGCCGTGAATCGAGCTGGTGATCGAAAAATGCTAACCAATATCGCTCTCTCTCTCTCTCTCTCTCTCTCTCTCTCGCTTGCTCGCTCACACACACGCTCACACACACACACACTCTGTTTAGCTTTTTTTCACGATGTGTGATATAAGCTACAGAGCCCAATTTAATTAACACTTATGATGATAAGGCATAAAAATATAAACTTACTTAAAATAAAGTCCACCTATTTGTCATGTCCACTAAACTAGACGACTCTAGAGTTGTCCTTGCCAAAAAAAAATAAAAAATCACTGAACAGAATGGATAATAAAGGAAAATAAAATGGAAAAAAAATTTCTGATACTACTTGCAGATTACACATTTTGTTTTTGCCTACTGTCTCAGGCATTATTTTATTTTTATTTATTTTTGCGCTATATGACATTTCGGCACTGACTAAAAAAAAGACATTGGACAAATGCAGTCAGTCGACTCCTCAGGCCAGGACAGGTGGAGCAATAAATCACTGTACATGCTATTTACTATAATCTAATAATGCTACCACTCGCAGCCATATGTCTGTTTAATTTCTGATTGAAAAATACTATACCCGTGTATAAATTTATCTATATTGACCAACTGCATTGATAAATTACATTTAATAATTCAAAGCTGAAAGTTGGACTGATTTTCCTATTGTGTGGTAATTGCCATTTAGTGCAATTTTCACCATATTTTTCCTTTGGCACCATGAATCGGGAGCGCATGCAAAAAGGAGCTGGGATGTCTGCATACAGCATGGATAAACCATAATATCCATTTAAATAAACCTGCATTCACATATGCTGTCAATCAGACAGAGAGAGTATAAGAAGAAAATGTGGCAATCCAACAAGCAATATGTGTCTAAATAAGCATGTGTGTGTGTGTGTGTGTGTGTGTGTGTGTGTGTGTGTGTGTGTGTGTGTGTGTGTGTGTGTGTGCGCGCGTGTGTGAGTGAGTAACGGGGGAGGGGGAAGCAGAGGGAGTATGTCAAGGATTTGTGGTCCTTCATCTCTGCAGCAGAGCATACACATCTCTCAGTATAGCAACAGACAGCTGCAGCTCCTTTCTAACGTGCCCCAACTTAGATCATCGAGAGAAGTGACAGCACTCTCCGAAATGCACAAAGATAACACAGCCAGCTGCCACAGGAGAAAGAGAGACAGCGAGGAAGACAGAGAGAGAGAGAGAGAGAGAGAGAGAGAGAGAGAGAGAGAGAGGGAGAAAGAGGGAGAGAGAGAGAGATGAGGGGGCTCTCTCTGTAGAAAAGGGATTTGTATTTGCATGCGTATCTCCCTGAGGGGTTTCCTCAGTTTTTCTGATGAAAAACACACAAGACAACATTTAACATATTTGCTTAAAGATGACAACCTGCTACTGATTTCATTCCAGCCAGGCTTTTGTCTCGAATCAAGAAGGATGTGGAGGGGGGGCTGAATGAGGTTTGTTACAGAGACTGACAAATGTATCCGTCTGTACGGATGAGTGTTTCATCAATTTGAAACAGGCCCGGAGATCCCCCAAGGTGCTCGTCTAGCAGCAAGCCGACTTCTTCTACAGCTTCCTTTAATTGTCACCATTACGCCGAGATAAAAACTGTCAGTCTCATTTATACAAACAATCCCAAGAGGACTGCGCCGGTTAGACACCCAACCCGTTACACCATGCCAGATTTTTTTTTTTTTTCCTGAGCACTGAGGGTTTACTCAAACTACTGACAAATGAGTACAAAGAAGTAGAAAATCATCACTAGCAAGCCAGCGCCTAGAGAGTGAAATTGTACTCAGTAGGAGTTAACCGGTAATGTGTGTGTGTGTCACCTTGAATTTATGGCTGTCAGATAAAAGTGCCACAAAAGTAAATAAAAGAAAAAGAAGAACATTTTTAAATAACTATATATAACGCCACTTGGGAGCTCTGCTTAATATCATTGGAAGACTATCAGCAAGAGCCAAACTTTATTTACAAGCAAACATTTGAGAAATATTTAAATATTTGAAAACTTTGTGTGAGTGTGTGTCTGGGGGAGTGGGGGGGGTCTCATACTAGTTAATAAGACGTGCGGCTTCTTTTACATCTCAACACTTCCAGGATGTCGCACGTCACTCTTATGTACTCCAGTCAAAAATTCACATGGACAACTGATAAATTTATCTGTAGTGTTAAATTTACTTAGCTGGCACAAATACTACAACATTTATCATTAAAGTGTACCAGAAAATATGTTTAAATATAAGTCTTAAATTAGAATCCCTTAGAACAAATAATGGTACATACAATAAATTACATTTGTATCGGCTCCAGTAGGAATCACACAACAGACAACAGTTTTCATGTAAAATAATGCAGGTGCTTAAGCAATTTAACCATGCTATTGTTTTAGGAAGATGCTAAATATACTATAACATAAAGTAGCCATATAGTGAATTTATAGTGTGGTCATTAAACTCTAAGCTGAGTTTCATACTCTGTCCTATGCATAAACAACTGTTTCCTGTTGTTACTGTTAAAGTCAGCAAGACTGCTCTGAAAACACATTTTTAAAATATATATAATTATGTAAATGGTAAATGAATAAGAATGAAATGACATATAATATGATGTATAGAATATACAATGATCAATAAACTAAAACTCGTGCATGTATGTGTATCTCTACAGCGGCGTGCTCAACACAAAGCACATCAAGTTACAGAGGGTGCTGAAAAGGGGAGGGGTCAGCATCTGTCATCGAGAACACCACTAAACTCAACATAAGGCTTCATGTCAACACACACACACACACACACACACACAATAAGGAGTGAATGGTGCTGTCAAGTTGGTTAAAATGCTGATAGGCACACCTGGGGTTAAATCAGAAGTATGGGAGCCCACCACAGCCTTTCCGCATGTCCTCAGCTCACCGTGTTAAAATAATCAGCCGGGTCACAACCTTTAGAAAACTACCGTTGCAATAGCTGAAACTAAAATCTGTCCAAAACACTCTAGTTACATGCTAGGTGAGAAGAGCTGATCGAAAAGACTTGCACAAACCACCCCAGCTTATACGAGGCCACAGCTGCTCTGACCAAATAAAAACCTAGAAAGAGGTTTATACATCCTGTTTAACATTTAAAAATATATATTTAACCATGCAAGGACTACGGAAAAATTACAGGGGGAAAAGCCATCGACAATTTCCATGTTAATAAGAACACACTACAGAAAAGAATCACTCCAATATAATACATGCCTGTGTAAATGTAAATGTAAATGTCCCTACTGATGGATCCTCAGTGATAAAGAGGAGTTGAAAACACACTTGAAAATGTTTAATTGTGTGGTTAAATGCAAATGCTGCTCGCGTGCAAATTAACTGATTTTACATTGCTACTAAAAAAAAATACACTTTCAGGAAAAAAATAAGTTTTTGTTAATGGCTTCATTCTAGGCATACACTATTAGATAGGACAGAATTAAACAGAAAGCTAATGTGTGGGTCACACTGTTCACAATTATTATTTTTAAAAAAACTGGAAAAGAAACATTTCTCAATTTGTTTTTTTTTTTTCATTTATGTAATGTGTAACTTTTTTGACATCATTGGATGAACAATATATGTGGACAGTTCAGTGTGCTATGCTAAAAAGAACATCTGCATTATTAATGTCTCATAGCCTATTTAAAGCCATGGTCTAATTAAACACAGGAACATCTAGCCAACTTTTTACTGTAGGTTACACAGCTATGTATCTGTGTGATGTATGAAACTGTATATAACGCTCTCTGTCTTGCACTGCTGATGGAAGAAACACCACAACTAGGCTGAATAATGCATGTTGCTAAATTCAGCTAACTATCCTGCAAACTTTTCTCATATACTTTACATCCACATACTTGCACCATCAGTAATTCGCTTAATACATAAAAATAAAAATGTACAAATATGAAATATGCATGTAGCATTTCATGCACACACAACACAAACTCATAACTAATACTATAATTATTGTTTATAATCTCTGTGCTTTGCTCCTGCTCTGCAAATATAGTAAGACTACAGATGTGCAGTGTTTTGGACTATTTTAGAAAAAGACTAAAAAGAGCACCAAGCGTTAATACGAGTTCAATTTGCTGATTGCTCTGCTAAACTGTTAAAAAATAATAAATAAATAAATAAATAAATATGATGATGGATTTGAGTTGAGTAATAAACAGGGACTGTATCAGATTTAAAATAAATGAATAAATAAATAAATCAGAATGTAAAAAGTAATAGAAATATGTAGAATAATAATCATAATGATAATAAAATAGACTATCACTGAAAGAAAAATTGATTTATGAACAGTGTGACCATGAGCCTTCTCAACACAACATACAAACTGGATAATAATAATAGTAATAATAATAATTATTATTATTATTATTATTATTACTCTTATTATAATTAATAGTATAATTATTATTATTATTATTATTATTATTATTATTAGATTGCTGTTGTTAGTGTGAATGTTATTATTATTATTATTGATGATGGTGATGATGATGATGATGATGATGATGATGATGTTGATGAAGCAGTTTAAATCGAACAGATCCCAGCCTGTATGTGGTTAGGTAAGTGCTCCTCTAACGCTACAGTAGCAGATCAATGACTTTGTAAACGCTTATCGGATCAAGGCACTCAAACAGGTAGGCAATCTGTCACCACACATAGATATTATCATCATTTCAATCTGCCATGCATTCACAGCAAGATTACACACAAAGCTACTGCACGATGAAATAACACACACACACACACACAAATAGAAACATACCATCCAGAGCGGTGCTACTGATCATCTCTGCCGGGATAGAGTGGAGGAAACTGGGGAAGAGGGAAGAGCAGAGCCGGAGGAATTCCGAAAGCCGGGGCGCCGCCACTCACTCTTCCTCTCCGCTATCGGATTTCCCCTCACCGTGTAACCCGGGGGTGGGGAGAGGGGCTTTATTTCATCAGGTACTCATTTAACCTACATGCATATATTTAAAGACGAGAAGGAAGAGGCAGCAACAGAAAGCTATTGGAGGGAGAGAGAGAGAGAGAGAGAGAGAGAGAGAGAGGTGGGGAGTGAAAGCACACGCATGTCAGTGTTTTTTTTTCCTCCCCGAGTCTCCTGATCAAAAACTCAACCCTAAGCGTCTGTGTTAAACCCGACACTTTAAACCCACGTCATGATCTAGCGCTACACTTTCAGCGTGTCGTCCCAGTGCCTTATTCTAACCAGATCGCACAATCCAACACTCGTCTCCACAAACTTTTCAGCGGACAAATATTACAGTGTACCGACTTCTCTTTCAGCCAAAAAAAAAAAAAAAAAAGTTGGCTTCACACCCCCAAAGCTCACCCCAAACTGAGAGCACTCTCTCCCATCACAGCCTGCAAATGCAACTCGACTATCATTCAGAGGCACCGAACTTCGCCCATCCGGGTGTACTTTGGCATTTCACGACCGTCGGGAGGAAAAAAAAAAAGAGGTGAAAGCCTGTTCTGAGATCGAGGTTCAGTCGCCTGTGTTTGGTCCTGCAGGTTTTTGGGAGTAATGATGATGATGATGATGATGGTGGTGGTGATGCATGAGAGCGATCCTATCCGGAGAAGTGTGCTACACGATAAAGCTGCAAGGCGCTCTTCCGTAATCCAGTGTTTTCCTTTTTTTTTCTTTTTTTTTTTTTTTTGTAAATGGTCGCTATGCGGCTGAAACGGCAGCATTAACTTACCTGCGTGTGTAACAGGGGAACAGCGAAGGTCAGAGCGACATCGATCCGATGGGCTCGCGGACGGACGGCGGCTCGGGCTACGCGCTGGCGCTGGCGAGCTGAAACCATTCCAAGTTAGTTAGTGAACGGGAAGACTGACCACTCTGCCTCTGCCATGTTGGAATTTCAAACCCCAAACAGCTGCGCCGTGCAACAGCACAGCACGCCGCGCACTGCGCATGCGCCCTGTGCCGAGAGCCAAATTCAAAGCAGGGATGAGCGCGGTGTTTATGTTGAAGTCCAAACACTAAACAGGCTCGCGCACGTCCTCACACACTCACTTCCTCACTCACACACTCACTCACTTCCTCGCACACTCATTCCCTCACTCACATTCTCACTTTCTCACACACTTTCTCACTCATTAACTCCCTCACTCACTCACACTCACTTCCTCACTCACACACTCACCTTCTCACTCACTCACTTCCTCACTCATACACTTACCTTCTCACTCACTCACACTCTCACATACTCTCTCATACACTCACTCCCTCACTCACCTTCTCACTCACTCACACACTCACTCCCTCACTCACTCTCTCATACACTCACTCCCTCACTCACCTTCTCACTCACTCACACACTCACTCCCTCACTCACCTTCTCACTCACTCACACTCTCACATACTCCCTCACTCACTCATACACTCACTCCCTCACCCACATACTCCCTCACTCACTCTCTCACTCATACACTCACTCCCTTACCCACTCACTTCCTCACTCACATACTCCCTCAAACACTCTCTCACTCACACACTCACCCACATA
>JAQMYF010000012.1:30047367-30064250 GCA_030014195.1 Neosilurus mollespiculum | reverse complement strand
TATATATTCATCATTCATTTTCTGAACCCTTTAATCTTAATTAGGGTCGCGAGGAGGCTAGCACCCATCTCAGCTGAGGGCAGAGTACACCCTGGACAGCTTGCCAGGCCATCACAGCATATATATATATATATATATATATATATATACAAAGGCTGTAGCTGTATTTGTATACATTCTACAGCAGTAAGCTATATACATGGGATATAGAAGACAGGGCAATGTACATAAATGTATTTATATAGGCTATAGTGTTTCATAAGGGTACAATAAATATTTGGCAAGTCTGTGCACCAAAAGCAGATCACCGTTGTTATCCAAAATGTCTTCCGCCAAAGCCAGGAGATTGCCTCAAATTTTTCTTATGGTTGACATTTTCCAATTCGCTTACATAAATACATTTACATAGAAGCCAATGTTAAAAAATGAGGTGAATGAATAACAGGAGACTACCTTCAAATCACGTACTTCTTTTGCTGATAAATCAGTTCTTCATTTTAAAGCACATTATCTCTTAATTACTTAGAATTATTTAAAGGTATGTGGTTATGTGTGTGAAATAAGTGTCTTAACCTACCAGTGGGAGTATAAGAGATATGCTTACTTTAATGTAGACTTTGTAAAATACCCAAATACTGGGTGTTGGAAAAAATAAACGTCTGTGGCGACACAGATCTGTGGATCAATAAGCAGTTAAGTTGTCTGTGTTTATGACTGCCTTTCCCAGAGAATACCAACATTTCCCTTATTAGAGTAATCATTGAACTTACACGGCCATAATACATATATCACACTTAATTGATGACCAATCATTAAATGTCTGGCTGTCATGTCTGGAATCCTTTAAAAAAAATTACATGATTTTGTTAGTCATGGATTATAGCTTATAAATCACAACAGGTCTACACATTCGCCTATCTCTCCATGTCGAGGTTCATCCAGTACCTTATCTGTCATAAATAAACCTAGGTTTGGGAAGGTGAGTTTATATGCATTGGTAAAGAGTGTCACCCATGTTCCAACATGCCTCTGTGCAGGCCTTGAAGTGATGCATTGATCTGACCCTGAGTACTCCCCCATGAGCTCAGTAGCCATTTCCAATTCAGCCTTTATACCTAGAGAGGATTCCTGGTGCCCACCTCCGGTCCACACGGGCCTCTCTAACAAATGAGTGCCCTCCTCAGTCCAAGGTAATAATCTTTGTGGTACCATCCAGCTACTGTATCTTTTGCTGTTAAAGTTATTTTAGATTTCACCAAGTTCTTTTTCACTTTTTACTTTTATGGAAGATATGTGTTCAGTGTATTGGAACAAGGTAAATGTGATGAATAGAATAAAAAAAATATATAAAAGCAGAACACTTAAATTCATTAGTTTATCCTTCATTCATTTGCTGAACCACGCAATCCTTCTGGGGCCATGGGGAGGCTGGAGCTTATCTTTACTGACTCTGGGTAAAGTGTAAGTACACCCTGAACAGCTTGCCAGTCCATCGCAGGGCCAACACATACTATTCACACTTAGACCTAGAGGCAATGTGGAGCAGCCAGTAAGCCTAATGTTCATTTCTTTGGACTGTGGGCGGAAACCGGAGTACCCAGAGGAAACCATTGCAAGCACAGGGAGAACATGCAAACTCCGCACAGAACCTAAGGCTCGAACCCAGGACTTTCTTGCTGTGAGGCAGACATCCTTAACCTGCTCAGGATACATAAATTGCACTATGAAATTTATTGGAGAGGAGCAAGGGAAGAAAAAAGGAGAGAGAGGCTGATAAAGAAACAAAACGAAGGTATAGTTCATAAACTAAAGAAGGGCAAACCAAGTGATGTAAAGAAATGGCAAAAGAAAGGGAGAAAGTAATAGGCAGAGGAAACGGAATGTGTGTGTGTGTGTGGGGGGAGGGGGGTGTTGGGTGAGAGAGCAAGAGAGCAAGAGAGAGTGAAACAGGACAGCCACTATGGTAGATGCAATCAGGACAGTTATTAATCTTCAGGTTGAAATGTTGGCAGTGGACGAAAATGCTGCTCATCAGTGCTGGAATTGCTGTACCTGTGCAGCAATAGAGAAATACAGGAGAGGACGTCCGTCTGCCTCCAACCATCACTCTGAGGACGAGAGGTCAGCAAGAAAACAACCGCTGTGGAGTGTGCAGCCCGAACCTCCGCCATTGTCTCGCAGCCACATATGAGAAAGTTCTCCTCGTGCCTTTTGTCCTTGTGTCAGCATGCAGGACATTCTAAATTATTTTGCTCAGCTGCCTCCCTGAACTCTTGCTACGGCACGTCAACACACACATCATCCAGACACACACACAATCATATTCCAGCACAGTGTGTGTGTGTATGTGTGTGTGTGTGTTTGTGTGTGTGTGTGCTCTTTCCTATCATCCACCACAAACATTCATTCATAACCATGCACACAGCTTATGTTGATGCATTCAGTTATTCCTTTTTTCTGCTCATCTGAAATATTTGTAGCAAAAAGAGAGAAGCAGGGAAAAAAAGAGTTTGGGCTATTTCTCTTTACAAGTGCCCCTGTTATAATCTGATATAAGTGCTTATACATATAACAAGTCCCATAACACACATTCTACATAGCATATGGAAATGTGATCCACCTAAAATACATAAATGAATGAATGAATTAATTATCTAAAATAAAATTGATACATTAAACAGTAGCTGCTTGATCTTTACTTAAACCACCGGCTGTAAAGTAATGATTAAGAGCAGAATTTATTTAAATGAGTTTCAACTGATTAACCAGTAAAGCAGTAATGACCAGAGCTGTGTATATTCTGCATCAGGCTCTAATTTGATAGGAATGTGTTGCCATGGTTGTTCCCTGAACCACCCACCCCACCCCCAAGCTGAAACTGTCCGTTTCCTCAGGAACAAGGTTAGGAGTTTATCCAGTCACGTGACATGCTGTTTTTTAACCTTCTGGCTGCAGACTCTTCTGTCATCTCCTATCACTTCATCCAGGATTTTTTATACATATTTTTTTCTTCCATGGTAAACACATGCTTAGGACAAAAAAGCCAAGCAATGTCTTACACTTTAGATCAGTCTGCAATAAAGAGAATAAACTGTCTTCATTATAGAACAAATCTTTTTAATTCTCTTC
The DNA here is from genome assembly GCA_030014195.1 of Neosilurus mollespiculum. Lineage (NCBI taxonomy): Eukaryota > Metazoa > Chordata > Actinopteri > Siluriformes > Plotosidae > Neosilurus > Neosilurus mollespiculum. The sequence continues at coordinate 30,061,121 of JAQMYF010000012.1, read as the reverse complement.
TATAGTTTAAGAAAAAAAGGAGTAATGTACAGTAATGTGCAGTGAAGATTATACACCACCACTTTTGTCTAAAAGGCCTCAATAAAAAGAAGAAAAACATTACTTCTCTATAATTCTTTGGTAAAAATATATTGAACAATGCTATTGTAGGCAATGAGAACCGAAAAATTGATTTTTTTTTTAATTTTTATTTTTTTTACTTTTGCATAGCATGAATGAACTTCTAACCATATGGAATGGTTTAGCAAGTGAAGAAATCAAAAAATATGTGAACACTATGCCTGAAAGGTTACATGCTGTAATCAAAGTAAAGGGTGGCCACACTAAATATTGACTTTTTTTTCTCAAAAAAAGAGACTGTTATTTTTGTTATTAATATATATTGTTGTTTGTTTATTTATTCTCATCAATATGATCCAAAATTACATGAAATAAATACTTAAATAGTACTTGGTTTCTGATTTATCCTCATTTTGTTGTATAAGTATACTGTATTTTTTATTTATTCACTCGCTAAACCATTCCATTTGGTTTGAAGTTCATTCATGCTATGCAAAAGTCAAAAAGTAAAATTTCAAAATAAAACCTTTCAATTTTTCTGAAAAATTGGTATTTTTTTGGTTCTCATTGCTTACAATAGCATTGTTCAATACATTTTCACCCAAAAATTATAGAGAAGTAATTTTTTACTTCTTTTTATTAGGATGAATTTATTTATTTATTTATTTTAGACAAAAGTGGTGATGTATAATCTTCACTGCACACTACTGTATATGCCATGCTACTGCAATATTGTTGCTATTACTACCAAAAATCACATTAATCTGCTCTTGCAAAATTATCCCAGGTGTTCTACATGACAAACTAAGATCTGTCCATTAGAAATTCTGTTGACTGGCTATACAGTATATGAATGGCAGTACTAGACTAATTCTGTTTCTGCTTATAAGGGAAATGTTATGCCCAAGGATTATAAAACGCATCTGTTGTATATTAAAATATATTAAATACATATTGAATGAGGACACATATGATATGGGGATGTATTTTTATCGAGAAAGATCTGAATAATTTTCCATATTATAAAAAAGCCAAATAATTGTTTTAGTAGACAGATTTCCAAGTATTTCTTAACAAATTCTATGAACAGCACCAAAATATGGAATTTAAGTATGTGATGTATATGTAAATAATTTGATGGTGGGGATGGATTTTTTATTTTTCAAAAATTAGATACTTTTTTCCATCCAATATAATTTCATTACTAGAAAGAGAAGGCCTCAAATTTGAAACCAGGCAGCCATTTTCTGGTTAGCTTTCGCTGGTAGGAAAGGGAGAGTGAAGGATACTGGTGCATGAGTTGCAATACAACTTATCCAATGTCAATGATAGATAAGTTGGCCCATAGAAGAATACCAAGAACCAAGATAAATACACAGGACCTTCTTCTTGTGAGACAGCTGTGTTAAGCATTATGAAACTGTGCCATCCTCTGTCTGGATTTAAATGAGCAAATGCTTTTGGATTAAGTAATTGGATAATTACTGCAGTGATTATTATGTTTCAGCTGGCAACAATTCTTTTAAAAATAACTGATGTAGTGGGTAGCTTCTGTCAGAAGACATCCCATGTTGGTGAAACAGATGATACTGTGTTTCATAAGAGTCAAATTATTGGCCTGCATCAAGCAAATAAAACAATTTAGGAGATTGCTGAACTTACTGGAATTGGGTTAAGAACTGTCCAGTGCAGTATTAAAATCTAGAACGATAGTGCTGAACCATCAGATTTGCAGAAGAGGTATGGTCTTCACTGATCCAAGATCACTTAATCGTTTGTTGAAGGTGAATAATGAAAAAAACTATTGTAGAACGTAAGAGCATCTCCACATACAAGAACTCAAAGGGCTGAGACTAAGCAGCTGTATGGTCATAAGAATACCACTTGTAATTGAGGCTCTTTGAAAGAAAAAGCACCAATTTTACTAGGAAGCATAAGGATTAAACTCTGGAGCAATGGAAAAAGATTTTGAGTCCAGAAGTACCCTGCTCAAAAAGTGAATGAAGCGATGCCCCCAGCATGCATACTGCTCACTGAATAAGCTCCTGGAGGCAGAGTTATGATCCAGGCATGCGTCAATTGATCAGGTCAACGCTCAGTAAAGTTATGTGGCAATAAAATTAAATCAACTGACTTTCTGAATATTCTGAATGACCAGGTTATCCCATTAGTGTTGTTTTTTTATTCGCTGGTATCACTGGCATATTCTAGGATTGCAGTGCCAAGACTCATCAGATTTAAATTGTGAAACAAAATGGTTCAGAGAGCATGAGGCATCATGTTCACTCATGAATTGGTGACCACAGAGTCCTGACCTTAACCCCATTTAAGTCTCTGGGATGTGCTAGAGAAAACCTTACAAAGTAGTTCAGTGCTCCTATCATCAATACAAGATCTCTAAGAAAAATTAAACCAGATCTGCATGGAAATAAATGTTTGAAGGGTGCAAAAGCTTGACAAAGCAATACCATGGGAAATGTGTGCCAAAATCAAACCTAAAGGTGGTCCAAAGATTTGTTTGTTTGTTTGTTTGTTTGTTAACTGATTGATTGGCAAAGCAGTGTATTTCAGGGGTGTCAAACAATGAGGGCCCCAGCACTAAATTTAAAGATGATTGAGAGCTGAATAATCACTGTGCATCTATTCTAAAGAGGCAGCCATGAAAGCTGCATTATAAAATGATTCATTCAGGCATTTGTCCTCTTTTCTTTTATTCACTTGCATTTTCTGACAATGCTTTACAGCGACAAGCTAGCATGCAATCTTTCTTGAGTCATGAATGACTAGGTGTATACTTGAAATTTGCTGCTGCCACCTAGTGGAAGGATGATGAATTATGTTTCATGGTAATGGTCGATGCAAAGACTGCATGATAATCATATTCTTTGAAAGCTCTTGCGGGCCACATCATATGAGTTGGCAGGCCAGATCTGGCTTTCGGGCTTTAAGTTTGACACCTTAGTGTACAATAAATATAATTTTTTTAATGAATCTAGTTCTATATATTTGGTAATTTTAGAGCTGTGGAAGGTTATAATCCTAAAATAAAGTAGCATTCATGCATTCATTCACTTTCTTGGCTGCTTAATTCTAATTAAGGTCACAGGGAGGCTGGCACCCATCTCAGTCGACTCTGGGCGAGGGCAGGGTACACCCTGGACAGCTCACCAGGCCATCACAGGGCCAACACACACACACACACACACACACACACACACACACACAAACAAACAAACAAATCAACGCTGGTGAAAAAATATCCTCCTTGGCAAAGGTAATAATGAATGAATGAATGAATTGATTAATAATAATAATAATAATAATAGTCATCATCATCATCATCATCATCATCATCATCATCATCATCATCATCATTATCATCATGATGGAGTCAGGGGACAAATAATACTTTATTATAGATGTTCCCCAATTGTTTCGAGTTTGCAGTAATAATTAGTCAGCTCAGTGTCAGAGCTGCAGGGATATTGGTATGTTTCATCTCTAACATCAATTGTGTTAGGTGGTTGACATATTAAAACAACATAAAAAATTTCATGACAGTTGTTTATTGACTAATAAGGTATGGTTTATGCGTTAAACACACCTATTTTTGTGCCATAGGTTTCATTTTATTTGATAGAATAAAGGGGCAGTGGTGGCCCGGTGGTAGGATGCTGGCTTACTGATTCAAAGGTTGGGGGCCCCACTATCACCAAGTTGTCACTACAACTTGTTGTAGATTTGATCTAGCTTACTGACAGCTATATAATCACAGCCTGCAGAACACTACCTCAGTATAGGACATGATCGCTTTTGAAAGAAGAAACTTGCAAGCTAGTTTAGGCAATCATACCATTTAGCGTGTGTTTATAATAGCTTTATATTTTTATATCTCAGCCAGCTTTTATATCTCGTGCATACTTAGCCAGGTAGCTTGTTCAATACCATTATTATATTTACAACATCTTTCACAGACCTAGATACATAGGTTACTTATTAAGCTATAATTTACTTGCAGTAATCCAGAACTAGCAACCAAATGTTGCCACCATAATAGACTCAAACTTTTTTTTTTTCTTTGTCCTTGGCTTGATTTTGTTGGAATTTAAAAAATTTTGTTTTTGGCTGGATTTTGGTTTGAAATTCTGTACTGTTTAAGTTTTATTTTTGTTTTTTGCCAAATACATTTAGACAGTGCTGGCTGCCAGTAAATAATGACACCAAAGAAACCAAATCAACTAAATCATATCAGCATTCAACATTAGCCAATTTATTTAATTATTCAATTAATTTAAAAGGAAGATAGAAGGTCAAATTAGACAAGTTCAGTTTCAAAATATGGGTGTGACTGTAGGCTAATGAGTTCCTAAAATAACAGCATTGTACTGCATTGTTTTCTATTTTATCAAGTGTACTGTAATTGTAAAAGAGTTGTTTAATGTTCAGATATTTACATGCTGTTCTACAATGCTGTCTACAAAAAGTCTCCCTGCATTTTAGCTGTTATATATTGATACTTCTATTCAGGAGAAGAATTTTCACATTACTCATTCCACAAATAAAATATTAATCTATCGGTCTCCAGGGTAACATCCAGTTTTATATCACTCATTGTTTGTAGTCAGTAATTGGAGACAGTGTAGCTGCTGCTTCTGTGAAATGTATTAAAAAAAACAACAACAAAATAACAAACAAGCAAAAAAAAACCAGTCATAACATTTTGTACTTTAAGGTACAAAGCATTAGACTCGGCACCATCAATGTTCTAACACATCTGTATGAATAGCACAATCCACCAAGCTCCATTATTAGAAATAAAGGAAATACTGATAGTGACAATTCACAAGAGGGATGCTGCAGCCACTCAGAGACTGCATATAAGACTTAGCCGTTGCTAAAGAATAGGCTTAAAGGAGCAATAAAAAGAACCCAACAAAGAGTAGATGTGGAAGGAAGGTAGGCTGGCGGTAGAAAGAGTGTGGGAGAAAAATGAAAGGTTTGGTTTCACAATGTATGATGATATGTAGCTGAATCCCTTTATGGTCTCAGGCTAACATCCTAATGGGGACAAGCTCGAAGTGAATAGAGCCCACCGAGGATAAGCTACTAAATCTTGCAATAAAAGCAATGTGATTTACAGTAAATTCCAGCCGGCTGACAGCGGCAGAGCTGAAGGCATAAACAGGCCTTTCAGCAAAGCTCCTTCTCTCTCCTCTCTCTGCTGAGAACAACAATCGCACAGCCGGCCTGCCTGGCTCACCAGCAATGACTTTGATAAATAACCAGGAAGTCCCACTGTTGGCTTAAAACTCGAAGTTGTTCAGTTGCAATTCTGCATTTGTCCTCCTTTAATGGGTATGGAAGTGGCTTTAGCTGTAATCTGGCATTGATTGATTAGGTCTCACTATAGCTCCCACTCTCTTCCTCACCCCACTCACTGGGATTGGTGTTTGGCCACAGCTGGGCTCCCGGCTGTATTAGGGCCCCACATGGCTTATTTACCTGCAATATAAACACAGTCAATTCCAGCTGGGTGGATGGGCATAGTGGTAGACTTCAGGCAAACGAGAAACTAGAAGTGACATGGTGTTGTTGGTGCTGAAGACATTGAATTGATTGAGTGCATTAAAATGCGTGGATTCATAAAGCTGGAAGCGGTTTGGAGTGTTCTATGCTTTATACCCAGCCCACACACAAACTCAGAAAAGATATTAAACTTGTCCACAGGCATTCTGCTTTGGTTCACTGCTACATCATTTTCTTTTCTTGAGAGTTACAATGAACACAGTTTGGATTAGCATTAACTCACTGGAACAGTGTGCACATTTTTTACAGTACTACAACACTTACAGGAAGAAGTGGGTACTTGGGAATTTAAACTTGAATCTGTAATGTTTTGTTTTTTTCCCTCCCTTCAGTTTGTATAAATACCCATCAGATAGTTGTTCTTTCTAGCATCAGTGGGTTCTGTCCAGGTGTGTAACCCAAATTTGTAGGAACTAAAGAACGTAATGTACAGAACAATGGACATATCTGTGGGGTTTGAATTGTAATGTTTTGTATTTCTTTACAGTAATCCATATTACTATATTATCTAATAGTAGACACAATCTGCATCTTTTTTTATTTTATTTTTTTATTAATTTTATTTTATTTTTTACTTCCAGTATATCTTGCTATCTTTTCAAGCCTTGTGTAATTAAAAAAAATGAATAAAATTGAGAATTAAAGAAAATTGATAAATTTAGCTAATTCATATATTGTATGCTGAATGTTTAGAAAATCTTATGTAACATATTAACCTCAATGGAGATTTTCTGTAAAGGTAAAATTGCAGTAACAACTCCTTTTTAGCAGAGTTTTAGTTCAATAATCTTCTGAGACCCTGGCTTGTTTATAAAAACATGAGGATATGTTACAAAGTCATTTTTGATAAGGCTTTATTTAATGCTATAAATGTAAAAGCAATGGAAATGCACATAATAATTAAATAATTTATGATGAATAATTTACTCATGAACTTGTACACACTGGACACTTTATTAAACACCACATGCCGCCGTTCATTAATCAGGCATCTTTCATTCTCATAAACTGTTTATCCTGAACAAGGCACAGCAGGTTGGAAATGCAATTTAGACAAAAAGCAGGATATTGATTCTGTTTTACCAGCAGATCCATTTTAATTTAATATTAAATAAGAATGTGGGGACATGGGTGCTACAAGTTGTTTCGGTTGATCATCAAACATCATCTCAGAAATCATAATCGGTGCAGACAGGCTGTCCTTTAATCAAGTATTTAAATCAGGCTTGGGTCGAAACACCATTCATTTCACATGCAAAGAATACTCTAGTTATTTTTAACAGGAGGTCTGGCCATGAAATTCGTGTATGAATTTTAATGGAGACACTTAAATGGTAATTATTCTACTTCGGCTCAAATGCAGGTAACAAATGGAATTCAATCAGTGGCCGTGCATAATGACCATCATTAGGAGAAAGAAAATAATAATGACATCCTATCTGCATTAGAGTCGTATGCTCTCCACTCCCTGATCCCATAGCCATTATTGATCACCATGGAGATAAGCAATTGTCACATTCCCACAGCATTGAGCATGAATGTTAAATACAGCAGGAAATGTGTGTGTGTGTGTGTGTGTGTGTGTGTGTGTGTGTGTGTGTTTTACAGTAGATACTTGTAAAACTTCCACTTTGCAGTACTTGAAATATCAACATATTTTGGCATTACTGCTTGTTTGTTAGCATTCACTTTTCCTATAGGAAATCAGGACATAAGCTGACTGGGTCTACAGAAAAGTCCTTTAGAGACAAAAAGCAAAACATGCAAAATGACCCCAGTTCCCACACACATAAATGATGATGGCTTTCATTTTCTGTGTGTGGGACTGTTAGTGGTTTGCATCCATTTGGCCTCCAATCAAAAGCATCTGGGAAAAGCTGATTTTTCCAGATGAGCTGAGTTTGTATCTATTATAAACTAATGATATACACTGCTCATGGCTCTTTAGCACAAGCCTAAGTGGTTCATTTGGAAAGCAAAATAATGATGATAAGAATAATATGAGGGGGAGTTGAGAGGGTAATATATTTGATTTCTGATAAAGGAGATGAACTTACACTTTATTCAGGCTAACAGAGAAGTAACATACCAAATGAAACACAGGTTATTACAAGTTTTTGGAAATATGAACAATTTCATTGAGTGAGCATCGATTCAATGTACATTAACTGTTATGATTGCCAGTATTGATAACTGAAACGTCATGTATAGCGTTAATCTGAATGATACATATTTGAGGCATAATCTATACAATTATTATGCTGCAGAGTTTTCAGTGGCAAACAAAAGTGCTTGTTATTGAGTCCTTTTCTCAGGGGTCAGTGTAAAGTTATTGTAATTGTACGTCAAGCTGCTGCTGGAGAAGGAGAAGGACAACAGTGTTGAATGTAGTCTGGCCTCATGCCAGTGGATAGCACACCACACCTCCCTCTGCTCTCTCTCTTGCTCTCTCTCTCTTTCTCTCTCTGCAGACCCTTGGTGGAGTGCGTATGAGCCCACCCTAGGTGAGACAGGCTTTGCTGCTTTGATGGATCTGCCATTTCAGCCCCGTTCTGTTGGACAGCAGGAGCCAGGGCTTCACCCTTCCCTACTCCTTCTCCTGCCCCTTTCCTCCTTCCTCTGCTCATCTCTTAATCTCAGAAAAATATATATCCTATATCTCGCAGATATACACCCCCAGAGGTGCATAGAAAAGCACACACCAGGAATGCAGACAGGCACAGCATTATTTATTTAATGGGCTGACAGAGTGAGAGAGAGAGGGCAAAAACAAACAAAGCAGCATTGGAGAGGGTGCAGGCATTGAGCTACGCTCCAGAGTTTGGAGTAATTAGGGAAAGTGCAGAGATGCCTTGAGTTTCTTGTCTAGTCTGGTAAAATAATTGTATTAGTAATGATTTATTTCCTTATCTGCAAGGACACATATTATTAGAGAAACCATCCATGTTAAATGATCCATATGAACATATTTGTTCTGGTATGGAGACTAATTTCTTGTCAGGAGAAATGCATCTATATACACATTTAGTGGCTACTCCTGTTTGTTTCCATCATCCTTAGTATAGCCATTATATGTACACTTCTGCAGAAACACATCTAAATAAAAAGTCAACATTGTTGACTAGAATATGTCATTTTCAGCACCGCTGGTCAGTATTCAGGAAGACATGGTCCAAGCGTGAAATTTTAAAATGCCCACTAAATCACAATTTCCCTTTCCTGCCTCTGCTTTGAATACACAAGTGGATCTGCCCATGCCGGGGTTGCTCAATTATACTTTTTCTCTCCCTTTTTCAATTGAGAACAATAAAATGTTACTCTACCCATCATTATGAAATCCCATGCTTAGAGTTATATCTTTAACAACTTTTATTAAAGTTGAAATTTAAATGTATATTTAAATGTATTATTATTATTATTATTATTATTATTATTATTATTATTATTATTATAACAACAACAACAACAACAACAATAATAATAATATTAATAATAATAATAATAATAATAATGAAGAATGCATTCAAATCAAGTTACTTATTTAATATGATTATAGAAAGTCATTGATATCCACTGAGCCTAAAGCTAATATATATTTAAGTATATGATATACTACATGCAAACATAAAAAGCAAGCTAATAGAAGATTTTAGTTAACCATTTTGACCATTACATAGGTCAGGTGAGCTCTGGGCTGCGAGCAGAGCTAAGTGTTGTATAGCTAACAATGTGTTATTAAACCCATTATGAGTTTAGTATATACTACACTGAAATGTAAGTAAACCATACTCTGTAATGTATATTTTTATACCCATTCAAAGTTTTAGTGTATACTACAGGGAAACACAAGAAAAGCAAAGAAAACTATTTTTATAGATTATTTTTCCACTGTAATAAAACCATTACAACTGAGAGTGCCGTTATTTTTATTCAAGCATTATCTACTCAGGATTATCATACATGCCTCATATGCAGCAATTTAGAAAGCGCTCTGTTCAGAGACCTTTCCATCAGCGCTAGCATTAAGATTTCACCTGTCGGTGCTCTTCTGTGATATCAGACCAGGAATACTATATCTCTTTCCTTGTACCGCTTTTGGCGGGTTCTAACCATTGCAGACCTTTTGGAGATGCTCTGATCCAGTTGTCCAGCCATAACAATCTGCCGTTTCTGTGTGGCATTTGTACATTCTCCCTGTGCTTGCTTGGGTTTCCTCCTGGTACTCCAGTTTCCTCCCACAGTCCAAAGACATGCACGTTAGCCTGACTGGATGTTCTAAATTGCCCTTAGGTGTGAATTTAGTGGCCGTGTGATGGTCTGGTGAGCTGTTCAGTGGGTACCCTGTCTTCACCCAGAGTCAGCTGGGATGGGCTCCAGCCCCCCATGAACTTAATAAAGGAAAAATGGTATGAAAAATGGAATGAAATGAGATGAACAGCTTCTAGAGGATTATGCTGTACATGAGTTGTGAAGCGGGAATGTTTCAAAATGATTGAACAATATATCAGTTTATCAAGATGGCATTTTAGGCCATGTTCTGTTGGTTCTACATGTCCATAAAGCATGCTCTGTGGAAATAAAACCAGGGAAAAAACTTTAGAGTTGTTTACAGGTACTTGCTTTCATGTAGTTGATCAGTGTATGAGTCTTATGAATAAATGAACTATAGATAGAGACAAAGTTTCACCTACAAGACCTTTCTCTAATAGCTCTATAGCACATATATTCCTCTGCTCAATATATTGACTATTATGCACATGCTCAACCCTATGGATATCAAGCATATTCAATACCAAAGCAGCAACGTATTACCACCTCCTCCTCCTCCTCCTGGTATTTTACATTTATAGATCTGAGGAATAGCTTTTACACGCAGGGTAAGGTGTGTGTCTATGCTTTCTTCAGGAGTTTGTGATTGCAGGAGTAAAAAAAATGGTCCAGACATTTTGAAAGATCAAAATGTTTAAATTGGCAAAAACAGGTGCTGAAGACGGCAAAATAAAATAGAGCATACAGACAGAGACAGCTTACTCCATGTGATCAGAAAATGGTCTTGTTTTGTTTGACCACTGGATTTCCTTACACAACTCCTCCACTTCCTGCTTAGTTTCAACAATTCCTCTGGCTGCCTATAACACACACACACACACACACACACACACACACATACACACACACACACACCCACAAGCACATCATTGCAGGCGATGGAGTCTGTGTTTACTCACTCCAAACCAAATGATCTCTCTGCAGCTCTGCCACTTCAGATGTGAAATGGAATTTGCCGCTCTGTTCTATTCTGAGTCCATTTCTCTCTCTGTGCACTTTACCAATTCCCAAATAGAGTTCGCTCACTCACAGATAATGTGTGAGAGGATGGAGACGGACTCCTTAGCTCTCAGGCACACCCAGGGGAGACACCTCCGGGGAGTGCTGTAGAAGGATTGCACTGCCAAAGACGCTCAATTTCATTTTGTATTATTTGCCAAATTGTGTTTGTTCATTTGAGGATGGCTGGATATCTACATTTAGTAGAGAGTGAGTAGTCAGAGTGAGCTCCACCTGATACACACACACACACACACACACACACACAAGAAGGAAAGAAATATCGACTATTAAGTCAGAAACCAACAGAAATACTAAACATGTCATTATTGTACATTATTATCTGTCTTCAGGGTAAAATGCATGGAGCACCATTAAATAGATGATTACAAAATGGGAAGAATATGGGACCATAACAAACCTGCCTAGAGAGGGGTGTTCACCAAAACTCACAGTCTTGGCAAGGAGGCCATTATTTAGAGTGGCTAAAGAGGAGCGGGAAAGTTCCACAGTGGAGCCTGGTGTATCTGTCCAAAGTCCATAGAGTTGGGCTCGATGGAAGAGTGGGCGGGAATAAGATAAGGTAAGGTAAAGACTCCACAAATATATGGAAGAAAATTCTCTGGTCAGATGAGACTGAAATGTAACTTTTTTGCCATGAAGGAAAATGCTATGTCTGGCCCAAACCCTACATCTCTCATCACCTCAAGAACACCATCCCCTCAGTGAAGCATGGTGGTGACAGTATTGTGCTGTGGGGATGTTTTTCATCAGCAAGGACTGGGGAACTCTAAAAACTGGCAATATAAAAAACTGGTCAAAATGAAGGTAAGTATGGATAGTGCTATATACAGGAGCTGAAGAATTTTTGTTTTAATAAATGGGCAAAATTCCCATTAGCTAAAACGTGCCAAACTCAAGAGACATACCCTTAGAGACTTGCAGCTGTAATTTCTGCAAAAGCTGTAGGTAGATACACACTCTCAAGTTCTCTGTTTTTTTTTTTATTATTTTTTTTTTGTATTATTTCTTGTTTGCTGCACAGAAACAAATGTTTTACATCTTCAGTGTGATTGAAATGTTGTGTAAATCAACTGATAAAATATCCATTTTAATGCCAAAATTCTGGGAGGGAGTGATAGATATAGATATATAAGCCATTATATATCTATATATGGTTGTGTGTGTGTGTGTTTGTGTGTGTGTATGTGTGTGTGTGTGTGTGTGTGTGTGTTGGGTGCATATGTGTGTATATGTTCCATTTATTCATTTTCTAAGCAGCTTAATTCTAATTAGGGTTGCAGGGAGGCTGGCACCCATCTCAGCTGAACCTGGGCAAGGGCAAGGTACACCTTGGACACTTTGCCAGGCCATCGCAGAGCTGTGTATGGTTATAGTTTACCAATTTGTGTTACGACCTATTTTTGTTCCCATCTTATGTATAGTTCCCAGTGCATTTGATCGCCCGTTCTTGTGCATTGGATTCCCTAGTTTTAGGATTTGTTGTGTTTGAACTATTAATAAATCTTTTAATTTTCTGTACATGTATCCAGCCTGCCTCCTTGTATGGGGCGCCAAATGTAAAAATTTGACTGCAAAGTTTTCGCGCACACTTTTTCCACAATTAGCTCATTTTCCCCCATGTAAAAATTTGATGCAAAGTTTTCGCGCACACTTTTTCCACATTTAGCTCATTTTCCCCATGTAAAAATTTGACTGCAAAGTTTTAGCGCATTTAGCTCATTTTTCCTCACATTTAAGTTTGAGTCACATCAAAAACAACATCTCACAGTTAACTGTTAAAAACATGTTTGCTTGTCCAACCTAAATGCTAAATCTAAATTGAAATGTTAAAAGTTAAATCTAAATGCTAAATCTAAATCTAAATGCTAAATCTAAATGCTAAATCTAAATCTAGATGCTACATCTAAATCTAAATGTTAAATCGAAATCTAAATGTTAAATCTGAATCTAAAAGTTAAATCTAAATGTAAATGTTAAATGTTAAATCTAAATGCTAAATCTTAAATATAAATCTAAAAGCTAAATCTAAATCTAGATGCTAAATCTAAATCTAAATCTAAATCTAAAAGTTAAATTTAAAGGTTAAATCTAAACCTAAAAGTTAAATCTAAATCTAAATGCTAAATCTAAATCTAAATGTTAAATCTAAATGTTAAATCTAAATCTAAATGTTAATTGTTGTACCTAAATGTTTTGTGGATATGCTAATTGACCACGCCCCTGGGTTGTGGCCTGGTTATGCTTGAGGTACCACCCAGGCGTGGTCAATTAGCATATCCACAGGTGCAACATTTAACATTTAGATTTAGAAATTAGCATTTAGATTTAACATTTAACATTTAGATATAGATTTAGCATTTAGATTTAATATTTAACATTTAGATTTAGCATTTAGATTTAGATATAACATTTAACATTTAGATTTAACTTTTAGATTAAGATTTAACTTTTAACATTAAGATTTAGATTAACCTTTAGATTTAGATTTAGCATTTAGATTTAACATTTAACATTAGGATTTAGATTTAACTTTTAGATTTAGATTTAGCATTTAGATTTAACTTTAACATTTAACATTTAGATTTAACATTTAGATTTAACAATTAGCATTTAGATTTAGATTTAACAATTAGCATTTAGATTTAACATTTAGATTGAGATTTAACTTTTAGATGTAGATTTAACTTTATTTTATTTTTTTTTATTATTTTTTTTTTTTTTTGTGTCTTGTACAGCATCATATCAAGCAGAATTGT
>JAQMYF010000012.1:29939560-29962851 GCA_030014195.1 Neosilurus mollespiculum | reverse complement strand
TGAAAATTAACCAGCACCTGCTGTTATTAATCACTGTATAGAGGGAAAGAAACTGTGTGTGTGTGTGTGTGTGTGTGAATGAAGGGGGGAGATTGGGGAATGGAAGAGGTGATATATTCATATTCTCAGTAGGTAATAGGTACAGGTGTGGGAGCACGTGAATCAAACACAATATGTCATATGAACTTGGTTTGAACTTCCCCATGTCTGAGTGCATCACTTTCAGCAGTGATAGGGGTCAAGCTCTACCCACATATTTCCTTCAAAAAAGATTGTCCATATCCTACCATAAAAAAGTAATTTGACAAAGAAATTAACTCAGTAAATCCTGTAATCTCTGTGATAAAGAAAGAGCTGGTTTTATAGCTACCACAACTACGATTTCATACAGAGAACATTATATTAAAATAAACCATATATATATATACATTTTTGGTTTCTTTTTTTCTTGTACGGTGTAAATCTGCAGGTTGTCTTGACCTGAAATATGTTTCTTTCTTTTGATATATTCTGTTAACTCCTAAAATTGAAATGGAGGAAATCACATTTTAAAAATCTTATTCCAACTCCCCTGAAAGAACCTCTGCCCATCTCTATATTTAAAACTTTACTTTAAACCTAATGTACTTTTGAAGCAACATATCTGCCAACTTTTTAAGAATTACAAGGTAACACTGGGATTGAGAAATCACCTTGATCATCAGCATCATCTACATCAGTCTTTGGCTCATCACCTGAGCTAAACGTCATTTGCATCATATATACAAGATCCTCATAGTTGTTTCTTTACTGATCTCTTCACTAATTACTGAAGAATTCAGTCAGTTTTGCACTGTTGACTAAATATCTTGTTTTTATTAGTGTCTGTTAATCTGGCTCTTTGCCTAATATGACCTTTGCAGGCAGAATTCCAAGGCAATGTTCAAAAATAACATAAATTAAAGTTTTCCTAAAGTAAAGATGTCAAAGTACAGATCATGTAAAAAAAAAAAAAAAAAAAAAAAAAAAAAAAAAAAAAAGAGAGAGAGAGAGAGATTATTCTAATTTTTTGAGATACTCTGTATATTACTGGTATAGGAATTATATCTTTATGGCAATAAAAATCAAGAAAAAGGAAAAGAACATGTATTTTTGTTAATTAGTATAGATAATTAGATTACAGTGCATTTGTGTATATACTGTTATTGTACTTTAACAGTTAACAGAGTCTATAGATCAGGCATCAATGTCTATAGATCTGGGAATAATTACTATACATCAGATAACAATATCTACAAATCATTCAGCAATATCCATAAATCAGCCTTTGATCTGATTTCCAAAAACATGCCAAGAAGTTAGGGTAAATTTTTAACAAAAAAAAAAAAAAAAAAAAAAGAGACAGATTTTCATATCACTAAATGTATTTATCATTCAATATAAATTTACTTATATATACTTCATTATATTATCAAATTATATACTAATACAAACCCAATATCAATACCCTCATATACCATCATACAATTATATATATATAATATTGTAAACATGTTGTTGAATTAGCTGATAAATTCCTAATAAAACTCTGTAAATGGTCTGTTGGCAGTTTGTAGTGTCTAAAGCAAATCATCTAAATTAAGTCTTACAGATAATTATATAAAAACCTATTTAGGGTAATTATATCTATAATGATTCATTTTAATACTCTTGCCTCCTTCACAAACCAAGCTGTCTGCAATCAATATGGTACTAGCCCTCTGAATTGAGGAAATTTAAACTGCAAACTCAGCAAGTCGTTTACTGCCATCTGGTGGAAATTTCATGCGTGTAACTTAACAAACGAATATATAAATGCATGCATGCTGCCATATGGTTTCATTAATTACTGTGGCTTAACATAAGTATATCAAGCCTATTAGTCAGTTTGTACATAACACTGGCCCTAAAGCCAAACCGAGAATTGTGCAGCTGATAAACTGTGTGAGAGTTGTGTTAAAAAAATAATACAAATATTGAATGATACTTTGTATTTCTGTAGTAGGAAAAAAAGAGCATTAAAATATAATTCTAAAGCAAAATTCATTTAGGATTGTGATCAGGCCTGGAAATGCCACAGTTTTCTTTTTGTAACACTGTTTAGAAATATATATTTTACACAAATACAGTAGCCATTAGAAGTAAATTGAACTGTAACACTAAGTGGAATATGTTCAATCTTCAGCAAAAGATGAGTCTGGCGATGAAAAGAGGTTTTGAGCCTTGACATAGAAAGTGGTTACAGCCAAGAGAATGGCTGAAGGTGATTGTACAAAGACTTCATTCTGCCCAGCGAATAGGGGGCTTAAGTTCAACAGAACGCTTTCTGAGTCACATAAAAGCACAGGGTATATCTGGAACTGGATTATTTACTTATTTATTATTATTATTATTATTATTAATTATTTGTTTGTTTGTTTGTTTGTTTATTGATTGATTGATTGAATAATTGTTTTGTTAGTTTTTTTACTAAGGATTTTCTACATGTAAATGACATGGCAACATACACTCAATATTCAAAATTAGACTAGGATTACTGGGTTGGGATATTAGGCACAAAATATGCAAAGACACACAGAGAAAGAGACAAATCTGTCTGACATGAGCACAGGATACACTAAGCATTGTGTGTCAGAATACTGACACATTTTAATAAAAACTTGTCTTCTTGTTGCTAAACAGATTGCAAGTTAGCAATAATCTGGACTCTGGATTTGTTAACGTTGGCTCTTATTTTTGTATGATACTGATTGGTCATTAGTCATTCAGAGCACCATGAATATTTTATGTCTTTTGGTCCTAATAACTCTGTTGGTAGAGTCTCTCCGCAGGTTCCTTCCAGATGCCATCACATTGCCTGTGCTTCTCACTTACTCCGTGTCTGTGTCTCCAGTATGTTTAATGATGGTTCACATAGCCAGCCATTCAGTGTTATGGTTGAAACCATGTTGATGATTTCAAAACCTTAACGCTCAAAGTAAAAAAGTAAAAAAGCCAATAAAGTTAAAAAAAGCCCAATTATTGTTAATAAGTTGAAAACGGTTTGAAAAGATTGACTGGATTTAATCAGAGAAAAACAATCAGGAGTCATGTAGGTTGTAATGACAGCTCTGGCAAGGGTAAAATTTCATGAACAGGTATACAACAAAAATTAGGTAAATTTCCAGGACAGTTGGGTGTTTTGAACAAAACTCACCTGTTGTACATCATAGACTGTGTCATAGAATTTTCAACATTTTTTTCTTGCAACAGTTATGTTAGTTTCATTTGAACACTGTCTGATCTGGCTTACAGACCTGACCTATCTTTCCCATGACAGACCTACAACACATTTTTATGTTGGTGCAACTACGCAGCCTTTAAATCCACCACACCCAAACGTATGTCAGTCCCTTTTGTTGCCTAACATAAAAATTAGCAAAATCAGTACCTAACTGCACAGCATAAACAATTATGTCTACTGAAACAATCTCAGTTCCTCATCATCTCACAAGTGACATATTGAATGCACTTATGGTCATTATCATCATCAGAGGAAATCTCAAACTACATAAAACCATCTACGATGTGTACTTAATAGATGCTTAATTTATCTCCCTCTCATTCAGTGTGTAGACCTTTAATTTAGCAAACTGCCCCACAATCAAATAAAAATAGCCGTCCTGTAGAATGTCATAACCCCTCAGCCAGGACGCCTCATGCGCACGGAGGACAAAAGCCATATTCCCTTCTGAACATTTCGGACAAGCAACATTTATTAGCCACCCTACACACAGGTTTAGGTCATAGGCATAAGTTCTGCCTAAGTATAAGTTCAGAAAGCTAATCATGAATATGAGCCGAGACAAACTTTATATGTGTTCAATATACACTCACTGTGACAAGGTCAAAGGTCACATATGCAAATTATCTTCCTCATGGACAGGTTCAGGTCATAGGGAGCGCCTGTGCAAAGTTTCAGAAAGCTGGCCTGTGCATGAGCCGACAAAGTTATTGTCATGCTGCCCGCCTGCCTGGCCGCCAAGCCAAAGACAATACCCCTCCAGCCATAACTAGCTGAGTGGTAAAAAGGGATAAAGGATTAGGCTGAGCAAATGTTCTTAAAAAGTCCACAAAAATACATTTACAGAGTAGGTGTAAAACTTTTCATAGCCTCCATTATACAAATCAGGCATGGAAGTAGTAATAGTTGAAAAGGGGGTTAATAATGACAGTGTAGAGGCAGGTGAACAAAGCAAGTTTTATAGGAGAGACATATAAACAGTGTTAATTCACATACACTACACTGTCAGGACTGGTATCAAAAGAGCAGAGCATTTCTCAGCAGAAGCATGGGAATAAATCTACTCCTTACCAAAAGGATTTAAAAGTCACAGTTGTCCCTCAGCATTGGAAATGAAAAAATACCAGTGTTTCAACTACAGTGCAAATACCATGGTGAATCACGACCTTTCTAAATGCATTTTCTTTTTCCATGAAAATAAAGTTTTTTTTATCATTCAGGGTCAGTTCATTTTGCATACTAAAGTATACAAAACACGACCGAATTAATTATACATAGACAGAAAATGCATTTGCTTTTCTCAAAAAAAAAAAAAAAAAAAAAAAAAAAAAGGAAATAAAAATAGTATTGCAAAATTATAACAATGCTTTTCATTCATAAGGGAAAAAAAATCAAGACCTAACAAGACATGAACAAAACATTTTTTTTCTGGCTTTTAACACAAATGTATTATTTCTTTAAATAAAACTTTTATCAAGTGTTATATCTTTATTTATTTAGTTTTCCTTTTAACAGTACAATATGTTAGTCATGTGTGATTTGCAATCACTAATAGCTTTTGTTTTCTTAAGGGAAGGTTTGAGGGTGAAATCTCAGAACCTGAAGAAACAGCACATCGCCAGACAATGATTGTAGTGGTCATCTTCAATGTTCTATAAAACAGAAACTTACCACTTCAGGTGTTAAACACTGAACCTGAATCTTAACACGTATCCATAAAATATGCATTTCAATATAAAATTTAATTTGTTCAATTATTAATAACAAGCAACTTCACGCATTCTGTCCGACTTGAAATGTTCAGCATGTAAACCCCATATAGTGTGTTCGAGCATCCCTCTGTGGTGCAGTGTGTGTAAATGTTCATATTGAAGTGTTAATGGTGAGTGTGTGCTCTGTGCGTCTGTATCTGTGTTCGTACATTCCATGTTCTGGTAGAGCCAAGACCAAGAGGACATGTGGATGCATGTATGTATGTGTGTATGTATGTGTGCATGGAGTGTGTGATGCAGCACAGACAGCTGCCGTTTCATGCTATCACAACCATTGCATTTGGACAGAATGTGGTCTACAGCATGCACAGAGCAAAGTCTCATCTCTCAAACAAACTACACATATCACTTTTTTGTATTATAAAATACCTGAATTATTGTGTCACATGAGTTAAAGAAGGAGACAGTTTAACATTTTACCCAAAAGCTCAAAGGAGGGTGTCCAAATCCCCCGAAGGCCCTCTTCCTGCTGGCAAAACCAACAGTTTCAGCTTATTGTGCACATGTGATTATGGCTGTACCATATCTGTCTGTTCTGATCACATGATATGGACACACAGGTTGTCAGCACTCGGAGCAGAGCTCTGACTAACAGTTTGCTACTTTAGCTTCTCCCATCATTCAGAATTTGAAAGCTTCAAATACAAATCATTCAAACTGCAATGTCTACACTTTTGTACAGTACATCAACCATAATCTTCATCATAAAGAGCTCTCAGTCTTGCCTTATTATAAAACACAGTCTCAGAGTGGATGCTCACCCACTCTTCAGCACTTAAGTCCTTTCTCAATTCCACTAAATCCTGTTTTCTCTTGCAGCACCCCACAGCTTATGATCAGAATTTCACAGAGGAGTGAACATTGAAACTAGGCAGGAAGAGTCCATGTGAGTTTCCTGTCCAAGGCACGAGCTGCGCTGGCGATATTTTCCAGAGTCACCCTGTGAATGTGTGTGGTTGTGTGATGGAGCGCAAATGGGGTCAGAGGTGAACATCAGGGTTGGTAAAAACACAGGGTGGGGGTTTAGAGTCTGGATGGCTGGAGCAGGGTGATTTTGGGTTTGGAGGAAAAGGTTTTGAGTTTTGAGCCCATAAAACAATTTGACAGGTCAAAGGGTCATTGGACAGGGGTTTAAAGTAGGGTTCACAAGGCGGTTCGGGCACAGTGGTGTTTAAGCTTACAGGGCAACACTCCACGGTTTAACTGGTAAAACTCCACCAGCTGTAGCAGATCACTGAAGCGTGTGTTTCCGTCATCCAGGCTATAGAAGAGCTCACCATCATCTTCAACCTTGGGCACACATCCAGAAATACACACATTTCTTTGATCTTATAGTAGAAATAAATAAATAAATAAATAAAAAATAATAATTTGTGAAGGGCAGCACGTGGTGTAGTTGTTAGCACATCCACCTCACAGCAAGAAGGCCTGAGTTCGATTCCCGGGCATGGGTTGTTTCTGTGTGGAGTTTGCATGTACTCCCCGTGCTTGGTACTCGGGTTACCTCCCACATGTCCAAAAATACGCACAGTATGCTAACTGGCTGCTCCAAATTGCCCCAAGGTGTGAGTGTGAGTGGTTGAATGTATGTTGGCCCTGCGATGGTCTGGCGAGCTGCCCAGGGTGTACCCCACCCTTGCCCAGAGTCGGCTCAGATGGGCGACAGCCTCCCCGCGACCCTAATTAGGATTAAGAGGCTTAGAATTCATTCAAATGAATGAACGAATTAATTAATAATTTACAAATTGGTTTATTTTCCAAACCGCTTAATCCTAAAGGCTGGAGTCTATCTCAGCCGACTCTTAGCAAAGGCAGGATACACCCTAAACAGCTCGCCAGTCCATCGCAGGGCAAAAAAAAAAAAAACACACAACCATTCACACTCACCCTAATGTGCAAGTTTTTGAACTGTTGTAGGAAATCAGAGCACCCAGAGGAAACCTATGAAATCATGAGGAGAGCATGAAAACTCAGCACAGAAATGTTCTCACTGAGCCCGGGACTTGAACCCAGTTCTTGTTGTGACAAGGTTTCAGTTACAACGATGCCAGATTATAAGCAGACTGCAGTAGACTACAAATAAGCTAATTGAGGTTTTCAGACTGTAGTAGTATTCGCTCATATACCTATTAGTGGAACGGAGTTACACTATTAAAGTCAGCAGAGTTTAGTAGCTAAAAATAGACATCACGTGACTGAATTTTGTATGCACGAAATAAGACTCTGTCAGTAAAATAAATTTAATGTAAAGACAGTTATAGAATAAAAAAAAACATTGGCGATGATCTGTATAGTTTTTCAATGGAGTTAATGCAGTGATGGATGGCATTTTTTTTTTTGGATTGTGAGATGCAAGGAAATCGTCAGGGAAGAATGATTGAACAGATGTAATGTTGCATTCTGGGACATGCAGTCTTCACGCCACTTACCCATCCACTTTCCAACTACTGATCTAAAAATAACTGGACTGGACTGCTGAGGCTGAAGTCACTTGAAATGCTCATGCAGCCATATTGCTAGACCCAAAACATTCTCTGCAGTGGTCCTAAAATCCTGATTCCAATCGAAGCATCTCCTGTTTACTTTTAAACTTGTTGTTTTTTTTTTTTTTTTATTGTTTTATAGTGTACTATTATTTTTTGATTATGCCTTTGTGTGCAGTGTTAAACTGTACAAACAGAAAGATACCAGGATTTGGTAAATCATTTCACGTGTAAGTAGCGTTTTAAGTATCTTTGTAGAATAGATACACATGTGAACTTATGTTTATTATTTTGTGACTGTGTTATTATAAAAAGTTTAAACTGTGATTACCATACATGTGATATTTAGATACTATAATTTTAAACTATCTGGACATTGAAACAATTGTACATGTATCATATACAGTATGTGTAATTAAGTGTAAAAATACTACATGTAGTACATGTAAATTCTATATCAGATACTGTATTTTATGCATACAAACAATAATTATGTACTTTCAGTTACATTAGTAAATTATCTGTAGACCTATTGTATAGAGGGAATTGTAATATATATATATATATATATAAATATATATATTTGTAAATTTATATTCCATATTTTCAAATTTCTTTGTAGGCCTACTATATAGAGAGGAATTATATTATATTTGTGAATATTTTATATTATCTTAAAAACTAAATAAAGTAACAAATTGGTCAATATGTATATATTAACCGTTCTTTTATACTTCTTTGTTTTGCTAAATTTAAATTCAAGGCACTAAATAAATTTATATATATTTAACTTAAACAGGTTTTATTATGTTTTTATTAACATAGGCTTAAACTATATTCGATTTTTCTTTGGTAATATATTCTTAAACTGTGTTTGATGTATTGTGGCTCTGCAAGATATTCTCAGTATATAAAACTTTTAATACAGTGATATATATGTGACATTTTGTCCCTCACTATATATATATATATATATATAGGACTAAGTCTACATAATAGACATGGTTATAATGTTTTGGGACTAGTAATATGGCGGCCGGCCTGGGTTGGCTGGCTTCACTTCTGAGCGGGCTGATAGGCCGAGTGCTTAATCCAGTTATTTTTAGATATGGGTTTTCTTCTTTTCCACTCTGTAGCCACCAGGCTTTTTTTAATTTTATTTTATTTTTTTTATTTACTTTAACTGACCTCCAAGAGCTAGAAACAGGGACTTAGCAGCTGGTCCTCTATAGAAAAACTATAGGGACCACAGGCCATGTATTATTCATGTTTTATGCCCTTTAGTGAAGGTTTTTGTTTGAATTAAGGCAATAAATGCCTCCCTATATTACCACAGATTAACTGTTCCTGTTGTCTTTTGAAATAAAACTGCAGAACACAAAGTAATCTAAAAGAGAATAGGGAGAAGATCAATTCAAATTCAATGTATTGCCTAAAGACTAAAAGAAGAAAAAAAAGGGAGCAGTACAGGAGCGGAAGTCATTCTGAATGGGAGCGGGATGGGAGTGGGAGTCATATTACCAGGAGTGGGATGGGACAGGATTTTTTTTCACTCTGGCCCGGGATTGGAATGGGACAAGATTTTTTTTTGTGGGAGTGGGATGGGACAGGAGTGAAAATCCACTCCCATGTCACCTACTAATGTGCATGTCTTTGGACTGTGGAAGGAAACCGGAGTAACTGGAGGAAACCTACACTTACACGGGGAAAACATGCAAACTCCACACAGAAACGCCTGAGCCAGGGAATCAAACCCAGGACCTTCTTGCTGTTGGGCAGACGTGCTGACCACTTCACCATTGTTTTAACACCAAAAATATTCAATTGTATTGATCAGAATCATGCTCCAAGGGTACAATCAGGATTCTATGTTAAAATGTTAAAAAACCGATATCACCAAAACACCTACCATCTTGACACTTGCCATAGTACTTTCTGTATATTTGATTTACCTTTGCACCAAATATCACCTTAATAAGTCAGGTGTATTTTTGTGTAATATACATATTTTTTTAGCTATGTTAGACTGTGTAAAATATGCTCAAAGTCCTATGTACCACATAAAGCAAAACCAATTAGGCATGTAAATCAGCCGTTGATACTGCGCTCGAGCATCGATGTACAAGTGCTAATTGAGCAATATAGAGCAAAATAACACAAAAATCTTAAAGAAAACATGAAAACAAACGATCACCTTCGATGGTTCTCTCGCCCAACATCTCGCGATTTATGTTGAATCAGGTCACGTGGTATGAGGGATCATTCATTGCATTAATTAATTGCATTAATTTGGTTAATGTGATGTACTAGTTTATTTCTCCAAATTCAAATGCTGGAGCACCAACGTTATCTGCAAAACTCATTCGGAAATAATTACAGGCTGCTCCCTTAAAGACATCACGCTGCCACGCCCCTCTTCGTGCATGCGCTAGATCTCGTTTAAACTAAAATGGTGTCATAACAAATACAAGGCAATTGCCGGTTTTGAGCAGAAAATAAGTGAAAACTGCCATAAAATCAGACAGAATCACACCAAATCTAAAGGAATCATTATTGGAAATTATCGGTAAGTAAGATTTAATTATCGATATGAGCTGTCACAGGTCCATCCAAGTGATTATTCAATAGTTTTATCGATTGTTACAGGCCTAAAACCAATATCCAATAATTTGGGCTTTATTTAATAATTGAACCCAGTATTTTTCTACAAGCATTTCAAGAACAAAATATTTTGTGTTGAAACAAAAAATGAAGATGTAACACTATTAATTAAAAGAATGATTCGATGCAGAAATCCTAAAATCATAACTATCCATGAACTTAGTCTCTGCAACTTTTCGGTCATTTAACTTAAAATTTTCAAGAGAGTTAACATAAGTCTATAACCCCGGACAAATTAATACAGGGTAAATTTGTGTACAAGAAAAATAAATAAAAATCTCACCTAATTTAAACCCATAGCTTCCCAAGGCAAAATAAATTATCAGTTTACCATAACAGTGGTCATGGTGAGATTCTCATTGCATGACCTTTCATTTAATACTAATTTCCTCTTATTTAACAGTACAAAACAGCCACACTCTCTCATTTTGTAATATTCTGAACACAATAGCATTTTTGCTCACTGATCACACCAAGCAGTAGAAAATATGCACCTTTTCTTTGCATGCAGAACAGCCTTTTCTTTTTTTCAGATAATTGAAAACAGTATATCCTATTAACGTTATTAAATTAATTATATCTTATTTATATGATTTTTATTACGAATTTTTAGTTTATGTGATGAAAAAAATCACTGAGATTGTTAATTGGAATCTTGGAGATGTTCATTGGAGTCTTTTGTTTGCCATGACACATGAAGCACTGACTGTCAGGGCTCAAATAATACCAACTCACCCACAATGCATTGTGGATAATAATGAATCAAGATATTATACACTATAAATGTAAATAGCTACATATGATGTTTCAATGGCGTAGGTGTACAAAATATAATTATACAGAAAATGTGCGATTTGAAACATTTTAACTTTTTTATCCATGTTACATATTTGTACCCCTTGATCATGCTTCGGATCATTAAGATCTGAACTGTTTGCGGGCCATGTCACTAAAGTGATATGCATTTTCTCAAGAAACACCTAAACACTTTTTTCTTTGTGGGAACAAGATTCACTGTCTTCCTGAAAAATGACTTCTATTAATGGAATGAGGAAAGTGGCCAAACTTTCAATATATATCTCTGCACTGACCATTGCGGTAATGATCTCCCCTGGTCCTTTACCTGACAGTATAATAAATGACTGTTTTCCTTCATGTAATATTTTTATATGCAGAACCACACCAGGCATCATCACCTTGATGAATGAGGTGGGATTCATCACTGAGCATCACTAATCATCATCTACAATCCATGGGGACTGATCATCCTTTCCATTGTTTCAACTGACAACTCTCATGTCCAACAGCTTTTTAATGTCTGTAAGCAGTACTTATAAACTAAATTGCAGTTTCAGTCTTGTGCTTGTACCACTCACTCTTTCAGTCACTCACTTATTTGCCAAACCTACTGCGGGAAGTCTGGAGCCCATCTCAGTCAACACTGGGAAAAGGCAGAGTAGATCCTGAGCAGCTCACCAGATCATTGCAGGGCCAGTACACACACAACCATTCACACTCACATCCACACATAGGGGCAATTTGGAACAGCTAATTAGTGTAATGTGCATGTCTCTGTACTATGGGAGGAAACTGGAGGAACCCCACGCAAGCACGGGAAGAACATGCAAACTCCACAAAGAAACATCTGAGCCCAGGAATTGAACCCAGGGCCTTCTTGCTGTGAGGTGGACTTGCTAACAACTACCAACTACCACCTTGTAGTAGTATTTGTTTTAGAAAATGCTAATTAAAAGGTGATATTTTTTTCCTCAACATTGAGTAATTCCATATTTATTTCTGCAATAATCTAAAAAATATATATATGACATTAATAATAAAATTTATTATTGTCATTATATCTGCGATGGCCTGGCGAGCTGTCCAGGGTGTACTCTGCCCTCGCACTGAGTCGGCTGAGATGGGCACCAGGCTACCCAAAACCCTAATTAGTTTTAAGCGGTTTAGAAAATGAATGAATGAATAATTTTTATATATTTATAGAATTTATTGAATATTGATGTATGTTTTATGAAGACAAAATATCCAGCTATTAGGCAAAAATTGGTTTCGGTCATATATTTGGTTTGCTTATGTGACACAAACTTTAAAAAGCCAGAGTAAAGATCCTTTAAGTAGAGAATCAATAATATTTGTCAGGGGCTGTACAACACATTGACATGTACAATAAATTACATAACAGTACCCCTTAGACCTCAGAGGCCTAAAGCAAAAGAAGGTCAAATACTGTTGTTTACAGCTTAAGAATAAACATGTGGTCCTGTCCTCTGGTTTTTATGCTTCAGTACAAAAATAAATCTCCTGGTAAAGTATCTGGATGTACTTCTAACATTTCACATACAGTTGTGGTTTTGAGAAAACACAGGGGAGATTTTGCTCTGTAGTACTAATGATTATTTAGGAATAAATCATTGTTTCATTTTTTCATTCGCTATTTTAACCGAGGCTATGTTAATCAAAGGTGCCCATTCACTAGTATTAAGCTTATGTGTTTTATCTTCCATTATTGGCTAATTAATTTTGGCTAAATACAAAAGTTTCCTGGGGAAACTATCCTGGGTAACTGGCTTAGTATCTCTAATTCACCTGTTTTACATCTTGTTTAGGTTCTGTGTTAGTTTACAATAACAATAACAATACCGCATGAACGAACTTGCACATTACGCACTCTCGCCTCAAGACAGTGATCTTTACTAATATAATCGTACCCAGTGCAAGGATCACTCACACTTGTGTACAGGAGTAAGCAAATCATAGCTGATTCAATTTTATATTTCAGAATATAACACTGTATTTCGTGGTTAGTTAATATACTAAGTGAATGGGCTGCTTTAACAGCATGAAATTCCAGAGTGATCTGTGACATTTGTTTTGCTCTGTAGTCTTGGTCTAGTCATTACATGAAAAGGAAAGGGGGTACTTTTAGTGAGTATGAATATTTATTGCTCTAAAAGCAAGAATTTCAATGGAAAATTACTTGCGCACCCATTTATTAAGTTTGCCCATTAATATTCCCCAAAAATCATGTGGCACTGCAACTGGATTTGCATTATTAACATAGCTTAGGTGGTAATATGAACTTTAACACACTTAGTTTTGGAAGATTATTATAAGGTGCAGTACCATCTCTCTACGCATGGCTTTTTATACTGCAGTCAAATTTGTATGAATAAAATGTTCCTCTGTCTGGCATGGATTATAGTGGATATTAATTTGTTGAATGGATATATTAAATGAGAAAATGCTAAGGAATGGTCACTGGACAACAGAGGTATAAGGTATTTTAATAAATGAGAATGAGAAAAAAATAAATCACAAACCTCTCTCTCCAAAGAGTTTATCCACTGCAGAGTTTAACCATGTGTCAATGGCATAGAAATAGTTCTGAAATGCACAAAAAGTGAAAAGAAATCTGTGGAAATTGCTCATAGGGTGTCTTGAGTCTATCTAATTTTCTCTTTAGAAGATACTACAGAACTACTGTTGTCATGACCACTTTTAAAGCTTAAGGTAACTTAATTTTTTTGTTCAGGTTGAATTTAATATTTCTAATGAACTTTGCAAATGTATCATGTTTACACTTAATAGGCAAAAAAAAAGGACAAGGAACATCAATGTTCTGCAGATCAATGTGTCCTTTCTCATTTTACAGGTCAGTTCCCACTCCTTTTTGTATTTGAATGTGTGTGTGTGTGTGTGTGTGTGTGTTCAGACAGACAGAGAGAGAGAGAGAGAGAGAGAGAGAGAGAGAGAGAGAGAGAGAAAGATTTTCTTGTGAGTGGCCATTTTAAAACAAGGCCACATTATCCTTCTAAGAATCTTACTGTTCATTGATTGGACACAATATGAGGTATATGGTGACAAAAAGTGGGCAGGGTGACCTGGTTGGAACCGACAGAAAGGAGGCCATAGTGAACTCTGTAATCCCACTCAGTGGGACTTCAAGGGGGTGGAAACAACAAATGTAAAACCCTTGGAAAATCTGGAAACGTTTTGATTGTTTCAGATTTTTAAAACTGTTTTTGTTTATGTATATATAATCCCAAGTGGGTTTTATTATCTGACAAATGGAAGATATACTCATAATAAGAACTACTACTGCTTTTTAATTTGGAAAAATGAAGCGTGTAAACGTTCATTCATTCATCTTTAATAACTGCTTTATTTCGGTCAGGGTCAAATGGAATCTGAGCTTATGCGAGGACCACTGGGCACAAATCAGGAATACTGGGATGAGACACCAGTCCATCACAGCTGATTGCATACACGCTCATTCATACTCAGTGGCAAGGTCAAGTTAGCACAACTGTACTATGTTTTTGGGAAGCGGATGGAAAACAAAAAACCCACACAGACACAGAAAGGAAATATGAAATGTTGACTTTGGAGCTGTGAGGCAACAGTGTTACCTGCTACCCCACTTTGCTACCCTTTAATTTATCTCTGTATCTTGGACATCCTTTGTTAATGAGCCTACCAGCTGGAACCTTTATATAACATAAGTTTTACAATTGTGCCATTATTGATGGTATCTATATTAAAGACATTAAGTGTTAAGTATAATGTCAATCACTGAAACAATGATTTGCTATGACAAGATGACACGTTCATTAAACTGAGTAGCACGGTGGCATTATGGGTTTAAGTCCCGGAGATAACCAAACCAACAACTAGCTTGTATGTTTTTTTCTTTTCAGGGTGTGCTTTCTAATGGATCAATTATAAAGCCAAAGCAACAAAAGCAAATATTACCCTGTAGAGTAAGCTTCTGGTTCTGTACTCAGAGCTATGATTATTCATATTCGTTTTTATCTGGTACTATAGCAAAATAGATTAAATTACATTTAATTATTTAAAAATTCAAACATTTAAAATTATCCATGTGATTGGGACATTAGGTTAATGAACCCTTCAATTAAATTCAGTCATTCATTTGCTGAACCGTTTTATTCTACTACGGTCGTGAAAAGGCTGGTGCCTCTCTCAGCTGACTCTGGGCAAAGGTCTTGAGCTCCAACTATACTCATTCGAGGACGTCATATCTGTTTTCAACTACACTGTGTATATTTCCTTGTAAGATCCTCATACAAAGGCTTTATTATATTACATGAATTATATTATTCTATCATATAGATCATCAATCATTCATTCATTTATTTTCTAAGCCGCTTACTCCTAATTAGTTGCAAAGGCAGGGTACACCCTGGACAGCTCACCAGGCCAATGTAAAGCCAACACACACACAACCATTCACACTCACACTCACACCTAGGGGAAATTTGGAAAATTAGCCTACTGTGCATGTTTTTGGACTGTGGGAGGGAACCAGGAGTACCCGGAGGAAACCCACGCAAGCACATGCAGACTCCACACATGCAACATGCACATACAACATGAGAACATGCAAACTCCACACATAAATACCCGAGCCTGGGAATTGAACCCAGGCCTTTTTGCTGTGAGGCGGACATGCTAACCACTGTGCCACCATGCCACCCTTATATATCACCATATTATATGTATTATTTTATTTTAATTCTGTTTTATGTTTTGTTTTGTTTTTTTTATATACAGTATGTATATACTCCTCAAATATTCTTATAAATCATACATACAACCATACAGTTTAGAACGGACTTATATACGAGTACTTCTACTTCTTTACGATATTTAACTCTTTAACTTTATAAGCGATGCCTGAATCACGTCACAAAAGTAACAGTGATCTTAAAAAACAGTTAGACAAAGAAAACGAGATTTCAGAAGGCTAGAGGAAAAATTCTCGGCGAAGTGACGCCGTCCTGCTAAGCGCAGAGGTGGAAAAAAGTCTCGACTTTGTGGGAAGGGATTACGACGACCTCACCATATAGGACAACAAAAATGAATGTGAGCTTTTAAGGATCTTGAATTGTTTGGGAAAATTCGACAAACGACTAGATCAACTTGAAACTATTATCAAGAACATGCAAGAGTACAGCTACCGCTTCAACATCAAACTACTCGGAATTCCTAAGCTTAAAGAAAACGAGGATGCGTTTGAAACCAGTGCCATCTGTGTCAAATTGTTCAACCAGTTGGTAGGGAACGTAACGATAAATGATATTGATCGCTCCCCACAAGGCCATGAGACCTGCTCTGAAACCAATAGTGTGTAAATTTACTGGCCACATGAAGAGACGTGAGTAAAGTTAATACTGTCAATATTGAGCTAATGGAGGAGGCAGACCTGAGTAGGGCCATGCTTGTGGATCATCTATCCCCTAGGATGCAGGAGTTACACGCAGAGGTGAAAGGTTTCGTATCACAAGAATTTGAATTCTGCTGGACCAGAAATGGTACCATCTTTCTTTGAAGGGATGCCGACGCTCCCCCTGAGCACGCAATGCTCACATAACTACTCAACCAGAGGGACTGACATAATAGCTGTGACAATTACGAGCAGTGAACTTAATTATTTATTAGAACTGCCTTTCTTTCACTTAGATCAAACGTCTTTCAATGTTGTCTTATATGAAATGTTCCATGGGCTGTATATCATATTAGTGAACATTTAAATTCTCTTTTATTTAATCCTATTGAGTAAATTCTCTCTCTGACAAGTCCATTATCTTTAATCTTGATCCAGATCACCATCTCTTATCCCGCCTTACTTTAAGTAATTATTTTTTTACTGAAGATGAAGTTAATGACAAAACATCGGCAAGTTTGCGCAATCCCTCCTATTTTTCTGTACTTTATTTAAACGCGCGAAGTTTGTCTAAGAAATTTGATAATCTTAAGTTTCTACTGGGAAGTCTGCAGAAGTCATTCTCTGTTATTTGCGTATCCGAGACCTGGTTAACTGACTTGTCTGTTGATCAAGTCGAAATCCCTGGTTATAAATTTATTTCCAGCCATCGCGTAAATAAGTCTGGCGGCGGAAGAGGCATTTATTAACAAGAGCATTTTGAATATTCATTACACCCAGATTGTAATCACTCCAGCCCAGACATTACTGAAAGTTTGTTGAAATTCGCAACTCCTATGGGAAAAATATTGTGGTCGGGTCAATCTACCGTCCTCCAAACCAAAACACTACGGCATTTATTGAGATATTTCATGACATCCATTCTAAAGTTTTCAGAAAAGATAAATATTGTTATCTCGGTGGCAATTATAATTTAGATCTATTACGACACTCAGATCATTCCCTCACTCAAGAATTTCTTGACAGCTTATTTTCGCATTTGTTTCTCCCACTGATTCATAGACCGACCCGGATAACTGCGCACTTAGCCACAATAATTGACAACATATTTACAAGTCATTTAAAATGTAATGATCGTCTCAATGGCATTATAGTCAATGATATTTTGGATCATTTACCAGTCTTTGTTTACACCTCGCTTAATTCATTTTCGGTCTCGAACAATAGACCATCTAGCATTTCAATCAAAGACTTGAAAAAAATGTAAGCCATTTTCGTACTCATCTTTTAGGTGTCAACTGGGCTGCTTTGTTTAATAACAATGTTAATGAATCGTATGATAAATTCATTTCAGAGTACTCGCGTTTATACAATGCGTGTCTCTCACTCAAAACAATAAAGCTTAGGAACTATAGAACCACCTACTGCTGATGATGAGTTAATAAAGTCAATTTGGAAAAAGAATCAAACGTATAAGCAGCTAATAAAAAACCAAGACCCCTTGCTCGAGACGCAATATCGATCTTATAGGAATAAAATAATTCACATTATTAAGGCTGCTAAATGCGCATATTACGATGAAAGATTTGCTGCGTGAAAAACAATATAAGGGAAACCTGGCAATTGGTCAATGAAGTTATAAATAAATGCAAGATTAAATCTTCTTACATATCCTCATTTATTTATGACGGCGAGACAATAACTGATCCACTACAAATCGCAAACGGTTTTTGTAAATTTTTCACCAGCACTGGTCCTAACTTAGCAAGCAAATTTCTCACGCATAATTCTTACGTTTGTAAACTTTTTACCTGATTATGTAAATGAATCTATTGTCTTGAACCCAACCAATGCAACCGAAGTTCAGGAAATTTGCAACTCCTTAAAATCTGGAAAGTCTGGAGGGCCCTCTACTACATACTATATATTAATGATCTTCCAATGGTTACCAAATCGATGGAGTCAATGCTTTTCGCAGATGATACTAGAATCTTCTACTCAAGTTCAGACTTAGAAAGTGCAACACGTACAAAAAAAAAACGAACTAGGCGATGTTGATCTCTAAATAAAAGCCAACAAACTCTCAGTAAATGTTTAAAAAACAAAATTATGTTGTTTCAATATCAAAGAGTTTACCATTTTATTTCAAGGCCCCAAAATCTGGAACTCACTGCCGCCATCCTTAACTTCATCTTCTACTTTCCCTTAATTCAAACGCAAATTAATTAATTTTCTGATAGCTCGATAGGTGCATTTCTTCCTTTTTAGTCCGTTTATACCCAATCTGTAGTCTGTTCTTTGAGATAAATTAAATGTAATGAGGGGACCTCCTCGTACAAGCTGATTGGTTTTTGTGGTCCTCTCACCTCTCCAAATTTGTAACCTGCTATATGTTATATATGTCTGTGGAAGAAAGGAAATAAAATAAAATACTATTCAATTTTACTAAACCATCTTACATTTTTTATATTATTTAACATAGTTTAATTTCCTAAATATACTGTATTGTTTGGTATTTTAATTCTGTTAATAAAATTTGCTCTGGACCTCTGCCACTTCTTCTACCTCAGTTTTCCTATTTTTTATTTTTATCTCTACTGAATATACATATCTACTCTCACCCACTCACTCACTCACTCACTCATTTGCCAAACTGCTTAATCCTACTAGGGTTGCGGGGAGGCTGGAGCCCATCTCAGCTGACACTGGGTGAAGGCGGGATACACCTTGAACAGCACGCCAGATCATCACAGGGCCAACGACACAACCATTTGCACTTACACCTAGGGGCAATTTGAAACAGCCAATTAGCCTCATGTGCATGTCTTTCGTCTGTGGAGGAAACCAGAGTACCCGGAGGAAACCCACACAAACACTGGGATAACATGCAAACCCCACACAAAAATGCCCTAGCTAAGCCCAGGACTCGAACCCAGGACCTTCTTGCTGTGAGGTGAACGTGGTAATGCCACCATATATACATATATTTATTTTTTTTTGTTTGTTTAAAATTTATTTTAAATGTTTATTTTGCTGCTATGCTATGACAGTCACATTTGTCTCGGCGTACGAATAAAGGTATCTATTTATCTATCTATCTATAAAGGCAATTGGATATTACTCTTTTGCCAAACTTCTTCCTGTTTAAAGATGATGATGATCAAGTACAATATTTATCAGGTGTTAAAAAACAGAGGCAGTGTGAAGAAAGGGCAAGACTCACAACATTATGGCTTATGTCATAGATTGTAATAAATAATAACCCACATTTTAGGTAAAAGCATCATTTCTGATTCAAGATAATTAGAATAACTGAAGAAACAGCAGAGTTGGTCCTGGACACCCACTGAACAAATCATGTACACATTGCACATGCAAGTGTCTCTTACCTTCACAGTGTAATCCATGCTTAAGCTTCTTCCAGCTGTTTTCAGGCTATAATTGATGCCGCTTGGTGAATGAACAAATCTTGTGCTATATGTAGATAGATGCACCTTCACTTTATGACATGCGCTCGCGGTGCTGTTGGGTATTAGGTGCGGTGGGCGGGACGACTGAGGTGGGCGGGACGACCGCGCGTTAGTGGTTACCAGGATGTTTTGCGACCTGCCAACATCTTTAAAGAAAAAGCCTATTGGATGCGAACTAGACATCTACGCTTCATTGGTTTTTATAGCTCATTTTTATCCATGATCAAACATCCGGGACAACAATAAAGACATGCCGGCAAGAAAGTAGCAGGTATTGTTTCTGTAGAAATCCCAAAAGATGCTACTAATATTTCTTTATAATCATAGACCTCCTGGGAAATCGGAATTCTTCAGAATTCCTCTTGTGCCTCTGGGAAGTAATTAAAAGCTCTGCAGAAACCTATATTGTATTTCCCAGAAAAGTTCTTCACTATTCCTTAATCATCCAATAAACCTATTTAGTGAATAAACCTTTAAGAATACAATACTAAGAGGCTCATATGTTAAGCTGTTATTTATGAAGATTATATGTTTCAAAAATTAAGGGCATTGGTCAGTTCACTGTGGGAACGTGCCTGCACGTACAGCAACTAAAATGACTTCTTTTCTTTGAGAGATTTCCTCGAAATACTCCTTTAAGTTCTCTACCAACTACTATACTATACAGCAGGATAAGCCACGTGCATGCGCACAAGCAAGGTCGAGCTTATTGGCATAAATTCATCACGGCGCGCGCGTGAATGGCTGCAGAGAGGTGGGCTGATGGCGGATAATGTGGGGTGACGCTGTTCATGCTCTCTGGTTGGTTCTCTAACGGAACAGGGGTGCACGTGCCACGAAAACCGATAAGAAGTTACTGGTGAACGGACGGAGTTACATGCTGCTGGATTTGTCTACATAATTATTATATTATAACACAATAAAACATCATATCGTTTATGAATGCGGCTGAATTTATAATAAACATTTTAGAATATTTTAAAATATCTCTTTATAAATAAATGATTTTTTTTTTTTTTGCATTGACACATTTGTTGTGTTAACTGCGCCTTTGCATTCACACCATTTACTACCAAGAAATGTTATAGTTGCATATTAAAACAAAAAGTTAAATGAAGAAAACAAAATCTGCAATGCAAAAAAGTTTAACTGCTACAGGAAATCCTAGCAACTTAGGGGTGTGTGTGTGTGTGTGTGTGTGTGTGTGTGTGTGTGTGTGTGTGTTTCTATCTAGGCAAAAGTGCAACACCTATCTCCCCTCTGCTTTTTTGTTTAGAATGGCAAATGGCTTGTGGGTCCAAAGAGTAGAGTCGTGCAATAGGGAAACTGCTACAGTATGACTAAATGCTGCAAATTATATTTTTAATATAAAAAAAATGTCTTCATTCACTGACTAAAATGGCAAAACAATATCTGAAGGGGTATCCACCATGGTCTGTGTATCTTTTGGTCACTTTTTTTTTTTTCAGAAGTGGGTATTTTCATAAATAAATAAATAATGAGAGTTTTTAATGCTGGATTCACACAGGAAGCAACATGTGGCAAAGCGACCATGCAAAGTCAGTGATCGCCAGCAAAATGAGCAACAATTTATTATTTTTTTTATGTGAAGCGGGCGTTTGCGGAGTTCAACAAGTGCACATTTGAAATGCAAGCAATGTAAGCTTATAGACTATAAACAAATGAAGGCAAATGCCCTGCAGAGGGATTTTCTACAAACGCAGACATAAAAATCCCAATGAAAGAGAAAAAGTTTGATATAGTTTGTCCAGTGCATTCTGGCTTGCTTCGTTTCTCAATGGCAAACCAGAATGAGAGGTGCAGCCATGTAAAGCCAGGTGTCAAGTAATGTTTGTGAACTGTTTATTAATGTCTTCCAAAAGCCCTCATGTGTCACACGCAGATTTATGGATGCTGCACTGAAAAAGTCACCTGCACCAGTGTGCACAAGTTGTGTATGTCATGCCCCAAAAAATTCTTATTTATTCTTATTCTTATTTATTCCTATACTTCTTACACAGGTAATCATTGGGAAACTCTCACCAGACTTTATGTATTAGAATTATACCTTTGATTATTGAGCTAGGTAAAACACTTTGCAAATATATTCAATACTTCAAATCAACCCAAAGACTTCAATTAAACAGGCTTTTCATCAAACCTTCATCAGTGACTGTAACACGATTAATCATTATTAATTACATTATTAATTGTTCAATAGTTCATCCATTTTCTGAACTGCTTAATCATAATTAGGGTCGCGAGGAGGCTGTCGCCTATCTCTGCCAACTCTGGGCGAGGTACACCTTGGACACCAGGCCATCGCAGGGCAATCCCGCACACAACCATTCACACTCGCACTCACACCTAGGGGTGATTTGGAACCGCCAGTTAGCCTATTGTTCATTTTTGGACTGTGTGAGGAAACCTAACTACATTGTACTATTTAAAACCAAGCCTTGCTGTTAGCCTGGTTGGGACTAAACTTGCTGCACAGCATAAGGTTCCATGGTCCACACCTCAACCAATACAAATGGTCATGTATTTTGACTATTGTCTGATCATGTGACCTTACTCAAACTTGGAAGAAGACAAAAAATGTCTGACACACCAACAAAACCATTTTGGGTAATTTATTTAACTTCCCATGTATATGTCCATTCATCCATTTGCCAAGCTGCTCAATCCTAGTAGCATCAGGGGTACAACCTGAGCAGCTCACCAATCAATCAGTTTCAACACAACCCTTCACACTCACACCTAGGGGCAGTCTTTGAACTGTGGGAGGAAACCAGAGTACCCAGAGGAAACCCAGACAAGCACGGGGAAAAACATGCAACCTCCACACAGAAATAACTTTGTTGAGCCCAGGACTCAAACCCAGAACCTTCTTGCGGTGAGGTAGACATGGTAACTACTATGCCACTGTGCCGCCCCATGTGTGTGTGTGTGTGTGTGTGTGTGTGTGTGTGTGTGTGTTATTCCCTTTTGACCATGAAAAAAAATGCCTTGTATTTCAATTTTCATTTTTATATTTTAAAACAAAATATTCCCTCATTTTTTTAAAATAACTGCATCTGGAAAGAAAATCCTGTGACCAAAAGATACATGGACCCAATATCCAGTATGCATGACTAAGCAGATAACTAAGAAAAGACAGCACATTTGTGCTAGTATTATTTGTTCACAGAATTTGAACTATGGGAAGGAATAAAAAGATGACTGTAAGTGATTCTTGGCATAAACAATGGCATTTTTAGTTGCAGACTGTGAAATGTGAAATCACAGCCACAGTGAAAAGGCTGGTTTAATTCCAGAACCTGCAGGGAAAATGTGTGGCGGTGGGGAAGTGAGCTGCACCTTCCCTTCCTCCACCTTCATGGCTGAAGTGCCCTTGAG
>JAQMYF010000012.1:29896146-29922582 GCA_030014195.1 Neosilurus mollespiculum | reverse complement strand
GATCTCGTTCTTTCGGTCACTACCCAAAGCTCGTGACCATAGGTGAGGGTAGGAACGTAAATTGACTGGTAAATTGACAGCTTTGCCTTCTGGCTCAGCTCCCTCTTCACCACGACGGACCGGTACAAGCTCCTCTTTACAGCAGTGGCTGCACTGATCCGCCTGTCAATCTCCCACTCTAGGCAGCCTTGGCAGAGTCCAACCCCCACTGGAAACGAATTCAACATGTTGTTACCAATGCGGGCTAAGCTCTGGCTCCGGCAATACAAAGATCGGACGGCCCGTAGCAACGGTTCCGGTATACCATATTCCCGGAGCACACCCCACAAGACAGTCTGAGGGACACGGTCGAAAGCCTTCCCCAAGTCCACAAAGCATGAATGAATGAATGAATGAATGAATGAATGTTTAATCTATAATATGGGTTATATTTTAAAATGACCTCATCAGGCACACAAAAAGGGGGAAATGTAGGACTTTTCTTCTTCTCATTACCTTCAGAAAATTCTGATAATGTCACTTCCTGTTCTAACTTGTGTAATATTGTAATTATTTCATGGGGTGAATATATTTAGTTAAGAGGCTCACAGTAAGTGAATTGTGTGGGACAGTAAAATGTGCAATGTGCACTATAATGGGTGACTCATGGAAATGGATGTTTTAACCATGATACTTTAAATGAATTTACACTTTATTAAGAAAATAACTGAAGTATTGTAATGCAGTTGGTACAGGCAAAAAATGTATTTTATAATGCCGCTATCTGTAGATATGCATAGCTTGTTGTGATATGTGTAATATGTGGATGGGCTGCTGTGAAGACCCTATATTTAAAATGTCTTTTATCATATTTATAACTAAATGGCACCAAAATCACGGAATCACTCTTACAGAATTTTAAGACCAATAACTGAAAATGTGTTGGAACTTATTAAAATAAAGATTTGAGACTGCTGTAAAGTGATACCTGGATGAGCTGTGAGTGGTTCATGAGGCCATTGGCTTCACTCGATATAGACACCATACTTTCTGGAAAAAAATCCTGTTAACATGAGGAAAACCTCAATCACTATCAACAAACACCAGTCATCAAGACTATTAAAGTTTCTGAAAGCAACAGACTCTAAAAATTTGTATTGTAAAATTTAAGTCACCTCTATAACTCATTTCTCCTAAACCTGCTTGAAAGGACTAATCCTCTTTAAGTCAACTAATCAAAGACAGACCCAAGTCAAACAGAGCTGTAAAAGCCCCTTGTCTGTCATTAAAGTCTAGCGAGCCCTTTAAACAGAACTCTGCTAATAAGACTGGTAATTGAGTTGAGACTCTGCAGAAGCCTTAAAGGCAGTAAAGTGGTGTGTGTATATATATATAAGATTAAATAAATGTTAAATATTATCATGACTTATAAAGATAATAATGATGTGTGTATATATACATATTTACTTTTTATTTTATTTTATTATTTCTACTCTGCCAATCTGTTATATATTGCTTAGGTAGCACATACATTTCTTTTCCAAGAATAATGCAAACAAAAATACACCACACACCAGCGGTTTCTTGAAGAATTCATATTTGGCATAATTCTTCCTGAAATACAGGCGGCTGTCTGAGTCCATGCCCCAGTTAGACTGTACTTCCAGGACTGATTCATGGTCTTCTATGATTCTTTCTGAAAGCAATAAAAGAGAAGTCATGGTGAAAATAAAAGGAAACAGAAAACTACACCTACAATTTTATTTACTTAATTCTAGGCACATAACACATAAATTATTATGACAAAGGCACTGTGTTTCAGGAGTGCCTTCAGTGTTTGGTTTTTGACTGACTCCAATCATCACCTAATATGCACTTGAAAATTAATAATTAAAAGTGTTACTTAAAAAAAGTT
Organism: Neosilurus mollespiculum; assembly: GCA_030014195.1. Lineage (NCBI taxonomy): Eukaryota > Metazoa > Chordata > Actinopteri > Siluriformes > Plotosidae > Neosilurus > Neosilurus mollespiculum. The sequence goes on along the minus strand of JAQMYF010000012.1, from coordinate 29,920,688 downwards.
TCATCAATGAGTAATCCCTGATTATAACGGAAGTGCATGGAGTCAGGGGAAGCCGACTGAGTCGACTGCATTGCTTCACGTTATCATTAAACATTATTCAGTTCCTTGAAACCCAAACGAATGTTTAATGAATGAATGGAAAGCGAATATTTAGAGCAAGCCATCTGGAAGAGTGAGAATGATGATATTCAAGACTAATTAATTCCCATAGCATAACTGCAATCAGGGCTGGCGAGTCTCATCAAAATGCACTGGCATCCTGGGTGTTTCTCTGGTTATCTGTGATCTCCTGCTGTGAGGCACAGGGTATTTCTTCTCGTCACTGATCTGGGGATGGTTAAAAGCTTCTGCCACTAGCTGGCTGTGAAATCTACAATCAGCATTTTATGAATTTTGGATAAATTGTGTATGAATGTACTAGAAGCATTTGCAGAAACTATTAAGAGAATGGGGAATAATCCAGGACCAAAAGTAGTTCCTGAGCTCCGACGAAGGACACATCAATCCATCATTCTGCCCAGCTTTTTTATTACAAAACCATATGAGTTCAAGGGGTCATCATTTTTAAAGTTAAATGTTACACTGAGGGGAACATACAGTATTGAAAATAAAACACTGCAAGATTTTATTTTTATGGTAGCACATTTAATATTATTTTAAAAACTCAAGCAATTAAAGTTGAGTTATACAAAAATAAATAACAGTGCAATAAATTCTGTACACAAAATATTCATCATGGCAAAATGAGGTTTCAGGAAACCTCCACATCATTACTGGGAACTGATTTGACAAAATATACATTTTTCCCCACTGATGTTTACACTTGGCCTGGTGAGCTGTTCAGGGTGTACCCTGCCTTCGCCCAGAGACGGCTGAGATGGGCGCCAGCCTCCCCGCGACACTAATAAGGATAAAGCAGCTTAGAAAATAAATTAATGAATGCTGACACTTCACTATGTGATTTCACAATCACAAATTGTGCTTCTTAAGTTTTTGTTCATTATTCTTGTGAAATTTTAGCCCTTTCTTGTCTGACAATTGAGATATTAACCCCAAACTGACTGCATCTCGTTCATCTTGTTCCTGAGTAGTGTGCTTGTATGCAACTCGTTTTTTTATTGCCAATTTTAATCCACCTCACACAACCTGGTACAAACATAATCTGTCATCATATACATATTTTATTTATAACACACTGCCAAAAAAGTTGCACATGCTAATATTTTGTTGGACTGCCTTTAGCTTTGATTACAGCATGCAAAGTCACAACTTTTATTTCAGTCCAGAGTTGTACTGATTTTTCAGCAAGATCTGGCGGTGACGGGAGAGTTAAATCACTGCATAAATCTTCTCCTGCATATCCCAAAGGAATTTCAGTAGGGTTAAGCACAGGACTCTGTGGTGCCAGTTCAAGTGTGAAAATGATTCCTCATTTTCCCTGAACCACTCTTTCACTATTTTAGCTTGTATTTTATATCTGTGCCAAGCAGTTTTAGTTATTTCAGCATTATTTGGTTGTTTTCATTTTCTTGATGCAGGTCAATATTTTGACACTTCCTTCTGAATCACAGTGAAAGTTTTTCCATGATTAAGTGATATCTCTTCCAAGTTGTTTAAGAAAAGAAAAGGTACTCACTGGTTAAAGTTAAGTAACATGTAGCCAGATAAAACATATTAATGACTGCAGTGGCTATCCAATCAAAGGCTCTTGCTTATCTGTTTATTTAAATTTAGGTAGTGACCTTTGTTGGCAGGGCAGTGTATTTTCATTAATATTTGTTTAGTATTGCGCAGCAGTTTTGTTCCTGCAGTTTTCATGCAATTTTTGCCAGAAATTAACTATGTGGGCGATTATTAATAAATTATTGTTGATTATAAATAAGTATGTCATATTAATGAGTTTTGCATTTGCTGTTCAAATGTGACTTTACACTTTCTGACTGCTATTGCATCTTTTAAAATCTCCAAACAATCTGCATAGAGCAGAGCCATATATAGGCACAATTTAAGTTTAATTCATTTGACCATCAATATAGTGAATATTTCCAGGGTAAATTACAATACAGCATCAGTGACTTTTCAAAAGGCACAAATTAGCTCAGAGTTAAATGTAACAATAGTTATGTTATAGATAAGTGTAGAATACTGACACGTTTGACACTGAAAAATCATTTGCCATTGCAACACACTCGGGACTTTCTGCAGTCGATACTATGCATTTTTTATTCTATTTTATATCATTTTAAAAATTTATTAATATCTTAATAGCAGTGTTTTTTGTCTGCTTACATGTGCCAGAATTGCTACCCTGTGCTGTGTGAGATATTTATTGCTCATTCAAAAGTTACAGTATGCAGTGGCTAACTGCTGCCATGACATTCACATTTTCTTGCAGAGAAGCCTCTTGAGTTGAAGCTTCAATTTGTTTTTAAGAAGATATTGTTATCTAGCACCACTGAGCCTAGTAGCAGTCGGCATGGTTCAGTGGGTTTACTATGGGGGTTTGCCCCCAGTGTCATTTACATTTTAAATGCCTGCCACTAATTCACAGCCTGATAAACTTCTACTTACACATTTAACCATTTAAACCACAGCTTCTAGAGTTTCACTTAAATAATAACCATTTATTACATTAGCAGGTGGAGGTAGTATATTTGCTTTAATTCTAATGGTAAGACCAGCGCTGTGCACATTAGCATCCTGGACAGACCATGCATATCAGGAAAGAAATGTTTCTCCAGAGGATGAAGGTAATCAATCAGAAGAATTTTATATTAAGTGAACTGTCCCACACAGTGAAGAAGTGAAGCTTGTACCCCAGTAGCACTGGTTTTCTCTTTGTCATCCATCTACAAGGAGTTATGTTGGCCTTTTTTGTACAAATGATTACTCCTTAGCTAGAAAGCAATTGAGGATAATATTGTTTCAGTGGTTAAAATATTACAGGAAAGCAGTATTACTAGGGTCTGACACAACAGAACATCAGAAAATATACTCAACAATTAAATGTTCCACTGTTTTGGTATATCACTCTATTGTCCACTACTAATAAAACATCACACAACACAAACCGAATCATTAAATTTATGTACTTTTTAAATCAGATGCCTTTAAGCAAATGTTAGCTACAACTAGCCTCACTGTGGCACCAATCTTATACTTACAAAACAAATTGCATTTAAATTGTGGAAGCTAGTCTTAAAGACAATAATTTAAACAGAGTTAGGTTTCAGTAAGCATGCACTGTCAGTGAGAGCATTTAATCAGGTCTGTTTAATGTATGTGTTAGTTAAGGCTCAGTGAATTCTTCTATTAAAAAATATACCTGGGAGAGGAGAAAAAGGAGAGAGGTGACATGTAAGCATTATGAAGCAAAATAAATGATAGATGCATAATGGGGACACATAGAGAAAAGAAATATATGCACTGAATAAGAGGATGGAAGGAACAGATGGTTGAATTATGCAATGGTGTGAAGAATTGTGTTGAGGAATATTCCTGTGTGGAAGGTGGCCTACACCAGCAAACGTCACTGCCAGTGATGTTAACCACTTCCTTTCCATTGGAGCTGAATATTACTTAAGCTTGGCTTACTTATTACTTATGCTTTCAAAAAAGCTCATTAGATCAAGATCAATAGGTCATTTCATAAAAGCTCTTTTCCTAGCTAGATGATTCCATATTTACCACTAACATTTCTGCCATCCAGGTTTCACAGTCAAAGATGAGTTAAAGGCTTTGATATTACCTTTCATTGTGTCAAATAATTCAGCTTAGCCATTAAATACTGAAACAAGAGCACACATTTGAGCTCCTTGGTCCTATTGGCCACACGACTCCCTCTATAATCAACCATTCCTGAATGCCACTTCAGTTTGTGACCGCAAAAGTACTCCGTAGTAAAAAGTACTTTTTACCCCAGCTACCTTCTTATCTTATTTCTCTTGTTCATGACTCCTACACTGCTCACTTTACATATTCATCAAGGAGGGTTCAGCCTTCTAGCCCAAAGTAAAAGCTGCTCAGTACTAGAGTCAGAGTTCTCTTGAGTTCTTTTTCCTTTCTACAATTTGCTACTCAAACCCCAATCGATTAATTGAAGGTAAGGTCTGAACTCTCAGACACTGCATTAAACCTTTGGTGTCTGCTCCAGTCTCAGAAAGCTTTAACCCCATAAAACCTGTTTATCCTTCTGCCTGCCACACAAAGGAGGATTTTATAGGAGGTTTTCTGCTTGGGCAAGTTTGCTCACAGACACATCTTCAGACTTGAAGGTTAAGAAACAGTATAAGGATGGTGGTTTCCCACTGTCTGTTAAGCAGTTATTACTGTCTAAAGTATTAGAGAGTTTTCAGTATATACTGTATGATATATGATGTATGCTGTTGCATGAATTCCATAAATTTACATATTTTGTCAAGTGTTGAGGCAGAATGCCAAGGCCAATCTTTTACTGCGATGCCATCTGTATATTAGAATGACTTGATTGTGACTTGGAATGTATGTGGATTTTTGACATTGAAATCATCCAAAACTAGCAAAACATAAGCCATGAGATGCTGCACTCCAGTTTCAAGAACTCAATATAACATAAAAACAAGTATCTTCCTGATTTGGTCATAACATAGACAATGCCTGTGGTGCCTTACATGGCAGATCTGTTTATACTGTGACTATGAAATAGATTAAGCATAGTTGCGATATAATAAAAATGGATTCAAAGTCTCTATCACCACTGACAGTGAATGACATAGAGACCAGATATGATCTGTATCCAAAAGACTGCCACTTAGAATTCCACAGCATGTGAGTAAATGCAGGGTTTAGAGTAAGACCACAAAGAGACTGTATTTTGTGTAGTGGGTTGTGTTACATTACAGCTTTAGCCAAGGGGTGATAGGGCAAGAAAGCCAGAATATCAAGACTCATAAAACAAAGCATGAAACAGTGATACCATTATAATCCATTAAAATAGTTTTTAGGAATTATGGGGGCACAGATGGATGCACTTACCAATACCCATATGAGCCAGGTGCTCAATCAAGGTCCAGCTGTGGTCATCGATGCAGTGGTTCTTCAGAATGAACAGCTGGCAGATATCCCGGGCAGTGATGTCACTGGGAACCTCCACGGCTCGGCTGCTGTTGTCCTCGCTGTATACTTTGATCACCTTTTACACATGAACCCATTCATTAGCCAGTGAAAAAGCTTTCAGACAGTCATTTTGTAGTAACTGGGAAATCGTATGAAATTTTATATACAATTATGACTACAGATCCAGATAAAGAGTCACAAATGACAGAATAAACATATGAACCTAACTCTCAATTGTATGCCTTTTGTGCAAGGGCAGAGAATCGTGTCATTAATGGAGCTCATTTGATACCGCAAGCTACCTCACACCTCACGCCCTCCACACTCAACACCCCATTCATTTCGAATGACAGTGAAGCAGTGAGAACCAGGCCAGCAAACTGGGAGCAGATCATGAATGTTCCCTTTCACTTGCTTCACAGTTCCTAGTCTCGCACTCTCCAAAAGGAACAGCAGAATGAGCAGTGAGTTTTATCGCCAAATCGAAGTCCCTTCAGTCCAGATTAAGTTTAGAACAGCTATCAATGATAGCCTGAATTATCCCTTACAGAAAGAGAGGAGTGTTTTAGCCTCTTCTGCAAGGCATTAACCACAAACACATATATGCATGCAGAAAAACAAATCAGAAAAGGTGTATTTTAGCATAACTTACCCCCGTATGAGATGGCAAGCAGAGCTGTGATTTGGGGCTAGCTCTGCAGTTTAGGTAAGGCTGAGTACACAGCATTGTAGGAGCAGGATTTTATGTGAAACATAGAAACATGCATGTACTGAGGGAGCAGCAGCTCTCTCCCTCAATTTTTTTCTCTCGCTATCTCTCCTGTTCTCCTCCTCCTCTTTACTCTTACCCTTTCTGTCCTTCCCAGACGTTCTCCTTCCCTCCTTCCTTCCTCTCTCTCTCTCTCTCTCTCTCTCTCTCTCTCTCTCTCTCTCTCTGCAGCTGAACTGAAATGTGGTAATTAAGAGAACAGGCTCCGAGCTCCGGTACTTCCTGCCTCTCCTGCTGTATGTCACCCAAACTCTGCCCAATCACCTGTCATCTTTCACTAACTGCAGCCTCCAGGGGTAAGTCCTGCCCACCCCATACCAGGACAAGCTCCGCCCACCCCTCACCACCACCAGAGAGAGGGGAGTAGAGGAGGATAGTGCAGAGAGAAGGGAGCCGAGAAAAAAAGGAGGTGGAGTGGAAAGGGGTAGAAAAAGTCACAAGGCTTGTTTCACCTAGCATTTCCCATGACTAAGATCAACCCTATACCCTACCGTGGCTATAATACTCAGCATGGGAGCAGCCCCCATTACCCATGGTGTTGCTTAAATGTAATTTTAGTTTAGATCAACTCTGTGCAAAGTTTAAAAAGGTGGCAAGGGAAGTAAAGGAAGGAGAGGGGTCAAGAGACATAAGACGAAATGTGAGGAGTGAAAGCATGGGGAACGAGAGAGAGAGAGAGAGAGAGAGAGAGAGAGAGAGAGAGAGAGAGAATTGTCTGTTGACATGTTTGGTTGTCGAATCAAGGCATACTTAAAGGCTGCTTTTTATTGATGTTCATAGTAATATCAGTCTATAGGGTGATGAGGTGAACAAGAACAGATCTTATGCACAGTTCATGCATAGCGCGAATAGGGAAGTGTTGCTCTGATATTCAAAACCCTCACACACACACACACACACACACACACAAAAAAAAGTGACCCTTAATTTTACTTATCATGATATGGTGGAATTGAGACCAAAACATTATATGCTTTTCAGTCATGTCTCAATCAAAATGAGGGCAGCATGTTGGTGTACTGGTTAGCATGTTCGCCTCACAGCAAGAAGTTACTGGGTTCGAGTTCCAGGCTCGGGCATTTCTGTGTGGAGTTTGCATGTTCTCCCCATGCTTGCATGGGTTTTCTCTGGGAAAACCCACAATGCAAAATAGGCATATCAGGCTACTTTGCTGTTCCAAATTGCCCCTATGTGTGGCTGTGTGTGAATGGTTGTGGGGTGTTGCCATGTGATGGTCTGGTTAGCTGTTTAGGGTGTACCACGCCTTTACCTACTGTCGGTTGATATAGGCCCCAGCCTCCCCGCAACCCTAACAGAGGATTAAGTGGTTCGTCAAATGAGTGATGAGTGAGTGAGTAAATCAAACTTATACATATATTACTGTTTGAAAAGACAGTGCTTTCTAGGGAACTTTTGAAGGGCACATACCGTACAGTGTCCTACACCTTCCATAATCCTATGCTACAGTGCAACAAAAAAGAACACAACAGGAGACATAGATCAGTTTCTGCACAAATATATTAAGATCTTGGTGTTTCATTGTTTTGCAACAGTGACAGTAAAGACCTATTTTATTCTGTTTTATTTCTCACAGTAAACAGATTGTGTAGTCACAGAACATTAGTTTTTTTTTATCTCCAATGATTACATAATATTTTATTCCTTCCATTCTGACAGAAGATTTGAAGTTGACATTAGCATTGCCGGTATCTTGGGTGGAGAAGTAATCATTGTAATCCATCATTGGGCGTTCATTAATCCCAGCGAAGCTGTAACCAGCTGTGAATGAGTGTTGAAGAGAACCTGCTCTTAGAGTGGGAGGAATGACCTTCCCTTCTGCCAATCACGAGCATCTGAAATGTGCTGTGTGAGGCTTGATAATGTGATGTCCTGACACTGTCTTACAGATACACCATCATTTTGTCAGAGTTAGACAGTCATCTAATATGACAGCTAGCCTAACGTGTGTTTGAGTCATTAGTATAAGAAAATATTGTTGTGTTATAAACTGCCACAGCAGCACCCATGACAGTGCTCACTAAAAAAAAAAAAAAAAAACACACAATGGCCTGCCATCAAACTGATTTCCAATGTGGAGGTGGGAAGAGAAGTAATGATTCTTAAGAAATGTTTGCTTATATGCTTACTATGTTTGTCAAAGCACCGCAAGGAAAACATTAATAAAATGGCCATGGAGGACAATAACGGCACTGTAGCTGTAATGTTTGCTTATACAAGCATCGTATTTAGATCATTCCACTCCCTCCAAGAGCTCATATGACTCCATGCCTTCAACAGGACTTCAATAATGCTTGTTATAATGATTTCCTCAGGAGATTGTTGAAATGTTTCCCCTTCGTCTTCATTTTAAAGAGTTCACAAAAAAGTGGGATGGCTTTTACAGTGTCTATGAATGTGTGAATTGTTACATGCAATCAAAAAGGATCGCATAATACAGCACAAAACACTATCTATTCCTAAGCCCTAGACAGAACAGTAGATTTATCACTCTCTTTTACACATGTTAAATTATCTTGGCACACTGTGACGTATGCCAGTGAAAAAGAGTTAACAAGCATTTGCCTTATAAGCCTCTGACATTTGAGTCAACAGGGTTAATATTCTTTCAGCTACTTTCCGCTTTCTGTACACCATTTAGATTGTAAAAACTCCTTTTGCAAAGGAGGACAGCACAGTGGCATATTCCTGGATATGAGTTCCAGGCTTGGCGAGAGTTTGCATGCTTTCCTCATGTCTTGATTGGGTTACACCACACCTTTTGCATCTCACCTGCTACTAGTGTTCTTTTCCCAAAGTAAATAAAAGTCTGGAAAGTGTAAGCATCCACACCAATCCTGAATTTTTCTTAAACAGTAAATAATAATTAGAAACTCCATAGGTATCTTTGAATTTGTATGGCTCAGTTCCTTCACAGTCTGTCATGACTTCCAATCAGTGCTATAGATCAAGGCCCAAAACGTCCTTGTCTCCTGTGTAGTCTGCAGTGGTGAAACACTTTTCTCAATTGCTGAAAATGTGCTGTTTTGCATTAGTCTCACACAGAGATGCAAACTTGGCACCTCTAAACATATAATCCATGCACTAATTTCAGACTGTATTAAATCATGACTTTCCTCTTAGTGTCACACAAAGCTTTAGTACAGTTACAAAGGCTTCCCGGTTTTCATGTATGACATAATTTTGTAAATGTATTATTTGGGTAATAGCTGCTGGATGTACTGTACAACAGATGGACAATTACTAGTAAACACATTTTTTAATGCAGTGAATTTCTGAATTATGACTTACTGCACTCACTTCATGACCTGGGATTAAATCTACTTTTAAAATTGTAGATGTCTAATGCACACAATTTGGATACGTGTTAGTACCTCTGTTAGTTAGTTTTTACCCCTCAGCCAGTTATGGCAGTATCATTGATCATGCGGGCAGGCAGTGTGACAATATCTTTGTCCTGGCCATTGCTTGGCTCATGCACAGGCCAGCTTTCTGAAAATTTGCATAGGCACTCCCTATGACCTGAACCTGTGCGTGGGGTAGCTAATTTGCATATGTGACCTTTCACCTTGGCACAGTGACTTTGAACAAATAAAGTTTGTCTGTGCCATTGCTCAGCTCAGATGCATGATAGCTCTCTGAACCTTTGCACAGGCACTACCTATGATCCCTATGATACGTTGATTGTCCGAAACTGTTCATATGGGGGGTGGCTTTTGTCCTCCGTGCGCTTCTGTCTGAGTCCTGACTGAGGGGTTACGACGTTCTATAAAATGGCTATTTTTTGTTTTCTGATATCATGTGCTTTTTGTTTTGATTGTCCCCTTTGGCTTTCTACATCCTCATTATTGTGCTCACCTGTGTCTCGTTGCCTGCAGTACTAGTCTGTCTCTTTAAGCCAAACATTTCCCAAGAGTTTCTCCTGTGCCTTTACAGCATTTGTAAATTTGTTGCCTAGTAGTTTTGACCTTGCTTGAGAGCTTGCTGCAAAGATACAACAAGTTAATCTCTCTCAAGATCCACCACCACCATCACCTGCTCCAGCACCAGCCTTATCACAGCCCACTCCTCCCATCTCAGAACCTCACCTGCTTCCTCCTGAACATTACTCAGGTGAACCTGGTACTTGCCATTTGTTCCTTTCCCAATGTGATTTAATTTTTCAATTACAACCATCTGCTTTTTTTTCCCCATAGAGAAGACTATGGTAGCTTAGGTCATCACTCAGTTGTCTGGGCAAGTGAGAGAATGGGGAACCACAGTTTGGGAGGTCAGAGACCCTTTTCGTAATAACTTTTCTTCATTTGCAGAGGAAATGAGGAAAGTTTTTTACCGTTTAACACACAGTAGAGAGGCGACACGAGAAATGCTGCATGTTCGTCAGGGAGTCCGCTCAGTATATGGCACACTCTAGCGGCTTCTAGTGGCTGGAATACAGAGACCCTGTTTGATACGTTTAATGGACTAGCTGAAAACATCAAGGATGAACTAATCACCCATGACCTCTCCATCAGCTTTGATTTTCTCATGGACCTGGCCATACACATCGACTCCAGATTGTAGCAACTTCGCAAGGGGAGGATTCCCAGAGACTTCAGTAGAGCATCAAGTGATGGCACCACCACTCAGTTCGTCCGGTCAGCTCATCAGGTGTGGCCATTTCCACCCTCTGCTCCTGATCTGGAGCCAATGCAGATAAGCCGCTTTCACATTTCTGCAGCAGAGAAACAATGGAGACACAGTTCAAACTGCTGTCTATATTGTGGTGAGTCCGGACACTACGCTTCTTCGTGTCCAGCAAAAAGGCAAGGCTCATCAGTAAGACAGGGAGCACTGGTGAGTTCCACCTTTTCTAAATCCTCCTTTATTCAGTTCCCTGTTACTATAGACTGGAGAGATAGGCAGCATCAGCTCATAGCTCTCATCGATTCTGGGGCAGACGACAATTTTATTGATGCTTCATTTGCCACTTGATGGAAACTGCCTCTTCACCCTCTTATCCCACCTCTTGTGGCCAACTCTTTAGTTGGGAGAAAGCTTACTGATATAACCCATGTGACCCCTCCTGTTTCTCTTCTTGTTTCAGGCAACCATCGTGAACAAATAAGGTTCCACATCATTGAGTCACCACATGCTCCGGTTGTTCTTGGTAAATCCTGGTTAAAGAAACACAACCCTCATATTGACTGGGTCAAGAATATATTGGGCTGGAGTCCAGCCTGTTTGTCCTCCTGTCTCTGCCAAGCTCATGTTCCAGCTTCACAACTAAAAGACCCCCCAGGAGAATTCTTTAACCTGTCTGCTGTCCCTATTGAATACATGGACCTCAAAAGAGTTTTTAGTAAATCCAAGGCCTCATACATGGTAAGGCTCCACCTAGGGGCCAACTGTATTCTTTCCCAACCAGAAACTGAGGCCATGGATAAATGTATTCAGGAGTCCTTGACTGCTGGCATAATTTGGCCCTCATCCTCTCCTGCAGGGGCCAGATTCTTTTTTGTTGCCAAGAAGGATGGCCATGTATTGACTACTGGGGTGTCAATGACATCACTGTCAGGGATAGGTATACCCTTCCCCTCATGTCATCTGCATTTGAGCTACTCCATGGATCATCTCTCTCTTCACTAAACTGGATCTCCGTAATGCCTATCACCTAGTTTGGATCCGAGAGGGGGATAAATAGAAGACAGCAGTTAACACACCTATGGGACACTACGAGTACCTAGTTATGCCGTTTGTGCTCACTAACGCCGCTAGTGTCTTTCAAGCACTAGTCAATTATGTCTTGAGATATATGATAAATACATTTGTTTTTGTCTATCTGGATGACATTTTAATCTTTTTTCATCCTCTCGTTGAACACGTCCACCAGGTCCTCCAACATTTATTAGAGAATCAACTTTTCATCAGTGCTGAGAAGTGTGAGTTCCACCACAGCTCCATCTCCTTCCTGGGGTACGTCATCTCTGCCGGTGCCATAGAGATGGACCAACTGAAGGTGAAAGCAGTTGTTGACTGGCCTCAACCTACAACCTGCTGTAAGCTGCAACGTGTTTTAGGATTTACCAATTTCTACTAGCATTTTATTAGAAATTATAGTACCCTGGCTGCCCCTTTCATGGCCCTTACCTCTATTTCAGTTCAGTTTGTCTGGCTTTCTAGAACTGAAAAGATACTTTACATTAGTTCTGATTCTGACACAACCTGATCCCAATTATCAGTTCATCATGGAAGTGCATGCCTCAGATGTGGGTGTTGGTGCTGTCCTTTCTTAGCACTCTGCCCAGGATGATAAGGTGCACCCTTGTACTTTTTTTTCGCATTGACTTACTTCCTCTGAAAATAACTATGCCATTGGCAATAGAGAACTGTTAGCAGTTAAGTTGGCTCTGGAGGAGTGGCAACACTGGATTTAGGGTCCTAAGGTTCCGTTTCTGGAATGGACAAATGATAAGAACCTCAAATACATTCGGACTGCCAAATGTTTGAATTCCAGTCAAGCTCGTTGGTCGCTGTTCTCCTCATGGTTCAATTTCACCCTGTCATATGGTCCCTGATACAAGAATGCCTGCCACCCTTGAGCAAGATGCACCCAAGCCTTCAGCAGCAGGAGGTTCTGGTGACCAATCATGGGGAAGGATGTTCACAAATTTGTGTCTGCCTGTTCTGTTTGTGCCCATAGTAAGACCTGTACGCAATCTCCATCTGGCCTGTTGCAGCCCCTGCCTATACCCAGGAGACCCTGCTCCCACATTGCCTTGGATTTCTGCTGTGGTTGATTGCTTTTCTAAGTCTGTGTACCTCATTCCTCTACCAAAACTCCCCTCTGCCAAGGAGACTGCCGACTTGATGGTGGATCATGTATTCAAGTATCATGGTTTACCTGTAGACCTGTTTTTTCCACCTGACGTGGTTTCTGATAGAGGTCCACAGTTCACGTCACACTTCTGGAGAGCCTTCAGTACACTAACAAGTGCCTCTGTTAGTTTATCCGCAGGATTCCACCCACAAAGCAATGACCAGATGGAGAGGTTTAATCAACACCTTGAGACGACCTTGCGGTGCATGGTTTCTGAAAGGCCATCTTCCTGGAGTCGTCAGCTGCCCTTGGTAAAATACTCAAATTCCCTTACTTCTGCCTCCACTCCGTCTCCCTTCGAGTGTTGTCTTGGATACCAGCCCTCCCTGTTTCCTGCTCTAGAGGAGGAGGTTGGCAAACCATCTGCCCGGGTCAGAGCATCTGTCTCTGAATCCGGGATCTTCACCTTAAGGTGGACTCCCAGAAACTGGCTCCCCGTTTTATTGGTCCATACCCCATTGTGAAGGTTGTGAGCCCTGCTGTTGTGTGGCTTAAGCTCCCACCAACCCTCTGCCGCATCCACCCCACCTTCCACGTTTCTAGGATTAAACCTTTCCATAGTAAACAGCTCTGCCCTGTTCCCAAGCCCTCTCCCCCTCCACGACTCATTGATGGATCAGAGGCCTTTACAGTTAACCAGCTTTTGGATGTCCGGGACTGTGGTCTCCAGTTCTTGGTGGACTTGGAGGGTTATGGTCCAGAGGAGAGGTGTTGGGTTGGGACTTTCTGGGTTGTGGACTTGTCAGGGACTTTCTGGAAAAAAAAAAAAAAATCCACTTCCCCAGTTAAGACGCCAGGAGGCGCTCGTAAGGGGGGGTAGGGTTAGTACTTCTGTTAGTTAGTTTTTGTTTTCTGATACCATGTGCTTTTAGTTTTGATTGTCCCCTTTGGCTTTCCACATCCACATTGTTGCGCTCAACTGTGTCTCGTTGCCTGCAATACTAGTCTGTCTATTTAGGCCCAGCATTTCCCCATAGGTATTGTCAGATCGTGCCAGAGTTTTCTCCTGTGCCTTTCCTGCATTTCTAAATCTGTTGCCCAGTAGTTTTTGACCTTGGCTGTTCCTTGACCATTCTTGCAAGTCTCTGTGATTTTTTTTTCGATACCTCTGCCTCATACTCTGTTTTTGACTTCTTGGATATCTCTGACCATTGCCTGTTTTTTGAACACGAGTTTGCCTGCCACTTTGGATTGTTTGCCCGTCTATTAAACTTTGTGCTCTCCAACACTTCTGTCTCTGTGTGGATCCTTCTCCCTCTGTAAAACCCTAACAATATTATACATGGGGAACTCCAGTGTCCGTTTCTCCTTCACTGAGAACACGCACATCTGTGACCACAGCACACTCTTTGATTAGATACTTAAATAAACATGCAGCACTGTGTAGAGGCTCAGTTTTCTCACTCTGTCCTTATTTGGCTTCCCTGAGTGAGCTGTCCTCTTAATTTTCAGGAGAGCTGGTGAAGAAAAAACTAACAAAAAAGAAGCATTCATTCCTTTTCCAAAATGATTTCTCCTAGTATGATCTTAGCCAGAACTGGGCAAAGGCAGGGTACACCCTAAACAGCTCACCAGTCCATCGCAGGACCAATACACAACCATTTACACTCACATCACACTTACACTTAGGGAAATCTGAAATACTCACTCCTAGGGGCAATTTGGAACAGCCAATTAGCCTAATGTGCATGAGGAAATAGGAGTTCACGGAGGAAACCCACACAAGTATAGGGGGAACATGTAAACTGCAGAAACACCCTTGTTACTTAGGACCTTCTTGCTGTGAATCAACCCCCCCCCCAAATAAATAAATAAACAAACAAACAAATAAACAAACAAACAAACAAACACTGAACAGTCCATAGATATTCTCAAATACTGCTAGTTAGAGAACACATTCATCTGGTGGAATGCTAAAATGTTAAGGTTAGTGACTTAATAACTTTAAATGATGTCTTTAGTTAGTGATTGACTTTTTTCCTTCTTTCCTTTATATATATGTGTGTGTGTGTGTGATAAAAGCAGTGCAGATAAAACATCTGTTAGGGCAGAGCAAGCTGTGCTGAGTGCTATCACTAAACACAGAGACCTGCATTCAGTAGTATCTACTGTTCTTATTCTCTCTCTCTCGCTCTCTCTCTCTCTCTCTCTTGTACACATGCATGTATAGGGCATTTTCTTTATCTACAACTTTGACCAGGTTTCTAATATATTTTTTTCAATTGCTCAGCAACCTCTCAAATGACATGTATCACTCATTTCCACACTTTTCCTTTCTCATTCTTTCAAGTGTGTTGGCTTTCATGTAATCTTGATGTGGAATGCCAGATACCAACATTACTAGTCCCGCCCCGCTTTTATATGTATTACAAATTTTATCTAAGATTAATGAATTTTCTGTTTATCGACATAGTAGCCAACAAAAGTAAAAGCATGCGTACAATCTGTTCTTGTGTGTGTTCAGTTCTACTCTCTCTGAAAGAGAAATGAGAATAAGTTGCAGGTCAGGTTCGAGATTTGTTTGCTCCTTGTGCACCTCTAGCTTATACACTCATAGACTTCTTGTGCACACATCTCGACTGTGAAGCAAAAACCTAGTAAGTCCCAAATTAGAAAAAATGTGCTAAATGGATTTAGTGTAGAAAAACAAACAAACAAACAAACAAAAAAAAACACTTCACATTCACAGAAATTCTGTCCTGGTGAAGTTGAGGGTTGGCAAGAAAAAAATCTATCAAGTCTCTTGGCCAACCAAATTTGTTGTTCTGTTATGTTTTTTTTCTGTGCCATTGACAGACATGAGGACAAAATCAGACAAAGTAGGCCTATGAATGAGTAAATACTAAAATGTGTGACCCTGAGTGTTAAGTGCAAGTGTCCTGAGATGTAAATTTTATTGAGAAATAGATTAAACTGTTTCAGTAAATATATTTTGCTTACTTAAAATGGACATGGCATCAGTTGCAGATCTGTTTAGAAAAGTCCAGCAGTAACTTGAGTGGAATGGTCAACATTTAAAAAAAAAAGTTACAGCTAAAACAAATACATGATTTACCAAGAACCTTGAATTGAAACAGGTTTGTTTGTAAAGCAGATTGTTACTGAGATATTATTTTTTTCATTATTTTCTCAAAACACTACTTGAATGACTTCACTGGGTTTCGCTAAAGATTCAAGACATGAAGAGATACATCACATCTCAGTCAACTGCACCAGTATATCAGTATATTGTAAAACCCGGGAGAATAGAGGAAGTCCACAATTCAAGCGTTAAAAAAGTGTGTATATAATGGGTGTTTGGCTCTCCGTGCGCAGAGACAAGCTTTGAAGCAGAACATGCTTAGGGAGAGTAGAACACTGAGAGACTGTCTCCCTCCGGCTATCGCTCAGTTAAACAAGGAAATAAGATTAGCAGTAACCTGATTACACCCATGACAGCTTTATGCACCAACTGTCAGCATCTCATTGTACAATGAAAATTTTGTTCTTTTTTTCCAGTTTGTAATTAGTTCCTGTGGAGGTATTGGTGTTTTACAAACCTTTATAAATGCATTTATGAGGAGAGAATATTGCCTCGGGGGTAGAGAGTGTTTTAACAAAACACAAACACTGCGCATGCTTTCCATTCCTCAGAGAATAGTGGAAAAAAGACCCATGTCTTTTCAAACAACATTTTATAATGGTTTTCTCCGAAAAATAATATGCCTCTCTATTTCCTGACAGACATTTATGCATTATTTAATATCAGTTAATACAGTGAAAGGGAATTTAAGACTTAAATAGTTATCATTCAGCATTCAGTGACGTATCTGTGAACAGACCTAAACACATTCTATTCTACTTTAGATACATTCTGGAAAAGCATAGATTTTCTATACCTAGATATGTTTGTTTCTTAAAAGAAATATTTAGGCACTGCCTAAAAGCGGAGCTCCAAAAATGTTTTCATGTATTTTCAGTCAAGAAACAGCCATACAGTAATATAACTTACTGTCTTATCAATGATATTTGAAAAGTCATTGCTCCTCAAGAAGAAAAACCACTGAGTAAGCAGGAAAATTTTGTGCAACGTGTAAGTGCACTTAATGCCAATGGCGGCGGCGTGTGCAATATATTTCCCCACCATTTTCTTCATTACCTTTCACTTAAGGAGTGCGTTAGGTACTGTGACATGCCCATTGTGTGTTTGTCTGTCCGCAGTCCATGAGTGCACGCTCAGTCCACGAGGGCGCGCTCTGTTCTAGTAAGTTATTTATAGGGTTACCTGTGTCGGTACGTGAGCATGAAAGCAACAACAAAATCAAGCTCGTGGCTTTTTACGACATTTGCATGTATGGAGCATGAAGCACGGAGCTCAGCAGAGCTCTGGTACAAACTGATAAAATATTCTACTCCACTTCTCGAAATGAAGGGGATGGAAGACGAATGTTTTGTGCCCTGAAGTTTTTGTGTTTCCCATCTGGTACCTGACCGCATCCTAAATACAAGAGCAATAAGAGAAAATAAGATATTTCAACAGCTTTTTTTGTTTTGTTTGTTCATATCAATATCAGAATTGACATTAAATTTAAATTAAACTTGAAAGTTTGGAGAGTAACTGAGTATGCCTAGTCAGCTTGAAAAAAGATTAACATTTAACCCTGCACACTGCAGAACTACATTAACTAAAATGAAGACTGCAGTATGGGTTCTTCAGATTAGATTTACTTTACCCTGTAGAGATGCTTTACAGTCTTCAACTCAAGGACAGGACAGTATAGACCAGTTCACTAGTCTGGCCTTCTGTTATCATGACCTCTCACCCCACAGCTGCATTTTTATCTGAGAATCAGACAACTGGCCTTGGCCTGGCCAGTACTTATCCAATTCTCCCTTAATCACTTCCTATCCATCAATCTCTTGTTCTCAACATTAATGGCAGGGTCCCAAACACTTCGCTAACAGCTGTGACATTTCTCATGCACACAACTTCAAATTACATTATATATTACAATATGACTGCTAACTTATCTATGCAGCTTAATTTAATTATGAGTGAGCTGTCCATTACACAAGATGAATATTTAGGATCAATGATTATTTTATTTTTCCCCATTTGGATGTTATTCACTGATTACATAGCAAAAAAACTAATACATATTGGGATGTATAATGCTCACAAAATAGAGGAACAAGAATCTGGATTCGCACATTCGTAAGAGTTCAAGCAGTTAAGGACTGGCTGATTTTTTTATTTACATTTTTTTCTGCACTTGACATAGATCCTCTCTAAGCTCTCCCAAAACTCACTATTTTCAGCTTTTTCTTATTGTACCCAGATTTACTGCAGGTCAAGTGTGTGAAATGAACCTCTTCCACAGCACACTGTCTCGTTGGATTACTCTCTAATATGCACTGATAATTCCCCATAATGAGGGACCATAAAATGTCTGGTTTTCCAGCAGAAACAGCGTAGTGGCTGAATGCATGCACGAGAATGCATAACTCATAATCAGTGAAGTGTAATAAGACTATAGAACCTCATGATACTAAAAAGCACATCTCATACACATTATGTGAGTAATACAGATTAATCAAAAGAACAGGACGAACCGAAAGAAATGTTTCTGTGCCAAAAAAATCAGGCTCTCCAGCCTGAGAAACAATGTGTAGGGAATGAATGTCTATGGTTTCTACCACAAGACCAGCTTTAAGAACGCACCACAACACAGGAAACCAAATTCTAAGGCATCTCCAACATTAAAGAAAACCTGATGAAACAAGCAGATGTAAGCAATGAAACTAAAGTTGGATTAGTTTGCTGCACTTTCTTCTTTCAAAAAAAAAGGAAATAAATGTTAGTTGATTGTTTGAGCGTATAACAAAATGTTTGCCTCCCTACCCGCTTCTGTAGGCAAAGCGGAGTGATGGCCGGCAACGTGACTCGTCTCGCTTGGAAATTCATACTGGTCTCTTCAGCAGGCTTCTTCACCAGGTTTCTGGGCAGAAAACGTCCATCCAGTTTCTTTTGGGTTTTTTTAATTTTTATTTTATTTTATTTTTGAAGTTTCTTAGCTTAAGAGTCTGATGATCTAGATCGCTGAAAATGCTTGTGCGGATGTCTGGAGTTGTATCAGGAACAGTGTTTGTATGAGACTGAAATTCAGACTCCTCCTGTGGCCTTGGAAACATGCCGTGTTTTTATTCCCGTAAAAAAAGCTTTTCCTTCTAATAAAAACTCCTGATAAAGCACTGAGGAGTTAAGCTTGAACTGTGAAGGTCAGGGAAAAGACCTACAGTAACTTTATCTGCTGACATGTAAACCTTCCCTCAAAAAGACACCCAATGATGGCATGACTTCCATACTTCACTTTTCTCTTTGATGAACAAAAAAAGCAGAAATACACTTTTTCTTTTGTTCCGGAGCACTAAGTACTCTCGGTTATATAACAAATCTATGAAAATTCCTATAAGTATGATGACGCTGTATTTAAATCATATCAAGAGCATTCATGTATGTTTAAATACATTTGCATAACACAGAATGCATAAGCGAGAAAAAGACCTTCAGTTATTTTATAGTAAACTACAATATGACTACAAAGAGAGGTATCTAAATAAATTGACAAAGCATGGCAAAGGACAACATCTGTCCCCAGAGCACAAAGGACATCAGCTAAGCCTCACAAGGGACAATGGATACTTGAGCTGATAAAAGAGAGGAGAATGGGAGTGAGAGCAGAGAGGCAGCAGTAAAGGACGAGTGGGTGTGAGAGAAACAAATTAGACAGAGGAAGTGTGTATGAGAGAGACGTGACAAGCTGCAGTTTTGAAATGGCTAAGAATTACTTCTATAGCTATCCAGAAACCAGTGCACAAGCAATGCTCAGAATTATGAGAGAAATATACAAAATCAATTTAAATACCTAAATATTATAGTATCCACTAACATCCTATACACTTAACAGTAATCAAATAAATTGTGCTGTTAATACTGTGCTGACCACAGTGGATAAAACTTCCCAAAATATAATAAGATTAATGAACTGACCAAGTTTTATACTACATTGCTTGGGAGATGCAGTAGCTGACTCTACCCTGCAAACGTATTACTCTTACTTATTTACTTATTATTCAGCAACTGTCCATAAAAGCATTAGCAGCATGCGCACACACACACACACACACACACACACAAATACACACACACACACATACACACACACACACACACACACACACACACACACACACACACATTCTAGCACTTATTACTTTTAGTCAGTCTAGATGAGTGTCTTAGCCTGAACCAGAGGAGGATAAGCGATTAAAGAATTTTTTAATAAGATGCCTAGCGATGGTGTTTGTAAGTGGAGTGCATGCTTGCATGTTTCCACCAGGTGCTCTGATTTCCTCTCACAGTCCAAATAGATGCACATTGGGTGAATTGGATATTCTTGATTTGTCTCCAGGTGTGAATATGAGGATGGTTTTGTGTGTGTGTGTGTGTGTGTGTGTGTGGCCCTGCAATAGAGTGACAAGCTGTTCAAGGTGTACACCACCTTCACCCGGAGTTGACGGGGATGTGATGCAGCCTCCGCAGGAAATGAAATAAGTATGTGATTTTGCTAAATCACATGAGTAATGAACACAAACACGGTTTGACTATCAATCTGTCACTGTGGCAGACACTAATACTTATCACAGCTAGCAAGAAATATAATGAAATCAATAGAAACCTTTGATAAGAAAGTCTCTGTGATTCCCAAAACATAGGCAGCCTCAGAGACACTGGCCTTGATCAGCCACAAAAGACAAACGCCAAACAGCACATAGGCCAAGAAAGAAAGTGACTGCATTATAAAAAGACGTGTACAGAACATATAGTACTCACATACAAAATACAGACACATTTTATTCGAATATGTTACAGCTGGTGATTTAATTTGCTTCATACAGTTGCTAACAACAGTGTTTATTATTATAATTAATATTATTATTTTTCATCATTATTATTATTTTTATTCATTAATTTTCTTAGCTTACTTACTTAATTCTAATTAGGGTCCTGGGGAGGCTGGCGCTCATTTCAACTAACCATGGTCAAGGGCAGGGTACACCCTGGACAGCTCGCCAGACCATTGCAGGGCCAAAACACACACAACCATTTACCTTCACGCTCACACCTAGGGGCGATTTGAAACAGACAATTAACCTACTGTGCATGTTTTTTAAACTGTTGGAGGAAACCAGAGTACCTGGAGGAAACCCACTCAAGCACGGGGAAAACATGCAAACTCCACGCAGAAATGCCCGAGCTGGGAATCGAACCTAGGACCTTCTTGCTGTGAGGCAAACGTGGTACTATTATTATCATTATTATCATTGTTGTTGTTGTTGATTTCCTTTTGTCAATTTGGTTAATTGTTGATTTATTTTGTCATTGTTTTTTATTTGTATTATTATTGTTGTCATTGTTTATTTGTATTTCTATACCATAAATTAAAAGAAAATGTAAAATCCTGGGGGCAGTGGTGGCTCAGTGGTAGTGCTGGAGTGACCATTATTAGGATTAAGCGGTTCAGAAAATGAATGAATGTAAAATTTTGAGCCATGCAACTGTTATTATACTCTGGGAGCTGCCATTTCTTTATTTATAATCAAAGTTTAATGATATGCCTCTTAATTTACTAAATATGTTCTCAGTAAAAATATCTTTGTTTAAAATCTTTCATTAGAAAACACCAGTCTTAGGTACTGCTTTTTTTTTTTTAACTCTAGTCATAAACTAAAGCATAGGTTTGATAGTGGCTATAAGAGTAAATTTCCACTGAGATCACTTACCTATACTGATGTAAGTATAAATGGTATAAAGTCTGCACGTTCACATTAAACCTTCAGTGTGATTACAGCCAACACATTTCAACTAAGAACAAATATAAAAAGGGGAAAAAAAAACCTGGTCATAATAAAATGATTGTTTAAAGCACATTTTGCTGTAAGCAGCCAGTCTAGAATCTAGCAAATTAGTACCTGCTGATTTGGAGATTTCATTCCATGGTTTGCTGCAATTATTTCTCTTGATCTATCAAATTACAGGGGAATCTTTCCATACAGCCTTTCCATAGGTCTTTAATAGGATTTGGATCTGTACTCTGACCTGGCCATTGCAAATCCTCGATATTCTCCAGATCTCATCCCTTTTGTTGGTTTGGATTTATGCTTTAGATTGCTATTATGGTGAAAGGTGAAATTTTTCCTCATCAGCTGTTTGACAGTAGTCAAAATTGACTGTTATTTTTGAGTTTCTGAGATTCTCTCTATCTTGAATATAGCCCCAGTTCCAGCTGAAGCCAAGCAGCCCTAAAGCATGATGTTACCACCACCATGCTTTACTGTGGATATGGTGTTTTTTTTAATGATCTCTGTCTTGTTTCTACACACAATAAATATCGTTTAGTTTTAGATGTCTGATTAGTTCTACCATGGCCTCATCAGACTACATTTTGCGTCAAGGTTTGGGGTGAGTGTATGTATGTTTTGAAAAAGAATTGTGAGAAAAGGTTTCTATCCAGCCACCCTACCCCATAGTCCAGACATGCAGATTATGAACGAATGTTGTCATAATGTATGTGGAGAAGGTGTGGTGCTTGACAGATATTTCTGCAGTCATATGTTGTCTTGGGTCTCTGAGCAACCACCCTAAAAAATTTCCTTCTTGTCCTTTAATCAATTTTGGAGTCGTGTTCTTGGAAATGTCCCTACGTGCTTTGTAAATTCTTTGCAGACCATGGATTTGGTGGTTAGTTGAAACCAAGAAGATGTCAAGCAAATCAGAAAGGTCGGCATTAGATGTATTTGGCTGCAATTCACATAGTATGCAATCCCTAACTTCACAATTGATGATAGTATCTCCTATTGTGGAAATCCAAAAGGAGATGTAGGTATTGAACTCTATTTGTCTGAAATCTCAAATTGTGTTTTTGAGACTATTCCTGTGACTGAAGTTACTATGGTGCTTGTTTTTTTTTGTTTGTTTTGTTTTGTTTTTTTATGTTATGCAACTCACACCTGGCACACTCTGTCCCAGTCCACCTTGAGATCCTTGCAACCAATCCAAAATGCATCTACAAGACTTGTTTTCAATCTAATCTAGCTCTCCTGAATCACCCCATTGCTGCATTCATTCCACTAGCTTCATGTAGTGGCACCACATCAAATTTACAACACTGATGTTTGCCTACAAAGTCACAAACAGGCCAGCCCAATCCTACATTAAGGATGCACCACAATTCCATTTAGCATATAGTGCTAACTTAACCATCTTTCAAGGTGCAAAAAACAGCTGTGTCATGCCTGTTAACTCTCCCATGATCTGGAAAAACCATGTAAGTTTAGACTAGTAAGTGAGATTTGCTGTTCAAAAGGACTTCCAGATCGAAATACACCAAAGTATGGGTTCATTTAACATTTTAACCTGATAAAATGATGGGGCAAAGCCTAGTAAATGCAAATTTGGGTCTAACATAAATATGATAAAAATTCGACTTAGTAGGTTAAATAAATAATTTGTTAATGATAACAAATAAGCTTTTTCAGACTTGCCAAACAGCTAAGTCACTGGCTGAGATTCTCCTTGAGATGTTTGAAGGTACTGGTTTAGGTTGGAACCTCTTCAATGTTTCATGCTAAGCTGGGGCAGTGTCAGCTCTTACCCTGTGCAGTGGTGGTCTGGTGGTAGAGTGCTGGATTACTGATCCCAAGGTCGGGGGTTTAAGCCTCACTGTCACCGGGTTGTCCCTGCTGCCCAGTGCAGCTAACTGGGTTATCAAAGGTCAGCCATGTCTCTCACTGTCTATGGTGCAAAGCATTTAAAAGAACCATTGTTTACTTTCGAATAGAGTAGGCTGCTTTGCTGTCAGTGTTTTCTGCCTGGCAAACTGTCCAGGGTGTACTCTGCCCTCAACCAGAGCCGGCTGAGATGGGCGCCAGCCTCACCGCGACCCTAATTAAGATTAAGTGATTCAGAAAATGACCAAAAACAAAACTCAAAAGCACTACTTTGTGGTCTCTGTATGAGCACAATGAGACTTGTTTCTGTATACTCGGCATTAACCTGGGTATCATACTGCATCAAGCTTGAGTCTTTTCTGATTTCCTATTTAAGGATTTCATGGGCAAGATATCCACATGTTGCCATGGTTGAACAAGTGTCCTGTAAAGAGGGCAAGATTCCTATTATTTTATTTTTGTCTTACCACTATCCCAAGTGCAGCATGAACTGGATTTCCTTTTGAAATTTTAAACGGTACACTCAGAAGATACAAAATACAAGTGTATAACGTATAGGATGCTTCTTTTTAATCTGGGTTAATTGGGTGATGGTCATTTTTTCAGACATGTTGACTGAAAATGTAAATGCTGACCTGCATGTCTCTCTCACATCTCTCTCACACACACACACACACACACACACACACACCTTAGCTATGTGGTTAAATACAACACCAGAAGCCCCATGACTGCTGTGTCTGTGACTGCTAAGAATCCAGATCAGCTTCTCATTCTCGCTGTACCCTCTCCCCCCCTCCCCAACCCTCTCTCTCACTCTCTGTACCCTTTTAAGATTTTCTTTCCCAGCAGAAACAAAATTATTAATTAAGTAATATATCACATCAATGATAAATCCAACAAATGTGATTTTCTCGATAGTCTTTTAACCATTTATTACCTTCAGCACTTACTGAATATATATATATATATATATATATATAAGATCTTGAGTCGATTTTCCGTGGAACAGTGCTCGATACGTCGAAGTAG
>JAQMYF010000012.1:29868699-29884102 GCA_030014195.1 Neosilurus mollespiculum | reverse complement strand
GTGGGTGTGTGTGTGTGTGTGTGTGTGAGTGTGGGTGTGTGGGGGGGGGGTGTTTGAATGTGTAGAGGGGCGAATTGTAAATAATGCTTCTCTAAATAGAGCCCTTTGTTGCATATGGATTTATAGAAGTGTGAAAGAGGATCAAGGCAGGAGTCCAATGGCAGTGGCTCCACTTATTCAAATAATACAAGGGCTGTGGCACTTGGATTCAATAGAGATTTGAGACAGCAGGTCTGCCACGCTGCCTTTGTCATGAAAATCTATCATGACACTGCAAATGTGGGGCCTGGGCGAAGCGATTTCTCATGACTTAAATAGCTCCTTAAAACCACAGCTAAAACAATGACTTGTCTGCAGCCAGAGTCTTTCCACATGTCATGGCTCCACTCTAACAAACCTGTGAACAACTCAACCATCACTCAAAGTCCACCTTGTACTCATACTACTCAAATTTCTCAAAGTCAAGCACAGCAAGACAGACACAGGAGGGTTCTTCTTTGTATAGCATAGAAATATTTCTTTGACACGTCAGTGATGATCATCTTGTATCTATGGAGATGGAAGATGAAAGGTCTTTGAATGAATGTTATGTATTATTTCATATGGAGAACAGTGCCCTCTTGTTGATAATAATACACTGTTCAGAAAAACTCATTTAGAATCTATAGTTGTGCAACCAAAATGTAATGTAAAACAAATAATGTAAGAAAAAGCATATATAACATTTTTAACTAACTTATGTAAAATCTCAGTTAAGTTGGTTAATATAGCCTAGCAAAGTGTAGAAAATACTGAGTGATGCAGTTCTTGCTTGCTCTATTCAGTCGTAAGATGGGGGAGGTGATGATGTCAAGGCTGTGTGTGCAGCAAGATCATTGAAACCCTTATATCCAAAGGTAAGGACAGACACAACTGGGCTAAGTGACATGCTCCTTTTTTTCTGGCCACTGCAGCAGCCCCATGAAAAGCCTGTCAGGCCTATATAAGTGCAAAGACACCGTTCACACAGGCCAGAAAAGTGCACAAGGTCACAGAGGTACCAACCTGCTTCTGTTGCTGTGACTTTACAGCTCCACTCCTTTGAGTCACTGAAAAACAAAAGCTTAAAGCCTGGCTGAATCCTCCCACAAGTCCTGAACAATAGCAGAACAGACATTAGAGCAGTCCAATAGTTTTTGCTAATGTGTAGATGTCGAATAGGGGTCAAGTGTGTACCGAATCAGATAGCAGAGCCTTGTTTGGACTTAATGCTGAGTAGACAATACAATAGATGTGAAAACTCCTTCAAAGATATTTGGAGTTATTTAAAGATGAGACACAAAAGAATAATTAGAAGTCTGATTTCACCAACGCAAAAGTATTTGACCCTAGGAGCTCAGACTTCCCACAGCTATCGCTTTTAAAAAGTGTAACCTGTTATAAAGCTGTCAATCAGATAAAAACTTGACCAAACATTTCCAGTGCCATTAAATAAAAAAAACTAATGCCATTTAAGCCAAGCAGCATAGTGACTTTAATCTGCTGAACTGATGCATGATGTTCAGCAGCTATACATGGACAGTTAATTTCCATTTTAGATTTAGATTTTATAGAAAGCAAAATATATCAAGCTAGTTTTGTTACAACAGTTACTTAACATTACAGCATAACTGCCCATGCCGCTTTTGCCCATAGTCAGCTGAGTTAGGTTCCAGCCTCCCTGCTATCATAGTAGGAATAAGTGATTTAACAAATTAATGATTTGGGCCAAGTTTTATTAAATTATCCCTTCTTGTAACAATAATCTGAGCAATTTTGTAATTGGCAATGGTGAAAATCTCAGTAATCTTCAGTAAGGGGAGATGTGTGATGACAAAGAATCTAAGAGGGATGTTAAAAAATAATTCTTGCACTAGACAGAGTATGAAAGAGTGATAGAGTTCAGGTTCTGGCTTGAGATGGGCTTGTGATCACATTGATGTCTACCATACCGAGTTCAACTGAACCTTTAAAGGTGTGCCAGTACTGAACATTGTTTTATAGATACATGGCTTGTACTGTGTAGACTTCGACATGGCTCATGTTGTATATTGTGATGTTTTTGTGATTGTTTTAATAGTTTTATTGTTGACTCAACAGAATTTATCCTGGTTAAATAAACATTAAATAAATAAAACAATGCTTGAGCCCACTTCTTCCACGTGGGTCAGGCTGAAATATGCCAGACCATGGCAGGATCACAATCACACTACCCACATCTCTGTGGTCCAACATGCTCTGGCACGGTAAGGAACTGCTTTGAACACCATTTCCCAACACACACCACAGACTACAAACATGGATGCCTTGGACTCCAGCTCCCACTATACACAGTTACTATCACAAGCTGCATTTCCATAAAACTTCTGAACTAAAAAATGAGTAATAGAAACTTGAATTTGAATATTTGAACAACTCACTAAAGTGGTGCATGAGGTGCTTTTACAATCAATTCAACAAAGACAAATTATTATTAACAAATTGAAATGTCACATGACATGACACGATGAGCAAATGGAAATGCTACCTTTCTGAAAAAGGGTGCTCTGTAGAGCTATAACAACAGAAGAAAAAAGTTTTAATCACAAAGCATTTTAATGGTTGTGTAATTTCTTTTTTTCTATTTTGTGCAAAACTGCAGTGGAAACTGGACTACATTCATATTCACCCTATTTCTGACCACACACACCTCAACTCAAGCACTATTTACCACTATACAAGAACACAAAACATCCTGAATGTGACAGATTGGTCATTGTTCTTTGTTCCTGATGTGCCAAGCCTTACTGATATTCTGGGTGTTAAACTCTGCTACTGTCCTGTGGTTTAACAGTTTACCTTGGAAAATCTGAATACCGACTGCCTGACCTTTGCATGTTTTGTTTTTCGACTCATGATTCGGGATTGTTTCTTACCTGGCCTGTCTAAATAATCTTGCTTTGCAGTTGTATTCACCATATGACAAAAGTATGAAATACCTCAGTTATGTAATTCTTTAAGAAATCTATGTGACAGTTTTTAAGCCTACAACCATTTTAGCTACACATTTAAAACAAGAAACCTTGTTAAAGTGAAACAAATTCACATCAATTTCTGTTGTGCATTACACTCCTTACTCTAATGTATTGTATTCTTTCCTGAATATGATAATTAATTACTCAGTGCATGAGTAGGCCTGCAGCAAGCGTATACAATATACCTTTTAATACCCTAAACTTCTGACTTATTCATTTCTGCACCTTAAAACACATTATTCAGTAACTGCTATAAATTATTCAGTAACCACGGTGAAACAGTATGTGGTTATAAGAGTTAGATATGTTACAATATGTCTAGATCCACCTAGAAAGTTTGGGGAGTTTGAGATGTTAAGGACACAGCAAAGGTTACACGAGTTAATAAAGATAACAGCTGTAATTTGGAGGAAGAATTTAAGGTTTATATACAGGTTTAGAATGTATTTTCACTGTGTGATTTGATGTAGTGCATGTGTAAAGTCTTTTTTTTTTCATTTGTGAATTGGTTTCTCAGTGTTCAAGCAAGTGATTCATTCATTCATTCATTCATTTTCTGAACCATCATCATTTCTGAACCGTTTAATCCTAATTAGGGTTGCAGGAAGGCTGGTGCCCATCTCAGCCGACTCTGGGCAAGAAACATGCTGATTGCAACCCACCTGCACCTTAACCACCAAGCCACCACTGCCCCGCAAATGATTCATACTTTTCAAAACCCATCTTTATCCTTATCATTTAATTTAAAACATTTCAGAAACATTAAGCATATGCATGTGCTTGTACTAATTTGCAGAATTACTAATTATGGCAGGTAGAGAGAGAGAGCTTTGTAGAGTAAAAAGAGACCTTTGAAATAGATTCATTAAGAGACTTGGCACAGCCAGCTCTGATACTGCCCAAAGCTCTACCACTCTGCTGAGTGGTGCTCCAATTTCAGCCTTTAGCACAAGTCCGAGCTGGCCTTTCTGACACACACACACATACACATACACACACACACACACACACACACACACACACACACACACAATGTACAGTGGCTGCTGATCTGGCCTTTCTCTACAACACACCCCTCAACACAACTGATGGTAATTATACAGCCACATGGTCATCATGTCTGCATGAGCAAGAGCCTGGGTCTGTCTCTCAGACAGTTTCACTCAACAGATCACTCAAAATAGCACTCAAGAAACTTTCCATTTCACCTGTCTTTTCTTTAATCCACTAATTCAGACACCCACTTAGCCATTTATTAACTCGGTTCACCTTTTTCCTGCATACAAAGCATGTTCGACATATGTGCAATAATGGGCATATTTATCACTGGGGAGAAATACACACAAGTAAATAAATTCCATATGAAGTTTATTCATAGATGAATGACCAGATGATGAATTCAAAACACAAAGCCATGATGTGTGTAATATAATTATGTATTTAATAAATACTGAGTATATGAGTGCCACCTTTGTTACATAAACCTAAGTGAATCGAATAAAGCGTCCAGTATAGTATGCTAGCTGTTTTACAATTACTTTATATAAATAGTAAGTGTAATTCTGTTAACCCAGGATATAAGACATGAATGTTGAGAGCCACCTGAATATCTTCTTGTACAAAGACACTAAGGTTTTCCAACAAGGTTTAACCCAAAATAACTACATCAGACAGCCATCATTTGCTTAAATCTTATTCCAAATGACAAAGCATCTTGGCAGCTATATAGGGGCAGAGAAGAACACATAGTAATTCACTTTTTTTAGTTGCCAGGGATGGTGTGTAACCACTCAATAGTTTCTATCATGAATCTCATGGGAAATGCTTTCATTTAGTGGTAAAATGGTTGCTCTGAGATGCCCACAATGTAAGAGGCAAACTTAACCTTGTAAAATCGGTAGAACGAATACTAATAGTGACACCAAAGTAGAAGTACCACTGACTTCTTTAAGTGGAACACCTCTAAATAAAGCCTATGATGACGAGACGCTCCTTGTACAGTGACCTGTCACATTTGGCTGTCTATAAGCCAACATAAACCATCCATAGATGCCTTTACACAGCACTGTCATAAACAGGATTTTTAAAGGACTTCTGCAGAAAGTAGTGGTCCCTCACAGGGTTCCTAATGGATCATGGTTTATAGAGTAATCTTGCCCCTTTTTCAATAGGTTATAGCAAGTCCAAGGGAAATGCTGTTATCATTGCAAGAGTCATGGTACATCAACAATGTTTAGCAATCAAACCATAGGTTAAAATTATATATAATTTTATTTGTATATTTAATTAAAATTATAGCAAATTTTTGGGTAAAATGCAAAGAATTTGGCAGTGCATTGGGTTCACTGAACAGTAAGCTGAAGACCTTTTACAAAACATTTTCATTGTGAGGGTTAACATGGCCAGTATGGTCAGGACTCTTGAATCCAGAAGTGTTTTTGAAATATTAGATTACAGACACTTCACTGGGTGATTTATTCCAAGAGGCCAGACCTACAGATGCAGACAGTGGGTGATAATTCTCCCCATCCATCTGGAACAGCAGATCTAATTGTGAAGGAAGCTGTCCAAGATGTTCTGACAAAGGTCTTGCTGATCATCCTTGGGGCACAAGGTACACTTTGGACCAGCTACTGAATTCTGCACAGAGTAATTAGTGAAGCAGAGGAAATGTGTGTGAATGTTGAAGCCAGTGGGGTTTCCACCACATAATGGGGCATTAGAAGACAGTTTCAGGGAATTCTGAACCTGTGTCATGTCCTATCTTGGCCTTGTCCAGGCAGCAATGCAAATGAACTTTTTCATTCAAGTGTACCTTTATTTTTCATACAAACCTACATAGAAAATATATTTTTACTGTCCAACTTAATTGTATTTTATATAAATATTAACAAAATAAAAATGTGATGCCTGAAGCACACTGCTGGGACAGACTTAAAACACCATTGAAAACTTTGTAAAATAATAAAGTAATAGTCATAAGCTAACTGTTTGTAGGCGAGATATCATAATTGGGTATAAAAGTAGCATCAACAAAAGGCTCAGTCGTTACAGGCAAGAATAGGTCATGGCTAACGCCTTTGTGCAAAAATAATAATAAAAAAACAAAAATCAAAAGAAGATTGTCAGTCAGTGTTAGGGTTTACAGGGGGAAAAGGATCCACACGCAGACAGAAGAGGTGTAGAGCACAATATTTAATAGATAAGCAGACAATCCAAAATGGCAGGCAAACTCATGGACAAAAAAACAGGCAATGGTCAGAGATATCCAAGAAGTCAAAACAGAGGCAGAGAAAGCCAAAAATCACAAAAAATTAGCAAGAATGGTCAAGGAACAGGCAAGGTCAAAAACTACTAGACAGAGATATACAAACGCTGGAAAGGCACAGGAGAAAACTAAGTGAGGCAGGCAATGAGACACAGGTGAGCCCAATAATGAGTCTGTGAAAAGCCAAAGGGGGCAACCAAAAGCACATAATACTAGAACACAAAGTTAACTAGCAGAAGTATTTATAGTCAGGTCAAAGGGAACAATTCTCAACACAAGCTTGCAAAATCTACAATTCATAATTCAGGAAATTTGTACATATCTCAGTGCATAATTGACAAAGTTAAAAACCAAATCATAAATGTATGACCTTTGAGTCCTCAGATGGTACTTCCTGAGATGCTAGTGTGATAAATATAGACACATGGGTTGTGAGTACTTCAGACAACCATTGTCACTTCTACTTCTCTTTACCAAACATGAAAAAACACATAGGTTAGCATCTATGATGGTATGGGGATACATCAGTGTCAATGGCATGGGTGAGTTTTATGTGTGGTAAAATACCATTGACGTGGAGGAATATACTGGAATTTAGAGAGGCATATGTTGCCATTAAGGCAACCTCTCTTCTCGGGAAGTCCCTGCTTATTTTAGCAGGACAATGCCAGGCTTCATTTTTCACAAGCTACAACAGTGTGGCTTTTTGGTGTGGTTGACTGGCCTACTGCCAGTCCAAATTTGTCTCTTTCTGAAGACATATAAAGAGGATGAAGACACCACAAACTGCTGAGCAGCTCAAGTTGAAAATTTCAACCGCAAAACTGCAGCAATTAGGATCCTGAGTCCCCCAGTGATTTAAATGTGATAACAGAATATTAAATATGCACCTGTCCCAATTTCTGTTAAGTGTATTGCAGGCATCAATACTTTGTTAACATATATAACATACAGTTAATTTGGTCAGTAAAAATGAAATTAGACATAGTATCCTTATGCTCATCTCATAAGGGATGAGACAGATGACTGGCCATGAACTTCTCTGAAGGGCTCTGTTGAGAAATTCAAGGCATCACTTTTAAATGGTCTCAGCACCTGGATCATTGGAGTCATGTTTGCTACTGTTTGTGGCTGCCTAATTTGTCTTTTTAATTATTTTTTATTTTGCAATCTGTCATTATTTTCATTGTGCAATAGAACTATACTGGTATAGTGCATTGCTCCACAATGCTTGGTATCACTATTAAAAGCAAAATAAAGGTAGCATACTTTACTACTGTAATACTACTTTACTTTAAACTTTACTACCTTATCTATTAAAAGATTTATCAATTTTATTTAATTTCTCCTTGACAGAGGCAATGTAAATATGTGAATAGGGTGTTGTTCATAAGCACAGTGTATGTGATGCATAAAAGCTCTCATCAGCTTGCATAACATGGCAAACAAAATTTAATGCAATGAAAAATGGTTGCCATGACATTAAAACAGTGTAAATAGTGGAGAGATAAACTGACAGACAGAATGTGTTTACTTTCCACTGATAGCCTACTATGACTGCTTGGGGAGTTTGTTTGTATGTGTGTTGGAAGGAGAAAAGGAGGTAACTTAATTCAGGATAGCCACAAGATTAACAATTTCGCCACTGTCAGTCTTAAACTTGTCTGTAGCACAAGTACTTTTTTTATATTACTATATAAATAAGTCTGAACATTTCATTGTACTGTAATCATAAGTTCTGGCCTTTGCAAACTTATGCACCTTTTCAGGGGACTGAAGTTTCCCTTGACTTACAAAATCCCCAAACTCAGCACATAATAGTTTCTCTTTTAAATATGTCTATTCGCAGTTAGTTTCAAAATTTAGCAAAAATCCATACATTTTGAAACTACCACTACAGTTGACAGTTTTGCTTATCATCATAAGTTTTCATTCTTGTGCATGCAACATGTGAAACTGATTGTCAGCCTCCTCTACTGTCACAGAATGCTTTTTTCCTCTTAACTGCTGACAAGGCTAAAACTGAGGTAAACTAATTACATGTGAGAATATAAGACACTGTCATTCAGAATTTAGGGCAAACTATAGGCATGGTTTGGCTTACAAAGGATTCTTCAACCTATGGTCTTTTTAGCATAGCTAGCTAATGTGTTCTAATAGTCAGTGTTTAGAATTATCAGTGAAACTGGTATAATACCAGTGGAACTGTCTCATGTATCAGTAAACAAATTCTGTGTCCAGTTTAAAGGACATGTCTTAATTAGCAACGCAAAGTCATGTAAATTGTTTGGTTGACGTATATAAATACATCCACAGCTTGTTTTGACCAATACACACTGTGGTTATTAAAGCCAGCTGAGAAACTTCAGTGTTTTCCGAACATTCCCGACTACGCTCACATCGGAGCCGAAGTTGGTCACGTGACGATGTGATGTAGATTCCAGAAA
Organism: Neosilurus mollespiculum; assembly: GCA_030014195.1. Lineage (NCBI taxonomy): Eukaryota > Metazoa > Chordata > Actinopteri > Siluriformes > Plotosidae > Neosilurus > Neosilurus mollespiculum. Next base: position 29,875,355 of record JAQMYF010000012.1, on the reverse strand, counting down.
ACAACAGACTGGCGGCCAGCGATAGAGAAGCTTCTCCATTCCCTTTGGATGAGTCTTTTAGCGATCGGAGTGAGGACTTAAACAATTATTCAGCCCCCAAATTACTCACATCGGACAGTGATGAAAGTGTCGATGGGGGATTAAACAATTTACAGGCCCCGGTTATAGAGCCTTATTGGTTCGAACCGGGAGCTCCTCCACAGGTTGCAGTTAACAACGCGGAACTCCCGGTTGAGCGCATTGATATGCAAATGATGGCCGTGAAAATCGTGCAGACAACATTGACTGGTAAGTTTTATTTCTATGTTCTGTCCAGAATTAATCACAAGCATCTAACGTTAGCGTTATTTATTAATTATTCCTAAAACTTGACAAAACCAGAGGCTACATTAGCACTGTACTAGTAATAGTAGTAGTACATGTAATGTGTGTGTGTGTATATATATATATACACACACACACACACACATGTATCTACTACTAGTATGATCGCCGATTAATCCGAGCTATACATAATTAAAAGTAAACGTACCCTTCTAAAATTCAGCTTAGTCACGGTCGTTCTCCGTCTCTTACTACAGGCACCTCGGGCTGTGCGTGGGTCGGTCTTCACAGGGCGAATACTGGGTACTGCATTTCCTCGTGAGTTCCACAAATCGTTTTCACTTCGCGGATATTACTGGGTCAGTTGCCCACTGACGGAGAGAGATAACTCGGTGGGGGTTGTAACTGTTTTCCGAGTAGTTATTCCTACACCCGCCAACAACGCAAGATGCCAACATTTCGAATGAATCGCTTCCGCATTGAAGTGTTTTCTTTAAGTGACGTCAGTTTCGGCGGAAAATGCCGAAGAGAGAGTTTTCGGAAGCATTCGGAGAGCGGGAAGTTTAAAGTGTCCTGGTTCATTAAGGGGGGCCGATGTGAGTGCAGTTAGACCTGGTTGCACCCTAGTACTAGCATTGTTATCACTTTATGCTCGCAATCGTGGTAAATAAAAAGCTTAAGACATGTCCTTTAACCTGTGTCAAGGTTGCAGGAACACACAAGACACTTTCACTTTGTCTACATCACAAAACTGTGAACTTGGAGGAGGGTTGCAAAGTATAGGTCACCATGTGTGTCATAACCAAAGTCAGTTTTCATCGTGTGCTACCCTATAATGCTTATAATGTCAGTGACAGCAGGGATTAACTTAGATGTCTTCTTTGCTGTCCATGATAAAATTGAAAAAATGAGAGCAATATGTGTGTAGCCAATCTAGTGTCCATATGTAGTTATTCTATTTATATTTTAAAGAATTGTCATGTCTTCTGAAAAAAAAAGTGCTTTGATCAGATGTGAACTGAATCCAAACACCTAACATTCCTCTCGCCCATGCTGTAAATCTGATAAACCATACAGTCAATCTTCCAGTATTCCATGTCACAACCAGGTTCTTCACTTCTGGCCAGGAAGTTATAAAATTATAGTATGGGATCAGGAGTTTGTTTCAGTGAAGGGATATTCTTAATGCAGTATAAAAACACATGTTTCTGTGCTTCAAACTTTATGTTTGTGATAGTCAAGAGCATGTATACTTTTCGCTATATAAAGTATTTGGGAACTTTAACAGTTTCTGAACTTTATTTATATGATGGATTAGGCTCAGCTTCAAAGCGGAAATGAAACCCAAGCCGCTGGGTTAACTTAGGTAATGTTGGCCAATTGGTTAACATTTGTCTTATGCTGATTTAAAATAGTTTGTATTACTAAATTTTAGCTGATCATTTTAGCCATTACAGACATTATATCAATACTTATTAACTGCAACTTTGTAGAAAGGAGTAAAAAGCAACTTTGTAGAAAGGAGTAGGAAGGCTTTTTTACCTGAGTTGCACTGTTTTTGGTCCAAGGTAAAAAACACTCAGAGGGAAACAAGTCTGGGAAGGGGTTTTCGACCATATTCATCTGCATCTCCTCCCCCTGTTGGCATTTCCTAGAGAGAGAAAAAGAGAGAGAGAGAGAGAGAGAGAGAGAGAGAGAGAGAGAGAGAGAGAGAGAACAAATGAAACTAATTTCCCAAGCCGTATTACATGATCGGCAATCATAGCATATGAAGTATTAAACAGAAATCATCTTGAGTCATTTTATTTTATTAATGCAGTAACAGAGCTGCTGTTATTAGCAGAGGCTATGCTGCAGGGCAGGAGGCAGAGGTGAGGTCATTTTGATGGTGGGCCAGCCGAGTGAAACCCCGTCTCCCTGGAGACACACTCACTTAAGCCAGGGATGACATCACTATGTCTACCTGAGACATCTAATTTCTCATGCAGCCTGGAGAGCAGCAGGCTGCAGTGGTGAGCTCATCCTTAATAACGGGCCACATGTTGTCGATAAACCTCAAGCAAATTTTTAATGGCATTGATAAAGGAAATGAATGCAGTTAATGGGCAATTTCTGTATGTAGACAATGGTACAGAAATTTCATATCCCATGGAACAAAGAAGAAAGAAATAGATGGATAGAGAATGAGAAAAGAAAAAGAGGACCGAAGTGCACTCTTTTTAAACTGCTTCCAGCTCTTGCCTAACAGCTTTTACGAAATCTTTAGGTATGTTAATAGGTTTCGGTATATTTGAGCAGAACGATAGTAACATATACGGTAAAACTGTGTGCTTGTGTGGAATCCTGGCATGCATCTTGCTGGGGTGTGTCTGTGATATGAAGAAGCATGTCGGCCATTTTGTTTGTTTTGATTGCTGTTTATGGCACAAACAAGCAGAACATGTCTGGATAAGTATATAATCCATGAATGCCCAGGCAAAGCAAACAATAAGTGATGTGTCTGCGAGAAAATGGCATCATGTGAGGGAGCGAAACTAAAGTTTAAGCCCACTTCTATGCAGAGGCCTTGCATTCCCAGTTCAGGCCATCTCTCAGCATATCATAAGCTCTCTGTTAACACCATGCTTACTGAGTTACTGAGCGCAGCCTGGAAAGTAGCAGGTGCTTGATTTGAGTCCAGTTCGCTGTCCTGTTTTGAAGTGCAGCTCGTACGTTGAGATGATGTTTACAGGGACAAAGTCTACTGCACTTTTCAGCCAAACTTGTGCGAGAACACAAAGGCTGCTCTGTGTCTCATTGGGACGTCCGTACCGATTACATATGTTAAAGATTAACAGCTGAAAAGTGAGTTACACAGACAAACAGACGCACATCCCTACCAAGAAAGGGAGACGGTGTGTAAACAAGGGCTGCTTATTTACACACAAAAACTTACATATACTCTCAGTCACACTTAGAGATCCAGGCTCGTCCCACACTCATTTCCACAAGGTAGGACTTAATTAAACATCATAATCAATAGTAAGTTAAACAGAGTCCATTACTGGAGAGACATGATTAGTCATGAGAACAGGAACCTGCAGGAGGGAAGGAGGAAAGCAGTCCTACCTATTCCCTCTGTAGAGAGCTGCTGCTGCGGCCGCAGTTCTGTTGTGCACGGTACCGGGCGGCTGGTAGGGCGAGTGCAGAGTGATTAGGGCATGGTCGCCACTGAGCACGCTTACATTGCCCTTCCCTTCATGAAATATTGCTGCTTTGTCCCCGAGTCTGCCTGGAGTGTCTAGTTCATCCAGAGAGTCACTCATAGCACTCATGGAGCCCAGGTTTATATCCACCGCATCATCTAAAGCACAGGACACACAGCATCAGAGCAGTAAAGGAAGACCACAAAGAGGTGTGTAGACGTGTTTGTTGAGCAGAGCACAGCACTCACTCCTCTTCTGTCAGTGTGCACACATCCGCACGCACAAACACACACTCACGCACACACATGCATACTGCACACTTGCCCAACGGGCTGTCCTAGCATGGAAAGCAAGTCCCTCCTACCAAAACATGATCTACCACAATAAAGTTATTTTTAACTCGATGACTCGCAAACGAACACTGCTCACACTCGCACACTGCCTATGCACAAAATCCCCTCCACTGCTTCATTCCTTCCACTTAGTCCTGCTTCAAAGAACCTATCTACTCATGTATATTTTTCTCCTTTCTTCTTTCATACTTTTAGGCAATTTTTATTTTTAATATTTTTTTGTACATTTTTTGTACATGAAAGGAGATCTGCTCAGGCAGCTCGCTCTTACATAAGGTTCCTCCGTTGTTGATATGCAACTTAGTACAATAATGAGCCCTGGAGATCAGCCAGACAGTAAAACCTACTGTTCCATTGTCACGGACTTCATGCTTTGCCCCCACCCCTCTCCTCTTCTCTACTTCTATTCCCCTACTAGAGAGACAGATCAGCTGCATCAAAAGTCCTGAGGGCTGATTGTGTGTGTGTGTGTGTGTGTGTGTGTGTGTGTGTGTGTCACAGACTTCTGTATAATGACAGTTAATATGATATGATATGATAGCACAAGACTTTGGCAGTCATAGAGAAAATGAGATATGTTATCAGCCAAAAAGACAACAGCCTGGTACCAATATAGTTTGACATAGTTAGACACAGAAGTCAGTTTTAACCCTTTAAAGCCCCAGCTCATTATTTAGTTATTGATCTTAAAACCTATTATTTAGTTACTTCTATGAATTATCTATTATCTATGATGAAAGTAATAGCAAATGTGTAGTTTTGTAGATATTTATTTACAAGAGAGACGGATTTGAGTCTGGACCTGTTGACGGTTCTGAAAGTTTAAATGTTAAAAATCTTTTTAACTAAATCTCCAAACAAACACAGGTCTACTAGTGGACAGCAGGTGATGCAAATTTATTTTTTTTTTTACTTTTGGATAACATGAATGAACTTAGGACTATATGGAATGGTTTACCTGTAAATTAAACAATACAGTAATGCAGTGATGATTATACACTTAACAAAATAAAGATAAATCCGAAACCATTACTATTCAGGTATTTATTTCATATAATATTGGATCATATTGATGCGAATAAGTAAACAAAAAACAATATATAGCAATAACAAAAATAACAAGTCTCTTTTTTTTGAGAAAAAGAGTCAATATTTAGTTTGGCCACCCTTTACTTTGATTACAGCATTTAATCATTCAGGCATAGTGTTCACATATTTTTTTAATTTGTTCACTCGCACTTTATTAGGAGCTCTTTTACACAAAAGTGGTGGTGTATAATCTTCACTGTATATCTATAAGCTTACTCATTTCACAGACACAACATGAACATCAGCAGCATTAATAAGCTTATCGTGTAAAAACCAGAAAAGGAAACAAGTAGTCATCACAGATCAGCATATACTTAGATTAAAGAACTCTTTAGCAGTGTGTGTGCCTGTGTGTGTGCCTGTGTGTGTGTGTGTGTGTAGGTGTGTGTGTGTGCGTGTGAGTGTGTGTGTGTGAGAGAGAGAGAGAGAGAGAGAGAGAGTCTAACCATGTCTAAGACAACAACACCAAGGCGCTCTAGCCAAGTAGATTCCAAAAATAACACTCACTCGAGTCACATTCTTCTGTAATCAGTCAATGCAAATGCTTTCTAATTACATTAACAGGAGAGCATAGCCAAATCAAGAGCCATCATCACACTTGCTACATTACATCAAGGACAATATTGAGACCAAATGAGCCTTAGTGGCATATTGGGTGATAAACAGGTATACATGATATAGTAACATAATGGGAAGGTAACCCACAATGAACAAGCATCCCATCCAGGAGGAGTTACTTAGTCTCTTCATGCTAAAGAACCTGAAATAAACCCCGACCTGATGAGCCCCATAAAAAAGGAGGTAAAAGTCCAATAGATTTTACTGATACCCAATCAAACTGAGTGGACCAAGCCTAAGATTTCTAAAAATCAAAGTGTTCATTCAATGTAGTGTATAGTAAATTTCGTCTTAAGAGAAGTCAGGTGACACACACACACACTCACACACAAACACACACACACACATTTTTATGCTAATGCGGGACAGGTCATGCTGCATTTTCATATTTAAGCAGGTGGTCAATATTTGGACAGATCTTTAACCACCTCCATGCACATGATCTTACAGTGTAAATGATTATGCTGTATAAGTACACTAAAAAAGATAAAATGTGTGTAATAACACAGGAGTGTTGCACATTCACTTAACCCTTAAAAGGTCTTACTAGAAGGTGGCACTAGGTTCTAATTTCAGATCTCTGTTTTATGTTGTTGGTCACTTTTCCTGTGGTGTAAGTCATTCAAAGAAGTAACATATACACCAGAAAGAGACTGAAACAAAATATCTGATCTAGAGTAAAGCTGGTTTCATTTAGAAATAAACTCATCATGCCAACATATAAAGTCAGCCTAAACCTTATAAAATGTGTTTAGGGTGACTGAATAAACAGATTTATTGTTATACTTATGATAAGCAAATGTTATTGTGCCATCAGTTAAAAAAGGTATCTAACATGCAGGCTTGTTAATACTGATAAACGAGGGGTATATAAGAGGAGTGCATGTGTTGTTAACAGTGTTTTCAGAATTTCTTAATGATGCCAAAATGTATATGTATGTGCACTACTCAACACTCAGTTACAAATGAAAATCAGTTATTGAAAAGCAGTGAAAAGGAAACACAGTATTAACTTTTCCTGCTTTTGCTCTCTATCTATCTATCTATCTATCTATCTATCTATCTATCTATCTATCTTTCAAGATAT
>JAQMYF010000012.1:29846301-29860125 GCA_030014195.1 Neosilurus mollespiculum | reverse complement strand
TGAGATGGGCGCCAGCCTCCCCGCGACCCTAAGTAGGAATAAGCGGTTCAGAAGATGAATGAATGAATGAATGAGTAGCCTACTTAGAGTGGGTACATATAAGCCCATTTTATGAACATCCTGTTCATAGCAGTCTGTGGCTACACAGTCCCATACAAAGCAAGCTACAAGGCATTGTGTGCTGTTATACCTTTCTATCATAGCAAGCATTAACTTTTGTTTTAACCAATCTGTGCTTCAGTAGATCTTCTGTGAGATCGACTCTTTGTTCTTAGCATGCATCACTGAGTCTTAGGTGGTCATGACCATGTTGCATTTCCTTGGACCACTTTTAGTAGGTTCTAACTACTGCATACCTGGAGCACCCCACAATACCTGGCAGTTTGAAGATGCTCTAACCTAGTTGTTTAGCCATCAATATTTGATTAGTTCCTTATATTTGCCCATTTTTCCATCTTTCAATGCATCAACTATGAGAACTGACTGATAACTTACTACCTAATATATCCCAAACTTTGGGAGGGGCCACTGTAATGAGATGTTATTCACTTTCCTTGAAATTATTGTAATGTTATAGCTGATCGGTGTATGTTTCTTATTATTGTTCTACTTATGTCTGTTCAGAAACCCAACCAAGAAATCAGAGAAATTTTTGTATCTAGTTAAAAATGCTAGGCATGCTATGCAGCGGCTATGCTAATTTCTTGTGAAAGATTGTGACAAACAAATACAGCTTTGTGAAACAACAAAAAACAAGGTGATAAAAGGTTTATGCATCACACTTTAATGCACAGTTTGGCAGTTATTACAGCAGAACTGTCTTTAAGACAAATAGGAGCAGACCAGTGTGTTTCTCTTTGTGCTCGTCTTTGTTAAAAAGCATTTTTTTCTTCTTGCAGCCCTCATACCCGTTTGTTACACATAACCCCCATATGTGTAATGTATTATAATGTATTAGATGTGCAGGAACATGCCATTATATACTGCTTACTTCATTGTGACCCATGTTATTTTCAGCTGGTAATGGAATGTCCAGCAGTGATGTTTAGCTGCATTAAAAGGTATGCAATTAGTACACAAGTAGAGGGCAACACCAAGCTGGCATATCTGAGTACCTTTTCCATATGAATTGATGATCACAGTACTCTACATACTACATCTAATAAGTTAAAAGGAAACACACAAATAATGCAACCCATCTTCCATAAACCTGAACATATTCATAATGAATAAAAGCCATATAAAACATCAGGTTCAGATTCCATAGCAATTAATAGGAGCTAAATTAATAAAGTTTTTTTTTTTCTGATAATGTGCTGGATATAGAACATTTAAATGCAACAGACTACTGCCCAAATTTAAAACACACGTATTCAAAGGCATGCTGTAAACAGAAATGGGGAGCAGTAAGAGACTGCATGGACTTTCCAGTGGTACAGGGGGTACATTTTATTTTTCTTCTGTGTGCTAGCGCACCTATTTCAGCTGATCAGCTAATTATCAAGACCCTGATCAACAGTCCTACACTGCCAGGAGCACAAGGCTGTTCTTACTAGAATACTATAAATGTCCCAAATACTAGTACACATGGAATGTTCTCTGAAAATAATTTCGAACTATCATTTTTGAATGTATTCCAGTAATGACCTGCTAGCATATTTCAGTTTAACACTGAGAAACCGCTGAGCACAATGAATGTTACTGAATGTAAAATTAAAATGTATATGTAATGAAAGAAAGTGGTAGCTGTCCTCGTGTCCACTGTCAGGTATAATTAAGTGTGATATTATCTAGAAACTCATGCTCGCTGTTGTCGCTTTTCTAGCAGCTATCTGTTTTTATACAAGAGATGTATGTGCACTGCAATAAATGGCATGTTCTTTTAGTGTTTTTCAACAGATGGTACTTACTGTAAAGAAATGCAATCAAGCATTAGAAAAGGTACAAAACAGAGGATTAGAAAGAGCTAAATACTCCTTTACAGTGCTGTGGCCCCCTGTATTGTTCCCAGTTTAGTGGCACTGTGCTGGAGTATCCGCACAGTGGATGAAAACGAGGAGTTGGAGAGTAAGCACAAGGTGGAAAGAGTTCAAAAACTTCTCATTAAGGCAGTAAGGTGGGATAAAAGTTAAAGCTTGAGAAGTGGTTAGGTATTCTGTTCCTGTGCAGTGAAGGTCTTCAGGCTTGGAATCATCACAGGAGACACCAAACATCCCTGCAAACTAATATACATAACTTTCAGTTAGGACCGGACAAACAGTGTTCAGTTTTAAATCACTGGGGTTCAATAAAAGGGGAAAAACTATTAGGTGGCATATCCACACACTTAAAGTGAAAAAATGTTTTAATATTATTTTATTATTTATTAACATGTAATGCAATTACAGGGGCTGGAATTTGAAATGAAAAATTTATTTTGAAGCTTTAAAATTTACTTGATTCTCTAAGTGTAAAATGTTTAAACCCCCGAATCAATCAATCAATCAATCAATCAATCAATCAATCAGGTAGGTAGGTAGGTAAGTAAGTATACTATGGTTGTAGTTTTCTGAGTGTAGCTTTTCAATTTCGTTCTTTCCTTAGGCTCACTGTTGTAACACCAGCATAAATTCGGGCACTGATTTATTATAATTCAAAAATCTATAAATTAATTCATATACATGAGGCCACACGTATGTGATTTACATATCATTCCCTTCAAATTTTGTGGACTTTTTTGTGATCATTGCAGTTTAAACTGTCCACATTTCAAAGTCTTTGAAAACCATGACGCTGATGTATGGTGACATATGGCTCACCGTTTGCGCAGGGTACTGATATGACTAGTGAAAGTCACGGTATAATACAGTGAGATTGGTATATAAGGGCATATGAGTGGGAGTTTGTGACCACACAGCTGAGGCTCTCAATTCACGGTTTGTTTAGCTGTTCTTTTAGATCATAATTTTTTCTTTGATATCTAAGTTACTTTGAATGATAAGGGGGATTGTACTTACTCAGGTACTTTGAGTGTTAGATCCACTATTTGAGGACAGATCAGGCATTCTCCTTTTCCACACTTCCTCAGTCTCCTCAACTGGAGAAGAATAGGAGTCACTGCTGGTCTTCCTCTGTGCATGCCCACTGTCCACATCCTGCATGGTATATACACACATGCAATCAGCACTTAGAAAGATGTGTACTAACATATCATTTTTGTTTTGTCCCTCATGGAAAGATGATACCTTAATAGATAAATCATATTGACAAGTGTACACACATCACAATAAATGTTCATATACACCTATACGATCAAATATCAAATATGTTGTAAATGAATACATATGCAGATGCAAATAAGAAGTATTGAATTACAATAAAGATAAAGGAGGAATATGTTATATGATAGGGGCCTAAGTACGAAGGGTGCAAATTTGGGGAGCAAACAAAGACCGTCGATCCATCTATTATCTATACCGCTTATCCATTAGAGTCACAGGCGATCCGCAGCCAATCCCAGCTGACATCAGTTGAGAGGCAGGGTACACCCTGAACAGGTCACCCATCTATCACAGGGCTAGCAAAGACACAAACAACCATTCACACTCACATTTATATCCATGGGCAATGTAGAGTAACCAGTTGACCTAATCTGCAATGTTTTGGAGGAAACCCACTCAGCCACAGGGAGAACATGTAAACTCCACACAGAAGGGCCCTTGCTGGCCATGAAATTTAAACCATGAATCTTCTTGCTATGAGGAAATTGTGCTAACCTTTGAGCCACCATGCTGCCACAAAGCCCATATTCATTAACATGAACATAGCTACTGTGAACCTTAATGCCTGTAAATGTCATGGTGATTTAAATAAGGCTACTCATTCATTCATTTTTTGAATAGCCTAACTCAGCCGACTCTGGGTGAAGGAGGGGTATACCCTGAACAGCTCGCCAGTCCATCACAGGGCCAACACACACACACACAACCCTTCACAATCACACCTAGGGGCAAATTTAAACAGCCAGTCAACCTAATGCGCATGTCTTTTGACTGGGGGAGGAAACTGGAGTATGCACAGAGAGAACATGCAAACTCCACACAGAAACTCCCTCATGGAGCCCAGAACGTGAAGCCAAGACCTTATACTGTAAGGCGGACGTTTTTTTTGAAATTTGAACAAACTGAATGAAATAAACACAAACACTTTGGGTGGGTATAAACATTTGTAATAGCTGTATGAGTAGAATTACACACACATCTGTAGCTGAGACCAATTATGAACTTGAGTAATATTACAAAACATGCTGACGTGACCATTTCTTTTAAAGCGATATGGCGAAGGAGCAGGTATATTGTGTTCTTGAAAATTATAGATAATTAATAGTGAATGTGTGAGACATGGCATTATTCCAGACACTGATTTTACAAACACACACAAGTTGTCCCCCAGGCAGTAGGCTGATGACAGAGACACTGATACTGTGACACACCTCAAATGCATTGATATATTGTATGAAAGCAGATAGAAAAAAACACTCAGTATCATCTGTCAATAAATATAATGGCATGCACACTCTATCCCATCATCAAACAAAAGCTTTTCTTGGACATATTTTGTTGTGATGCCACCAAGGAAAAAATGCACATTGTGCACATTGGAAGAAAAGAACAGTTCTTCGCTGCAGGGCTTAGCACACTTGCTGATGTTGTCAGTCACAGAAATCAGGAAAAATTCATGGGTCATTCCAGCAATGTGATTATACATCATGCACTTACATTTGTGTAACCAAAATGTGATAAATGTAACACAGCACTCTTTTAGCACATTTTTGTTACACTAATTTGGGAGCAGTATAGAGGGATTACAGTAAAATCTGCATGGGTCCATCATGAAATCACAAGTTTGCAACAAATTCACGTTTACTGGTGCGACAGTACGAAATTCTAAGCAGCAAGGTGCTTTGGGTGCATTCATGCTAGGATTTCAGGAGAACATTATTTTTTTACCTTCGCACGAGCTACGTGGAAGGTACTGTGATACGCACACATTTTTTTGTTCGCAGTCCAAGGGTGCACAGTCGGTCTTGGTAAGTTAGTAGCGTTCGTGTGATCTATATATTGTTCATGTTATTACTAGACATTTGAGTGTTTATGGAAATTGTACTAACATAAAGTAATATGACGGTAGTCATTACATTTACATAGGCAGGAACTTTTCAATAGGTCTAACGCCGGGATCTAATTAGATCATTAGAAATTCAACTTCTAGACAGAGCATGCGTGTCCGAGTACCCATAACACCTGAAAGGTCATATTATTATTATTACCCAAAAGGTCTTATTTTAATTAACATTAACAGCAATTTCAATAAACAGGTAAGTGTGAACACAAAAATCTGCCTAGATAATAGGCAGAAGATAGAGGATAATACCAGTAAATAAAATGATGACCGTTATGCTCCTCCAGTCCTGCTTTTATCCCCATCATGCCCCTCAGTCCTGCTTTACAATACTTTACTTAATGTTTTTTTTTTTCTTTCTCAACCTCCTCTTTTTCTGTACTCTCCTCCTTGATGCTGATGTAAATGGCGCTGGGGCTCATGCATTTACTGAAGATGAAGGGAGGGTGCAAACAAAATATGGATTTAGCTAGGTCTTATTTTCGGGGTAGGGCTTATTTTGGACCGTTCTGCAGAAGAAAGGGTAGGTCTTATTATCGGAGAAACACAGTATATTGTAGAGATATGAAAGTAAAGCTTAGTTTAGACAAGTTAGAAGTTGTCTGGGAAAAAAAATGCACGTGGTCACTGCTGTCGGTGATCTGTTGCATTTTCATGTTTACCAGAGTGTGTCCAGAGTGTTACATGAGCCAAATAGATAGTGAAAGTACAAGCAAAAGCCAGTTTCTTTTCTTTCTATATACTGACTAATCATTTACAGGAATGACCTGGAATATTAATCACCTAAATATTTTACTAATAGCTCAAAACTAGCAACAAAAATAAATTGGTATGTGACCCTCCAGCACAAAATCAATCGGAACTCACATGACCCAGGTAAGTAGCTCATAGAATAACTGCATCTTTCATTTCCTGGTTCCTACTTGGAGGCCGCTTATGTCTCAAAGCCTCGCGCTGTTAGCGGCTAGCGTGCATGTGGGGTTGGGGGTGTTGGGGGGTTTCTAAACTAGTTTTATAATGTACATAACCGCGTGACATTAGGACATAAGTGGTCCTGAAGTGGGAAATGAATGATGACGTTACTCTTTGAGCCACTTACCTGGGTCATGTGAGTTTCAACTGGTTTTGTGCTGGAGGGTCACATATAAAATCTGAAGCTTTTCAACCTGCTTGATGTCCGCATTAGAAACTAAGACCCAAACATAATCATACTCACCCTGAAAGTGGGTAGGTTAACAAGTTCGTCTGTCTCTCTGATAGTACACTGTTTAGTCATTGACAAAGGCACCTTGTGGCTGTGCTGTCTAAGAGGATTGTGGGTAAGAGACTGAGATCGCTTGACAGCAGTAGTGACAGCCTGGGCAAAGCGTGATGGTGTGGATGACAAGAATGGCTTTGGTGCTGCAAAACTCCGCAGCTTTTCAAGACTCAGGCCAGCAGTCGGTAAACTTGTTTGGCGCGGCAAAACCGAATGCGCTGAATCAGTGAAAACTTCAGTCTCTTTTGGAGAGGAAGCTGGACTGAATCTCTTCATCTCCTGCTGCTTTAGTGGAGATATTGGTGGAGAAATGTGCTGCTCCTTTGTAGTTTTCGCCTCTTCCTCCCACTGGATGGGTGGTGGGGGAGGGGAGAAGGTCTCCTGCATAAGTCCGTGAAAACTCTTTCTTTGTGGGCTACCTAAAGGCTCTTTCTCCTCACTCAAACTCTGACTGCGCACCACCGCTGAGCTGACGTAACTTCCAGGCGTTCTTTTTTGCTGCGGCAGGCGGAAAGAAGCTGGCTTGGGCCTGGTTGCCGGTGGAATTTTCTTTTCCTTGGCTTGAAAAATAGAAGACGAGTCTGAAGGAGATTCTACAGTTGGGGATATGGATGGGGAGAGATCGCTGGCGCTGCCAGACCTGCACTCAGGCGTGGTGGGAGATCCAGCTGATGGTGCTGCTGATGTAGCATCTTGACCTAAAGACTCTACATGCACTTCTTGAATTCCAGGCATGCTGGGAGACTCAAGCGTCAGCTCCACCTCAAAGAAGCGTAGCCTGTCCGAGGACTTTAAAGGCACAATGGTGTAGGTGGTCATGCCCACTTTGGGGATGTATTCACGGGTGAGTTCATCCGAGGGTTTAGGCTTAGTTGCGGAGGCAATAAGGTACGGTGAGCTTCCATGTTTTGTTACTGAGGAAGCCTGTGTGGACTTTTGATTTTCAGGACTGGGAGTCTGTGTGGATTTTATGCTTTCAGGTTGATGAGGGTATGTGGATGTCTGATTATCAAAGCTTTCAATAGAGTTTGTGTGAATTTCTTGTGTTCGGTTCTCTTCTGTAGATGTTGCCATGTCCCTTTTTGGACTCCCTAAGGTAACAGATGTACAGACGATTGAATCTAGGGGGGGTGAAGCCTCAGTAACATCATGTATGTCTGTTTGAATTTCACTGTGTCCCTGACTTGCATTGGTGGCAGCAGAGGAAGCATTTGGTGCTGTTTGTACTACAGCTGCTGAAGATCCAAGCTTAGGAGGAGCCTGTGGCTCTGCTTGCTGGGTGTGGGTGAGTATGTGTATAGAACCCTGAGCTGCATCCACTGGTGCGGCACCCTCATCCATAACTGCTGTCGAAGATTCAGCAGTTAAACATACCGTTTCAGTCTTGTCAACACAGGCTGTATAAAAGAACAAAAATACTACCTTATGTACTATAATATAAAGGATTTGTAATGTGTAAAAAAATACACATAAGAATATGGAAAGATAACACACCATCATTTGTTGAATGTATCTGAATATTGGAATCAGCCTCAGGCTCAGTTCTTTTCATCTCAGTCTCTACAGCTAATCTGTCAGGACAAAAAATCAAACGAAGGTTTAGAGACCCAAACATCAATCCTACTTTGCTTTTTTAAAAAATACATTTACTCATTATCTTCTCCTCAAAACTGTAAAACTGTCGTACTTGCCATCTGTGGTCAGATCAGATGAATATTCTTGTATGCTCTTTCTAGATGGAGCTACACTTTCCATCTCTGAGTCCTGAGGCGGAGTGGCAGTCTCTGCTCTGCCAGAGTCCAGAGAGACGTCGACAGAGAGGTTGACACTGCTATCATCTTCCAGAAGCTCTGGCAGTGGACTCAAGCTCTCAGGACTGGAGCTTACAGGGACAACAAGGTTGTCACGGACCATAGACGATTCCTGATTTTCTTGGATCTCCTCAGGAGTTGCTGGCACCCCTGCAACAATGCATTAAATGTTATAATAGGCAGACATTTAAATTCAAGTGTTCTGAATACAAAAAGATAACACTTCCAAATAAACATGATCAGTTAATTAATGAATTCACTCATTCATTTGCCAAACTGCTTACTCCTACTAGGTTCACCAGGAGGTTGGAGCCTACTTCAGCCAACTCTAGGTGAAGGTGGAGTACACCCTGAACAGCTCGCCAGTCCATCGCAGGGCCCACACCCACACACACAACTATTCACACCCACACCTAGGGGCAATTTGGAACATAGTGTAATGTGCATGTCTTCAGACTGTAGGAAACCCATGCGAGCACAGAGAGCATGCAAACTCTACACAGAAACGCTTGAGCCTAGGACTTGAACCCAGGACTGGACACGCTAACCACTATGCCACCATGTTGCCCTAAACATGGTCAAGACAACGTTAATTGAGTTTAGTAGCACCACCTCTGACAGAGAACCCACAGCTTGCCACACTCTCTTATGTATTAGGACTTTGTTGGAAATACAAGCATGCTAACACTCACAATCAGCACTTTCAAGCAAGGTATAGATATGATCTCATGCCTTTTAAAATGTATAGAGTTCTGTTTGAGTAAAAATGGTGAGTAAACATGGGTGGGTGTCTGCAGTGGCAGACAAATGGCTCCTCCTTCTATAAAAGTACTTCTACCCATAAAATAATACCCCACGTGACCAAAACTTATTAGACTCTCTAACAAAAGAGTTATTTTTTGAGTCCCCTCTTTAGGTTTCTGTTCTATGCGTCCAGGCACTTCTAATCATTAAAAGTGTATGAAAAGCTGTTATAACAGTTATAATGCGTTCATTAACTTTGCCTCTTTGTCTGAAATAGCACCTGGATGATTTTCTATCTGCGTCATTTTCACAGTAGGCTCAGTAGCCATTTATAGCATGGGTTAACAAAGAGATCTGTATTCTGCTTCTCAGCGGTGTCCAGGAGCAGCTTACATAATGGGCTGATGGGGGTAGTATTAGTGTGAGAGTGGAGCAGCCAGGCCAGAGTGCTGCTGTACCACACAGTTCTTCAGAGTGAGTGGCTCGCTCTTAATTAAGACATCTCACTTCCCTGCACCAGCTGCTGTATTCAGCACTTCAAGGGCTGTCGCTGGGGACTGGAGTGCAGAGGCAGTATTCAAAGAGAGCGCTTCTCTCTGCAGAGAACTCTGTGATCTCTCTGTCTCTCATTTTTCTCTCTCATTCTCTTTCTGGAGTTGTGGAGTGCCATGGATATAGATATCTGATTCTGATCTTTCTAACTGTTCTTTTTTTCTTTTTCTTTTTTTGTGCACTCTTGTTTTATATTTCAGTGTTTTGTCTATCTTTCTTTTTTCACTTTGTCCCCCTCTGTTTTTCCATGCCTCCCTCTCCTCCTCTGTAAAACTGATTATTGCTATCAGCAGGGGAACGAGACAGCACTGGAGACACAAGAGCTCAGAAACAATTCCAAATTTTTTTACCAGTGCTTTATTACTGAGCCTTCAAAACCTTCTGCTGAAATACTGTAAGACGCAGCAGACTCTTATATACTGGAAAAGGGATATTAAAAATGTAGCACACAAACACAAAAAGTGCATATTAAGATGTAAAACACTGTATTGCAAGAAATACAGTGCAATAAAATTTCAAAGATATGTAGAGGAGTGCAAACTCACTGAAGGTTCTCTCAAGTAGCTGCTTTTTTCGTTGCTATAAACAATGTGCTGAGTCTGTGTGTAGATTCTCATCCCTGATTAGAGAGAAATTATTATATAAAAGCTGGTCCCTTTCACGCCCTGTGGTCACTTTTTACTGAACTTGCTATCACATCTAAACAAAACAAGGCATTTTTATGAGAGGTTTTTGGCGCCAGGGCCCTGGGTATTCGAGACATTTTAAAAAGTAAAACATTCATGGCTACAATGAAAGCCCTTGTTAGGTTACCTCTCTAGATGACACAAAGTTGTGTCTGCTAAAAATAACATAGTGGCTTATTAAAAGCCAGGAGAGGACAGAGTGCAGTTTTTCACTCACACTTACACTGATCAGCCATAGCTTTTTAAGCCACTGAGATTTAAATTGAATAATTAATAATTATTCGCCAAAGGCAAGATGGATGTTGCTGAATAGTCCCTGAGACGGAATGTCAAAGTGACTATTCAATACACCACCAGTACAACAATCCAGCAAGCCTGAGGCAAATAAGAGTTTTAGTATAAACTATACAGGAACATAAAAAACAAAATCAAGATATATAGTATTGTTTAAATTTATTTAGATCCTACGGGAAGCTTTATTGTTTTGTCAGTCATCCACATCATGGTCATCTACATACATCATGTTGTGTCATTTACAACACAGCAATTAATCTTTCATTGTACTGTGTTTGGAGAAAATAAATGTTATTAAAATTTTTTCGTTTTAAAAACACTCACGGTTTATTATTTATATACCCGATAATTATAATAATAATAATATTAATAATAATAATAATAATCATAATAATAATAATAATAATTATTATTATTATCATCATTATTATTATTATTATTATTAGTATTATTATTAGTATTATTACTATTATTATTACCTGTTTTTATATACTAAATGCCGTAGTGTGATTTGTGATGTAGATGACAGGTGGTAATTTGTAAGAAATTTGGATGTGGTAGGTCACTAATTATGCCATTAGGTGAAATAAAGCACATAAACAGTATGCCAGAAAAAGGTTACAAAAAACTTGATTTAAATTTTTGCCTCCACTAAAAATTATTTATCGCTAAAAAATGACAAGAACATATAATTAGTATCTAATTAAAATCTAATGGCAGAGGGAGAAAACGCCACCATGGGAGGTTGAGGATCAACAGCAAGGAAAGAGGAAAAAACACCCCCTTCTGTACAGTCTGTAAACTCAAGTGTTTTAACTGCTTTAAAGTAGCACACTCAGTAAAAACATAGTGTATGCAACCAAGTTTCCACCCCTTATATAATTCTATTCTCATTAAATCAAATACCAGATGATTAGCTGTAAAACAGACACAGACTCTCTTTTGAACATTAAAATAACATGAGTATTAATGATCTAAAACCTGTCACTGAAGTAAACAGGAGACATATTAAATAATATACTCTTATTTATTAATATTTTCAGTCATGAGCAAGAAAATTCAGTAGGAGAGCCCAAGCTACCACTATAAATACCACAACATATTACTGTTAATCCACAAAATATATTAAATTACAAACTACAAACATAGATTTCACAGATTAAATACTCTTTTAAATATATTTCATAGTTCATCTTAAATTTAAGCCTTTTGAGCAATAACAAAAATATGACTGCATAGTAATTTGATTATGTAACTGTTCAAGAAATGGGATGAAATTTGGTGTTTGTTGACATGTTCCACTGTGCAATGTGCATTTAACTGAGATCAGTAAAGGATATAGACTGAGATTATACCACAGTGGGTTTTTTGTTAGTTTGTTTGATTTTTTGTTTTGTTTGTTCTTTTGCTGAGTTGAAGGGTGGTCATTACTTTCTATAACAACAGTTCCGACCGTAAGGATTCTGTAAATATGTTCATTCAAATACTTTATTTTTCTATGGTAATAACTAATTGAAGAGGTGAGAACAAAACAACAGCTAAATATCTTGTATATAAAAATGGAGAATTAAGCATTATAATTGTTTAATGGAAAATACATAGTTTTTGCAGTTACTTGGTACCATAAACATGTTTGTACCCAAATGTGACTTAAAGTGTACCTGTGGTAAATTAGTGTTACTAGCTATTTAAAACGATCACGTATAACATCAGCGACATCGGCAACATTAGTCCTTGCCCATTTTCAAAGTGCACGCGAGTGTTACCAATCTAGGAATGCTCAGAGACATGTTGCCTTTCTGATTGGCTGTTGGCAAAAACTTGTTGAATTGGCTGGGCAACGTCACTGACCCGTGTAGCAAAACACATTATCGGCCCGTGCTGAGCTACACAAACAACAAGTGCAGAAATTGCGGAAAACATTTATTTTTGTCCTAAACCAACTGAAGACAGGAAAGCCGAGTTGGCAAAGCATTAGCCACATAAACCATTTTGGATCTACCACCACGAACATCTCTGGCGGCATTCCCGTCCTCAGAGTCACTAGAATGTGACGTCCCCCAATGCATTGATGTCACTTCTGGGGACAATGACTGCTAACTTCAGCAGTTCAGCCTCCGCTAATAATCCACGGGATAAAATGACCAGTTTTGTGTTTTTTATGGTCATTTATGTTAAAAGAAGCTTCTGTATCACTTAAAATTATTACATGCTCACAAATTACGCTGTAAGGATTACCTATACTGGTGCTATTTAACCTCCTTTTTGTTCCTTTTTTCCCCTCCAATTAACAGACACTGCTGATTCAGTGCTGTTAATATATGTATTAAATAATTTAAATCGTAATTATAAATCTACACAATGTGCCATTCTTTATTCCATGTAAAAATGTTACCATTGCAAAATTGCGGTTGTATCATGAGAATAAAATACTTTGGGAGGTGCTGATATTATTAATTAAATAATCCCATCCCATTGTTGATGTTGTTGTTGTTTTTTAATCCATACTTACAAATAATTATAGCAATCAGCCCAGATAACTGTCACGGAACTAAACAGAGTCACACTCTACACCTTGGAAAGGTGTGATTAAAACCTTGTACCTCATGAAACTTTAGCTCTGTACTAAAGTAAACTTTACATTTGGAGACAGAATTATGATTATAATAATAATTATTATTATTATTATTTTTTTTATTATTTTATTTATTTATTTATTTATTTATTTATTTATTTATTTATTTGCTTTTTTTATATCATTCTACAACCACTAAAAAGACTGTAGGATACTGTATGAAAAAGACAGTACTGTTGTTTAAAATGCTGTCTGTACTAAAAGTCTTACACTAAGAAGAAACCTTCCAGTGAAAAAAAGGAAAAAGTGAAAAAAAGCCATGCACTTCTGCAGCTACAGCTACATTTAATAACTACCATCACTGGAGTCTACTGTGGCCAGTGTACAGGGACTTTACTGAAGTAACCAGCACATGGTAGCTTTTCAAGCCACTCTCACCAGAGTCTCACTGGAGAAATCCCATGGCTCATTTGCTCTTTATAAAGCTTCAGCTTGACCCAGTTGATTCAAATTCAGATTCAAGAGTTTTATTTGTCGCATGCAGTTATACACGTACAACCTGCAGTGAAATGTTACTCTGAATCACTCCTCAGACTGTGCATATACTTAACAAAAAGTAAGAAGGAAATAAAACTAGAGTAACCAAAAATATACAAATGTACATATTATATACAAATGCTTTATTTCCTTCCTACTTTTTGTTAAATATACGCACAGTCTAAGGAGTGATTAAGAATATTATAT
>JAQMYF010000012.1:29825444-29839359 GCA_030014195.1 Neosilurus mollespiculum | reverse complement strand
ATAGATAGATAGATAGATAGATAGATAGATAGATAGATAGATAGATAGATAGATAGATAGATAGATAGATAGAATGGAATGTTATGCTATGTAGACTGCAATGAGGGGAGCAATGTTTCTGCCATACAGGAGCAGAGTGAGTGTGGAAAATCCTTTAGTGACACAGAATGAGCTACATGATGCTTTCCTACTGCTTTTGGAATGCCAGAATGTGAAAAGTTTTTGGAAATATCCAGCAGCCACAGTTAAATCTTGAAAAAATAAAAATAAAAATAGGGACACTACTTGTCCCTGCAGAAAAGACTATGAGGAATTTGATATTTAATCCTTCCAAAATGAATCTGGATTTCGTTTGAGCCTAACAAGAGCAACAGCATGCTAATTCATTCGCTATAATAGGAAAGCATTTAAGTGTTTTGCGTTTCACCTAATTGGATTTTCTGCAGTCTTTGCCATGCTGAGAACTGAACCAAAACAACAGCACCTTTAGCTGGCACATGAGAAAGCTGCTCATTGCTAATAAAGATTGATCACTCATGAGCATTTAAAGGGCAGATATGAAGAAGAGCTGAGGTTTTAAAAAATGATCCTGAATATTGCTGAGTGAATTGCTCAAGTGTAAGATCAAACTGATGTTTGAAAACCATATTCCTTTTCCATCCTAGCTTCAGTACAGCACTGTGCAGCACCACCCATCTGACTCAGAGAGGCAGCACTTTCAGCTGCTTTAAGACTGATGTAATGCACTGGTGACCGAAATGATCTCCCTTATGTCCTTAAAACCAAAAGTCAATAAAAACCACTTGGGAGTAAACAGAGGGGCAATGTGTGCAGGTCAGGGTAACCACACAGACTTTAGGTTCATTCATTTATTCATTCTTTTGCCAAACCACTTAATCCTACTAGGGTCACGGGGACAGTGTGGCCTATCTCAACCAACTCTGGGCGAAGGCAGGGTATGCCCTAAACAGCTCGCCAGTCCATTGCAGGGCCAATACACATACAAAGCCATTTACACTCACACTTAGGGGTAATTTGGAGGAGCCAATTAGCCTAATGGGCATGCCTTTGGACTATGGGAGGAAACCGGATTGCCTGAAGGAAACCCGTCCAAGCACGAGGAGATCATGCAATCTCCACAAGAAAAACCTTTGCAAAGCCCGGGATTCAAACCCAGGACCTTCTTGCTATGAGGATGATGTGCTAACCATTACGCCTCCCTGCTGCCCATTAGCATCCTTCAAGCTTCGAATAAATATCCATATCATACAAAAGCTAATTCTATCAGCTTTAATAATGAGTATTTTTTAAAAACGAAAAAATATTGTTATTAATTCAAAATGTTTTCCTAATCATTCTGAATATCTGAAGTCAACAATTGATAAGTCGGCTCATAGAGGAATACAAAGAATTATTTGATGGCTTTCCAACAATCAGAAATGAGAAATATTTTGAATGATAATAATTTATAATTTTTAAATAATAATTATTATTATATCCATCCTCTATGCATTATTCTGTGTTTAGAATTACAATTTTTATATCTAGCAGCAGTCACACTGAAAACTTTAATACTGTAGAATTGGCAATGTGACCAGTGGACATAGCAAATTAGACATTTCTCTTCTGAAATAAAAGATGAAACCTTGTCACATAAATATGAAAAGAAAGAATGGGAAGCCAATTTTACCAGATTTTACTGATAGATTTAACAAAAATACTGTACACTAAGCTAGCCAGCTAGCTAGCAGTGAGTGTTGCTATTTATCAATTATGCACCAAAGGCAAAGTGAATTTTGCTAAATAGCTCCCAAGACGGAATGTCAAGGGGACAATTCAAATCAGCGACAATTCAATTCCACAATTATCCGATTCAGCACTATCCACTCAGGATAATATTTTTAATCCCCAGATAGCAAACCAATCAGATCGCACCATTTCTATGTATTTCCTTGCATTTCACTAAAAATTTTATGACAACCAGTGCAGTTAACTGGGTTATCGAAGGCCAGCCATGTCTCTCACTATCTGTCGTAAGAGGCATGCAAAAGAACCATTGCTGTCTTTAGTAAAGAGTAGGCCATTGGGTTGCCATTCGCATGTTTCTGCTGTGCGATGGCCTGGCGAGCTGTCCAGGGTGTACTCTGCCCTCGCCTAGAGTCGGCTGAGATGGGTGCAAGCCTCCCCGCGACCCTAATTAGGATTAAGTGGTTCAGAAAATGGATGGATGGATGGATGAAAATGTAATAAAATGGAAAATAAAAATGTTCAAAAACCAAATTGGTTCGTAATTGATTAGTGTTTTCTTTGTGACTAAATTATTAATTACTCAAGTGTAACCAAATCATTATATGTGAGCAGTGAATCTCAGTGTTAAGCTAAGAAGATACATATACTTTTGTAACCACAAATATCTATGGTATACCTGCGTCCTCACTTCACATTGGGCATGTGACTAGTGCTCATCATCACTGACGGGCCATTTAAAACTATTAAGAAACAAGTAAAAAGAAGATGAACTTGCAGCAATTAAAGGGGCAGTGTCATGGTTGTTTAAAGAAAATAGCCTGAATAGCATCAGTGGGGTTATCAAAGAAAGCATCGTCATTTTTATAGATGGAAATATGGCTTACAAAGGATACTAGATATGAATTAGGTTTGTACAAGAAATTTACTAGCAGTTTGAAAGGGGATTCCAATTTTTGAAAACTGTTCAGTCCAACAAAATTTTAAAAAGGTTTTTTGTCCGTAACTCATTTCCATTTTTAAACCTTATACTGCTGAAAAGCTATTTAATAAACACAGACAACTATTTTGGACATGTATTGCACATTTTCATAACTTTTGGGTATTTGAATATTGGGTATAAATCATTACACATCTTCTTAAAGAAGCTCCACTACTGAATCTCTTGACATGTGGCATAAAGTGGCAATCTCACAAACTGTCTGTCTCTAGATGATTACCCTGCCGGGGTTAAAGCCTAGCACTAACAGAAGGTATGAGCAGAATTCATGTAGTTTCTCTACTCAGTACATTTCTCCCTTAATTTGCACTTCATCAAGTCCCATGCAGATACAGTATTGCACTGCATGTTGTGTTGAGGTGCTGCTTAACAAAGAATTCTAAAAAATGTAGAAGTATTGGATGGACTCACCTGCCATGCACCATTGTGGTCTTCTCCATGCCTTCAGGCAACACCACTGTTAATAGCAGCTCTTGGTCCTGCAGATTTTCCTTCTGTTCCATAGTTGTGTGTGTTACTGCAGGCGCATGAGATGACACACACTGACCATGCACCACTCCTGGAGGCAGGGGGGCCTTCTTTTTCGATGACCTCCTAAAAAGACAAAGAACAAATGATGTGATTTTGGCTAGAGGAAGAGAAGAGAATGGAGACGCTGCTCTGATTATTTAGATAAACACTTCTTAAGCATTTCTTGCGTTTGGGCTAGCGGCAATGATTAAGTGTGTTTAAACTATTACATCACATGGAACTGAACTTAAGCAGAGGTCTGGCCTCTGTTAGTGTCCACTTCCAGTAAATGATAGTAATCAAGTATCGAGTGTTTGCCTGTACTCCACCATGGAGCTGTCATTTGGGGAAAGGCAAGAGTGCATATCAAACACAATATTTTCATCTTTAGATCATTCTGGTTCCAAAAAATAAATAGTGATCTACTTCAAATAAGGGTAGTACTCAACTTTTGTATAAACTCAATACTCAAGTCCAGCCGCAAGAGGCTATCTGCAGGGGCCAAGCATCATACAAATAGAACACTAAATTATATAGAACAGCAAATAGACCATAGATGAACTATTCAAGCTTAGTGATGGAAGTTCAATGCAAGCCCTGTGAAATACAATTAATGCCAGTACTCACATGTATAATGTTGTATGTAAATGTAGACATATATATGCATTAGGAGTAGGAGAAAATTGAAGTCACTTTTTTAGGTCAAATTCATGGGAACGTCACACCAAATACACCAACTCATAGGCAGCATATGGTATAGCTCAGATCTGATTCAATAGACTGCAGTGTCCTGTAGACTGTTTACCCATTATATAATACAGTCACTCCATAGTGATTGGGTAAAAGCCAAATGTATCCTCTAATCCACAATAAAATATTTATTAAGTGCCAGAGTTAGTACGTCTTTCTGGTTGGGGAAGCACTGATAATATTTTGTATGTATTAACAGACCAGGTGCCTGTTAGAAACCCAATAATACCATTCCAAAAAACATAAACTTTATTTATACATTGTTACACCTTGGTATACACAATCAACCCAAATCGCATCTTCCAAATCCAGACTCAGGGCTTTATAGTAATTGAAAGAGAGCTGTTTGGGTTGTCATGAAAAACAGCCTAATCAGACTAAACTCTACTAAACTAAACTGTGTGAAATGGGCTATAAGTGATCCCTTATTTAGGACTCAAAGCAAACAGCTATTAGATGAAGATGCCTGGATCCACTTTACACACAAGTCACAAGACATTTAAAGGAAGTGAAGTTTATTCAGGATGAGATGAAGGAGGAAAGATGGAGGCAGCAGATGAAAGCACAACAAATAAGATCCATATTAACCTCTTCTAGATCATACAGACAAAAAAACAGCCCTTTTGCTGAATATGACTGCACATCAATCAATCCATCCACTATCTATACAGCTTATCCATGTAACCAATCCCAGTTGATTTTGGGTGAAAGGCAGGGGAAAACGCTGAAGAGGCCGCTGATCTATTGTAGAGCTAACACAGAGACAAGCAAAAATTCACACTCACATTCACACCGTAAAGTAGCCAGCTGACCAAATCCATATGTCTTTGAACTGTGGAAAGAAACCCATGCATGCATGAGGAGAACAAGCAAACTCTTCACAGAAAGTCCCCAGTGGTCTGTAAGGTTCAAAGCCAGAATCTTCCTAGCTCTGGGGTGATAGTGTTAACCACCACTCCACTGTGCCACCAATGGCTACACATTCATTCATTCATTCATTCATTTTCTGACCGCTTAATCCTAATTAGGGTCGCGGGGAGGCTGGCACCAATCTTAGCCGAATCTGGGCATGGGCAGAGTACACCCTGGACAGCTCGCCAGGCCATCGCAAGGCAGAAACACGCTGATGGCAATGCAGCCTACCCTTTTCGAAAGTCAATGGCTACACAACTTTGCATAATTTAGGAAATAATGCTGAGATACAGTGCACAAGGTGTGACACTGCAGTAATATCCCTATTAGAAATCCAACATTTCAGATGCTATCAATCACTGTGGACCAGACAATTTGCTTGAAATACCTTTCTCACTCATTTGTCGAACTGCTTAATCCTACTAGGGTCTTGGGAAGGCTGAGGCCTATATCATCTGACACTGGGCAAAGGCAGGATACACTTGGAACAGCTCACCAGACATCACAAGCTTTTTCAATTTAAAAAATGTGAATTACTATGCATTACTCAACATAAACACCCAGAACAGCTCGCCAGACTATTTCGGGGTAACACACACACACCCATTCACACTCACTCACACACCTAGGATCAATTTGGAACAGCCAGTTAGCCTAAGGTTCATCTCTTTGGACTATGGGAGGAGACCTAAGTACCCGGAGGAAACCCATAAAAGCACGGGGAGAACACAGAAAAAACTCCACAAAGAATTGCTTGAGCTTAATAAACAAGCCTGGGACCTTCTTGCTGTAAGGCAGACATGCTAACCACTACACCACTGTGCTGCCCCTTGGTTGGAACGCCTGAATATTCTGATCATGACTATACTGTATGTAGCAAACATAAATGACCCAAATCCTACAGAACCATTTGCTGCTCTGCTACAAAACACAACACTAGCACACTGTATATTATTTTAATGGAATGGCTATGACTTGATTTAGTGAACTCTCTGTAGAGTCCTTCACTGGGAAGTAAATATCCTCCTGCTCGGGATAGAAAGCCTAGGAACATGTATGTTTAGGCTTCATGTTATCTTTAATTTGACTAAAGCTGAGAAAAGGAGTAAGCCAAAGCAAACCCACATTTGTTTTTGTAAGGGTAAATCAGCAAACCATTAGGTTTCGTTCCGACCTTCAGACAGAAAAGATCTGAGACATGCAGCCTTACTATGGTCAAGCCACTGACACTCACAGTGCTGCACATCTGCTTAATTTCCACAGATCTATTTTAGGTAGCTCAGTATACAAACACACAAATTAGGCATAATGGATGTCTTCAGCAGAAACAGTAAAATAACACATGAATGCAGGAAGAAAAAACTGGCTTGACCTCTAACACATGACTTCCTTTGAAATGCTCTTCATATGTATGATGGGGAATGCCAATATTCCATTGTCATTACAAGTTCGGTTTTCTGTGTAATAGAACTTCCGTGTGGTCTATGAACTTAGATACAGACTCAAGTTTTCCGTCTTCCACCATAGAAGCATTTAGTGATAGAAATCTGTTACGGGTGTTTTCTTGGTTATTGCCATCAATCAGACTTGCTCAGTGTTGAAATTATACCAGTTTGACTAGTGCCAACAATTTCAAAATGGTGGTAGTCAAGACGCAAAATTGAATGTTCGAAGTTGATTATACCTCACTAGAAGCAATAATGGTGGTTTAACTTTAAACTCTTTATAGGAACACTATGCTCAGGAGAAAAATAACTAAGTAAATAACTCTTGGTATAAATGGTAATATTCAGTGGGCAAAACCGAGTGTATTCTCCAGTTGGGGTGGATGACATACTCTCACGTCCTGTCCATCACAGAGACAAGAGCCAATTGTGGGTGTCTGATATATGAGCTGATGTATGCAGAAGAGGGTGGATAGTGATTCCTTTTGAGTGTGTTATGTTGCCCTGTGATACATCATTACCAGCAGTTTCAAAGATCTTTATATGTCTCAGTATAAGCATGTGCTAGACTTTACCCTTTCCCAGTTGGTAAGTAGTTGTTACTGTAAGGAACTTTCTTCTAGGCTCACTTGATTAGTCCCACTGGGGGGAAGGAAAGGTTCCATGTAAAGCCCTACAATAAACTCAGTGAGAGCTTAAGCTGAGCCTGCAAACAAAGTAAATTACCCAGAATTATATTTGAGGAACCCTTGTTTTCTAAGGGTAAGCAGCATGAATGAGACCTACACTGTCATTAATTTAAAGATGATAGCAACAGAGTTTCAATGGTATGTTAAAAAAAAACAAAAATATAGTGTATATCTTACTTCAATTTCATTATGAATCACACCAAGAAAACTCCGGTTTTCTCTGTAATCAGAGCAGAGTGGGTGTGACAGATGTCACACTGATTGACAGCAGCATCTCCCTGCCAATGTAAACAAGCTAGCACTGGAAAAGCATGTAGGAATGACCAAGCATAGTTTCCGCAATGCTTTTGTTTTTACACAAGCTGTGAGTCATTGCATGGTGTGTGTGTGTGTGTGTGTGTGTGTGTGTGTGTGTGTGTGTGTGTGTGTGCGTGTCTGTGCGTACGTGTGTTTTATACATATTTCTAGTGGCAGAGTACTCAAATAAAACAGCAAAATTAGCTAAGACTGTGGTTTGTGTGCAGTAAACTGCAAAAGTCTTTTCCCAGCTAATTTAAAAAGTTGTACTGATAAGCAGAGCATGTGTCTACACCATCTGTTTAAATAAAACAGTTTACAATTAGGTTTTTAAAATGCCTAATATCACACTGTGGCAGGAGACTTTCTAGGCATTTATGGTTCTAGGTTTTTCCAATGAATATCAGCACAATCATATAAGTAAGGGATAATGTACTCATAATACTAAAACATTTTATACGTATTAAAAAAAAATTCCAGGGAAGACTTGTGTCACCAACACTGCTTATTTCCACTAGCAGTGAAATTTTTTTCATATTACAAAAACTGATTTAATATACAAATTAAATAAGAGTGCATAGTAGCATTATGTTTTAAAGATTTTGTGTAAGTTTCAAAAATTCCATTTGTAGATGTAAGAACAGTTGTGGATTAATGATGGCAAGCCACTTGTGGAGCAGTGACAAAGTCCATGTTTTGCTATGGGAAAGGCCAAAAGTTGATTTAATACAAACATAAAATATGAGATGTACAGTAGTATGATCTAAATATGTTTCTGTGAAAGTTCAGTTGAAATATGTTGACTGGTTAAGGAGAATTAAAATAAATGTGATGATGGATGAGGACAATGACTACAACGCCAGATGACACATAGTGATCCCTATGTGTCGCTCCAGCATTGCTGGCAGGTGACAAATAAATACAGTTTGTCCACCTTTTTATTACACAGAAAACTGCCATCTCAAACATAGTGTATGTTATATATTAATTCTCATTCTTTTTATGCCCACTCACTCACTCATTCATTTGTCGAACCACTTAATCCTATCTCAGATGACACTGTGCAAAGGTGGGGTACACCCTAAACAGCTCAACAGACCATCACAAGCTTTTTACAATTTATATATATTATAAAAATGTGAATTACTCTGCATTATATTTCTGAGGTTGGAGTTAAGCAGATATCTGTTGAAAGTAGAAAGGGTGATTCTGATTGGTACAGAGGTAGACCTCTGAAGGCTCAAAAAAAAAAAAAACCCGGGATGCCTTATACCATTCTTGCAAACTGGTACCACTGCAATACAGGCTGTATTATTGTTAAGCAGTTATGCTACCGCCAATCACAAGGCCCTGCAGTGAGGGGTAAAGGCAGCTGAGTGAATTACATGTGGCTAACTCAGGAACTTAGAGGGCATCTATCAGACATGCTACCTGAGAAAGGCCCACTGTATTATGGCAGATTTTACAGATCCAATTCACAACCTATTTGCTACTGTCTGGTAAACACTTTTAAAGCTTACATTCAGACAAACAAGCTGAAAAGCTGGTTTTATTTGCAGGTCATCAAATTATTAAACCACCTTAAGCACATCAAACGTTTTATTTTTACAGGACATTTAGGTACCACTGTCAATTTATTCTCTGCTGCTCCATGTTGACTCTAAATACTAACTGCTGATCTGTTGCCTGAACATACTTAGTTGTTCTCTGTTCCAACGTAAATATTTCACTCAATTACTTTGCAATAGTAATTCTATTTGTTCTATTGGTATTCATTATAATTATTTACTGGCCACATAAAAAAACCTGTGTATATTCTTTTTTGTTATATCTGTGGCTTAGCGAGTTTATAGAGTCTCACTACTAGCATTGTTCAATTGTACAATTGTCTCTGGCATAATGTGCATGTTATAAATAAAACAAGAGCACTTGGAGAGAACAAACCCCTGCCAAGCCATAAAACATGAGTACACAGCACCACTTGCTTGACCTGCTGTGTTCCCACACTTCCAAAGAATGGGATTTCCCATGTTACATTTAAATTGCCACCAAACACTGATTATCTGAATCAGATCCAGATAAAACATGGTCTGATATCAAAGCTTCTGATACTGATTATGCATAACAAATTTCCTTGAATCGGATGTATTTTGACAGACTTATGATTATTTTTATTTTGCTCATTATGAGAGATGGGGATTTCTTTCTTATTTTAATAATTTTGGTGATGTCATCAGTGTGTGGATTCTTACCAAAAGTTTATGAAAACTTCCTTGGGTGATCACCTACCAGTAATAGCAATTTTAGACTGATCAGCCAAAAACTGTGTCCAGGATGTTGCTAACAGAAACAGAACACTAACAAACCAACCCTTGCTTGAGTTGATGACTTTGATGTCAACTCTTCCTTGTATACTCCTGCTTATCTCAAACCAGCCAGAGGAAAAAACGGCAACATTTTGAGAAAATCAGAAATCTAAACTCAGGGAAAAAGCAGTACTGCTCTATCTTTGCACTGGGTAATAGTCACCATAGAAGTTTTAACTAACAGTAGGAAGCTAATTACTACTACTACTACTACTACTAGTAGTACTAATAATAATAATAATAATAATAATAATAATAATAATAATAATAATAATAATAATAACAATAATAATAATAATAACAATAATAATAATAATAACAATAATAATTAGGCGGCACAGTGGCGTAGTGGTTAGCACATCTGCCTCACAGCAAGAAGGCCTGGGTTCGATTCCCAGCTTGGGTGTTTCTGTGTTGAGTTTGCATGTTCTTCGTGGGTTTCCTCCGGGTACTTTGGTTTCCTTCCACAGTCCAAAAACATGCACTGTAGGCTAATTGGCTATTCCAAATCGCCCCTAGGTGTGAGTTTTTAGTGTGAATGGTTGTATGAGTGTTGGCCCTGCAATGGCCTGGCAAGCTGTCCAGGGTGTACCCCGCCCTCAACCAGAGTCGGCTGATATGAGCGCCAGCCTCCCCACGACCCTAATTAGGATTAAGGTGCTAAGAAAATGAATGAATGAAAATAATAGTAATAATAATAAACATTGTCAGTGCATTTACAAAATTCAGTTGAAAAGTATGTAAAATAATATATAACTACATTTGTCAGCAATAACGATTCTGAGAAGTTACATTTATACTACCGTAACTCACTTACTCACTTGTTTGCTGAACCGATTAATTCTATTTGGGTTGTGGAGCTGGTGCCCATCTCAACACTGGATGAAGGCAGAGTACAGCTCATCAGACCATCACAGGGCAACACTCACAACCATTCACACTCAAATTTACACCTAGGGTCAATTTTGAACAGCCAGTTAGCCTAATGAGCATGCCTTTGGATTGTGAGAGGAAACCGGAGTATCTGGAGAAAACCAACGCAAGCACGGGGAGAACATGCAAACTCCACACAGAAATGCCCGAGCCCAGGAATCAAACCCAGGACCTTCCTGCTGTGAGGCGGACATGCTAACCAGTATGCTTGCATCCCACCCGTACTATAATCATTGATGACTAATTAAACTGAACTAATCACAAGCAAATGTTGGTAGGCAAGGCCTCAAACACAGGTTCACACAGAGAAGTTCTAAAGTAGTTTTTTTTTTTTTACCCTCTTCATTGCAAAACTGACATTAACCTATAATTTAATGCACTTTTCTGTTAAATAATAACAAATCTCATCTCATATTTGTCCCCCACTACCATCACACACACACACACACACACACACACACACACACACACACACAACTATTTCCATTAATAAATGTTACTCAACTATAAAGAGCAGAAATAATTGCTCTCAATTGAGTTAAATGGACTGATGAAAAGTGTTCTAGACTTTGGATGGTGAATGTTTACTTAGAAAAATACCTCAGAAAGACATAGAAGCTTCCCGGTAGTGTTTGGTAAATGAGTTCAGCTTGTTTGGTGAAAGAGCTCTGTTTACCCCTCTGGCTCTAATATTCAGACAGGCATGTAAGCACAGTACACATGTGATGGGGTGCCTCACACAAAGCCCTCTTTGCACACAGTGGCATTGTGCTTTTTCAACACCTGACATGTTCCAGCCTGACCTGCCAGAGGCTGCCTCCTGTTCCAGCCGGCTAACACCAAGATTTGATCAGTGCATGCTCATTCATCAACGGCACACCTAATTTAACAGCAATCCGAACTGAAAATTGGCATTAACATCCTACTGGGAACAAAAAAGACATGCCACTGGGACAAACCATTTTCTCACACTTTTCTTCTCCAGTAAATTTATCAACATTTTGGATAGATGGACAGAGCTGATATCGATAGCATACAGTCAGGTTGCTGACATTCCCTCTGCCTAGGAGTGTTTCAATTACTGGCATTAAACACTTAATGGCATTAACACACTGTATCAGTGCCAGCTCAGCATGTCGTTCAGTGCCACAGGAACATATGGGAACAGATGTTCGATGGGCATTCAGTCTGCTTTGTTTCAGGAACACCTGGTGCTGAGAGAAGTATGCAGCACAGCTGTGCATGGTTTGCATGGCCTTAAAAGAAGGGCTGAAGAGACAGGACAGCGGGCAGAAAGCAGTAAAGAGCACATGGTGTTCAGATACCGATACACACCTAAAAAAAAAAAAAAAAAAGAACAAAAAACTAGCAAACAAAGAAAGAAAACAAAAAACCCAGCTCATTTGAAAGTTTTAGAGCAAAAATAATTCTACTCCTACAACAAGTTCAGGAGACGTGAAGTTAGGAATATTACAGGGTTCCCCAGAAAATCGAACAGTTATGGCTTTACTGGAAATAATAAACAATTAAAATCTGAGTTTAACAGCAACCATTCTGATTCCAAAATATTATACTCACAAATAATATAAATGAGGTCCCTTTGAGAAAGGGGGCAGGTTCGATCTCAGGGCAGAGATTATAGAGTTATGCTGTATAGTGTTGTGTGATATTTGCATAGCAAATATCATGTGATCTGGTAGAAATTTACTCTCATAGATCAGAATGAAGTCCAGGCTACACTCCTGATGAAGATAATAAACAACCTTTCACACTAATAGAAATCTGTGCAGCATGCAATTTAAAATGTATATGCTCGTGCTACTGTTCGCTGATCAGTCATGAATGGTGGGAACAATATATACAGATTATCATGTTTCCACTAGTCCTTAAAATCACTGATAATGGTTTGATCAATCAATATGAGGGAAAAACATGCATTGCATTTATCAGGTGAAATAACTTCCCCTATTCTTCAACTGAGGCATGCACGCGGTAAGACTGATCTGCTTTTAGCCACTAGCCGTGCGTAACAGGGCAACCTGCCCACATTTAGCAGCATTAATAAAGTATGAGAAGACTGAGGGAGGCTGAGGAGTAACTGCAGTGAGCCTGATTAATGTTTTTATTACTTACTCAGCAAAGACTTGACTTTTTAATCTTATATACACAATACATTAAATGCATGAACCTGAAGCCAATACACTAAGGTAGCACAGGGCATCTAAGGTCAGATATTGAAAGGAGCCAGAGATAAATGCATTATGGATTCCATACATTCTTGTTCTCGTTATTACAGATGGTATGTAGTGAAGCGTTCAGAAAGAAATACCGTTGCATCACACCATAGTCGAGAAACATTACAAAGAGAACAGTTAAAATGAAAAATATACATAATGTTTATAAAAAAAAAATTGTCTAGACAGCCAGTAAATAGGGGATCTGAGTTGATGGCTTGTAACTTAGCCAAGACCATGACCAAAAACTTGTGCAATACTCTGGGCTAAAGGCCTTAAAAGAGTTTGTTCTTAAAAGGCTGTTTCAGTGCTTCTGTAAAGTGTGTAACCCACTGCACCAATGAGGAAAGGTGGGTTTATATTCTGAGCTTGGAACAATGCACCAAAACTGTCCCGCTACCTACTGGACTACACCCAGAGTATTTATGGAACAGTTCAACACTTCAAAGCAGTCCACAGGGAATTAATATATTCTACTCTATTTAAAGAAATGAAGCAAAATAAACTATTAAAATATGTTAAAATTAGTCATATATTTAATTATTTTTAATGTGTGTACAGAAAATGTGTATATAACAGCCAGACAGTGCAATGCACCTTTAAACCATTTCACTATGATTAAAATAGATAGCCATATTAAATGTTGATTAACACACTTAAGCAAGCCAAAGCAAACCTGGTAAAATAAACCATTAGATCTTTTTACATTTTCTGGTATGCATTACTCTCTTACCTCCTGATCCACTGGATTTAATTCTGCTGTTTACAGAGCTGTCATAGTCCACTAATCCAGATAGAAGGTCACACAGAGTCAGCTTCAAACTGCCTGTACACACCAAACTACCTTAATGCCACGCCTTTGCTCATGACATCAGAAAACTTGGCTATGCATACCTCTCTCACTCCAGCCAGCTGTCACAGAGAACTCCTCCACTGCTGAAGAGCCCTGTGCGTGCGTGTGTGTGTGTGTGTGTGTGTGTGTGTGAGAGAGAGAGAGAGAGAGAGAGAGAGAGAGAGAGAGAGAGAGAGAGAG
>JAQMYF010000012.1:29809579-29825344 GCA_030014195.1 Neosilurus mollespiculum | reverse complement strand
GTGTGTGTGTGTGAGAGAGAGAGAGAGAGAGAGAGAGAGAGAGAGAGAGAGAGAGAGAGAGAGAGAAAGAGAGAGAGTAGATGTTCGTCAGGCAATTGTAAGCTGACTGGTAATCAGTTTTGACTCTGTAT
This sequence comes from Neosilurus mollespiculum, assembly GCA_030014195.1. NCBI lineage: Eukaryota > Metazoa > Chordata > Actinopteri > Siluriformes > Plotosidae > Neosilurus > Neosilurus mollespiculum. Next base: position 29,825,213 of record JAQMYF010000012.1, on the reverse strand, counting down.
CAGGTGGATAAACCACTGTGGTGTAGGCCTCAAAGAATGAACACACTTATCTCTCATACTGTGTTTGAAACTATGTGGCAGGATATTCACTAATTCAATCAGGCTTTATCTTTATCAGTTTTACTTATGTGGGCATGTGCATTCTTGCAGTTCAAATTTACACAGTATTACACAATACCCCCTTTCCTCAAATGTAGTTGATCAGCCAAGACATGTTTGGTGTCTGAAGTCTGCTTTTATTAGTTAGGCTTAAAGCTGCAACGCTGCTGTTGTTAACTAGTAAGGGAATTGTTACTAATTTATAAGTACATAAACTGTAAATCTAACCTCTAATGCATTATATTTAACTATAATAAGTTTCTCTAAAATCTCAGATAAAACTGAAGTAATCAGAAATAAGATGTAACCTGAAATATGGAGCTATACACTCCACCCAGGACCTGAAGGGTACTAAGGCAAAATTGTTCATTACAAGTCATAGGCTTCACTAGGATGCCTTTCTAAAGTGGGCTAACATCTACATGAAAAGAAAGAATGGGATAATGGGAAAACTTTCTCTCTGCATTTACGTCAATAAATTTCCCATGACTACACAATAGCAAAAAACACAATGTCAATCATTTTTAAGTGATATTGGCTGTATTGTCTGGGATTGTTCTGATGATATCTGTATGTTTGTGGACCAACTGGTGTACCCATTCCCATGAATATATTCTCTCTAATGCCGCTATCAAACCTGTGACTCACAAAATATGTCCTTTACCCATGCATAGATTGCTACTTTATCAAATATTAGATAAATATTAAGCTAGCCCATTAAATTCCCATATACAAGATTTGTTTTCATAAAAAACTAAAGAGTGAATTATCCTTTTAATTAACTGAACTGAAACAGAAAAGCTTCACTCTTCATTGAACTGCAACAGCATGATATATGTATTAACATTCCTGTACAGGCATGTTGGGCTTCAGTGCTGTAATTAAATCATGTGACAGAAAGCTGAATTTACCAAGCCTGTGCTTTTGAAGCACATAGTTATCCTAACAGACATGTTAGTGAGTAAAAAGTGTTGTCTGAAACTGTAGTTTATCAACGCATCAACAACTGGTGATAAGATTAATTCCCCTCAGTATCGATGGCTGATTTAATGATTATAATTCAGATAAGACATGATTAGACAAGATGTGGCAGCAGTGACGTTGCCTCACAGCAAGAAGGCCCTGGGTTCGAACCTCGTGGCACACTGGGACAGTTCCGTGTGGCATTTACATATTCTCTCCCCACAGTCCAAAGACATGCACATTTGGCTAACTGGCTGTTCCAAATTGCCCCAGGTGTGAGTGTTGCCTCAGCCTCCCCATGACCCTAATAGAATTAAGCGGTTCGGCAAATCAGTGCATGAATGAGTAAAAATGAGACAATATGGCAGCAGTGGTGTTGCCTCACAGCAAAAAGGTTCTGGGTTCAAGCCTCGTGGCCAAGTGGGGCATTTCTGTGGCATTTGCATACTCTCCCTATACTTCCATGGGCTTCCTCAAGGCATTCCTGTTTCCTCCCATAGTCCAAAGACATTGAACTAGATCAATTGGCTACTCCAATTTGCCCACATATGTGAATGTGAGTGTGAATGGTTGTTTGTGCTTGTGGTAGCCCTGCAATAAATTGTCGACCTAATCAGGGTGTACCACACGCCTCAACTGAGATTGGCTCCAGTTCTCCCTACAACCCTGACGGGTAAGCAGTACAGATGGATGGATGGATGGATGGAAAATTACTAACATCTAAGCCAAATAGTCATTATTATTCAGTCTTTGTCCTCTGAATAATACACATAAAGCTGCTGTGGTAAATCATATATTGAGGATTTGTCTAAAAACAGTTAATCCTCACAATTTAGCCTCACCCTTTCTTTTGTGTATAACCCCTTCTGCATACTGTATTTGTGCCTACTAAGAGCTACTGCGGCATAAAGTCTTTGCTGTACTTATCCCAGGACACTTTTTCACAATATGATATTAAACGTCCTTTCAACACACTTCATGCCATTTCTCTTTAGTTTTCTGCAGCTCTATAGTACTCTAATGATTTATAATCCATATATCTGGTTTCACCAACAAAGGATGAATTCCCATTTGTGTCTGGTTCCTCTCAAAGTGTTGTCTTAGGCAGTCTTTATTTGCCAGTGTTGCCTGTGGCTTAATCATTATGGATTTAAATCTACATTTGTTCTTGTTTATCATATACCTGATGAACATAAAACTGTATTCACATAAAAAATAAAAATAATAAAAAATAAAAAAAAAAAACATGTTTTTGTATGAGTATTATGTCACCAGGACTCACAGATTTTTAAAGTAAGTTTTGATTGGCAGTGTAGCCATAATTCTGACCTTAACCCAAGAGGGAAAAAGACAAACTGCTGTGGGAGTGCGCCATAATATGGTGCTAAATTGCCATTCTGGAAACTGTTGGTTGGGTATTCAGAATGGCATTTCCATTAGTGTCACTAAACACAACTGTACAATAGATCTGTTAAACATGGTCAGAGATGTTCTGTGCATGACAAGATGATGCTGGGACATTTCAGGGAAGAGTGCCGAGCTGATGTAAACCAAACCTAGCCAGCTGTAGCTTTTTAAACCTGTAGACAGATGGACTGCTGACACATTGAACATAAAAGCAATCAGGCAGAGAGAAACTGTGGGAGAGTATAAACAGCAAGCCGTACCATCTTCAGTTTCACTCAGCTGCTGTTAAAATTCATTATATTTTATATTGAACTTGTTGCTCTGATATAAAACTTGGCCAAATGAGCTAATGTCTGAGCTAGTCAGCAACACCCACTCTGCTTTATTCCATATACTGCAAAGAAGGAAATCAGCAGTGGAAAGTTACCACTGTAACAGTACACTGTAACTTTTGTCAAATTTACAGTCAGCATTGGGATTTACTTTATAAACAGCTGCAGTCAAAGACATTTTCCATTTTAAATTCACGTAGTTTAATAGATATATTCAATGATTGACTTGTTTGCTTTGTATAGATTGTAATTTGGAACTTGGTTTTGCAGTTGCACATTACACAGTATTTTCTTCCCACAGTAGCTCTGATGACATAGTAAACATAAGTTTTATGTCTTCGTGAATGGGCTATAATAAGAATAATACAAGAACAGGACAAATACCAGCAAAATAATCAATTTACAAAAAGGCAGAAGCCCAAAAAATTCTTATGCTCTTAACATTCTTATCCTTTAAGAGGAGATTACACCTGCATGTTCAAACATGACCCATAATCTCCGTAGAGTTTACACACACACACACACACGCACACACACATACACACACACACACACAAAAATAATAATAACTCCCAGGCTATTTAACATACTAGAGAGCAGGTAATTTGGACATCTGAATCATTGTTTGCAGTGTGGAAAGTTTTATTCAGCAAACTGCATGAAGAATGGAAAAGCATAAAGGCAGGAAGAGGTGACCTTGAGATCCCAGCGGTGGTTCTCTTATACAGAATGTGAGTAAAGCACAGTTACATGGCGAGAGGGGTCCTTTTGTTGTCTGCAAATTTCCATCCCCCTTGCCCCAGTATGCACAACATTGTTGATCTCGCCAGTTTTCCTGTCTCATTATAAAAAGAGGGGCAATGTTAAAAGCACACTGCGTGACAGGAACTTCCGGCAACGCTGCCTGCAAGGTGTGATGGCCATAAATGAAAACATTGTACAGTACTTCTTGTAATTGCAAAACATGACTGTATGTTAAAACAAAGGCAATTCTCACTGCTTTTAAATAAAGTCGAGGCGTTTATGATTGCCAGAAAAGGGACAGCTGCTAACGCAGGGTTCAGTGATTCAAAGGTTAAACAGGTGTGCTTTGAGGCCTCCAAAAGTGTTGTTATAAGGCAGGTTATATGATGGGAGATAAAGCAGTGGAGGAATGAGTGTAATGAAGACAGAGAAAGAGATTCCCAATGGAAAGACAAAGCCCAGAGCCAGGGCCACAGCTGGTAATATTGTAAGAGAGGTCACTAACAGTAAACAGAAGAAGGTCTGGGAAGACCATTACTCCAATATCAATGAGAGTGTGTATGTGTGTGTGTGTGTGTGAGAGAGAGAGAGAGAGAGAGAGAGAGAGAGAGAGAGAGAGTCATTCTGTATGTGAAACCACCATGTCCTCTGTGCAATCCCCCTTATTTGAACCAAAACAAAATGTTTTTTCCCACACTGCACCCCACTGCTTCCCCCTAAGACCCTACTAGCATGTTCTCACTCATTCCCATTGCAAGATAACCATCTCAGAGCGATTACAAAATGCACATACTTATAGCCACCTCTACAACAGCTCTGTGATATGAATCAGTCAATTCCACCCCATAAATAACAGTAAATAAGACTTGGGGCCATGAAGGCAGAGATCTAACGCTGCTATATACAGCAATACACTGGATTTACATGATAAATCTGAAGGCACAAATAGAGTTCACTGAAAAAAGAACACACTGCGCTAGGAAGAGAAATCTCAATCTGCGATCTCCATTTAGTAATTTTGGGTTTATCCTTACACAAGTGTAGTCAAAGGGCATTATACTCTCATTCTGAACTTGATAAAATCTAGTTAGATTCTTATCTCTCAAACTGTAAATATTAAATAACATCAGTTAACTGTATGAACATGATATTAACATTATCACTGTTTCTTTAGAGGGCTCTGTTCATGTTCAGTTTAATGAGAGGTTTCAATTAATTTATTTGTAATGCAGCATCCGGCACAGGTCAAAAAAAGGTTGCTCCCTGATGGATGGCCACCCTGTCATTCACCCATGGCTTCTCTTGGGCCCAATACATCCTGAACACAACGTTCCCAGCACATACACAGACACAGATACATCAAGCCAAGGCCAGCTGAACTCTCCCTCTCTTTCTCACATACACACACACACAACACAGAGTCTCTCTGGATATTAGAGTATCTGCTTTACTTGAATACCATGTACTGTTACTTTAATTAGGAATTCTCAGCATTACACCAAAGGCTCCTAAAAAATGCTGATCATGCCCTAATACAGCTGTGTGTGTGAGGTGTGTAAGAAAAAACTTGGGTTAGTAAAGAGCCAACATTTACATAGATGCAGAAAAACAACATTTGCTTCTGAAGTCATAATTATGGCCATTACACAGCATCCTTTCTTCAACAACAAAGGTTCATTGTCTGTGCGGAAATACTTGCCAAAGAAACGGCAGCTAGTAACAGATCACATGCTTAGTGGCATCAAATAAAAAAACATAGAGCAGACATAAATTCCACACTTCACCAGGACTAAGTGAGGGACTACAAATATACAGCAGTTATAGACTCATAGAACAAACCATACATGATTTACTTTATATAAGCAGGCTCAAATTTGGTATATCAGCTGACATGGCAATATAGAGAAACTACTGCATTTCAAGGCTTTCTAAATCGCCAGCTATATAATCATCATCACTCACTCACTAGGGTCGCGGGGAGGCTGGAGGCTATCTTAGCTGACACTGGGCGGAGGCGGGGTACACCCTGAACAGCTATAATCATGGCACTCATTAAGTATTTAGTGTGGCATTTTACTGTCTGTGTGGAGTTTCCCATAATTTCTTTGTATCCACGTGGGTCTCATCCACATTCTCATCCACCTCCCAAAACTTGTAAGTAGGTCAAGTGTCAACTTTTAAATTGCCACTAACTGTTCGTGAGTGTGCAAATGTGTTTGTGTGAATGTGTAAATGCCTCCTTGAGATGGAATGACATTTCAATCAGAATATATTCACACCTCATGCCCATCGTTCCCACACCTTCTCAATTTCTTTATCTTCTTTCAACAGCTTCTCTCCCATGTATGCATGCATGTGAGTGTAGGATAAATACTTTATTATTATGAAGTTTTAATACAAGCTATTTTTGCTAACATACACACTACGAACATTGGGAACAGCAAAAAATTATAATAATAATAAGAAAACTAAATAATAAATATATAAATAAATAAACCACAGACTAAAATAAATTACCAGGACAAAAAGGAGACCTTGAAAAAAGGACAATTAAACCTCAAAACCCCAGCCTAACCAATTTTTTTAAATAGGTAAACATCTGTAGACCAACACCACCAGTTTACACGAAAACCAGTTAAACCCGAACACCAGCAGTCAGAGTTGGTATACCAGCAGTCAACATGTTAACTTAGCTGGCAGACAGAAAGGTAGAAAAAAAGCCAATAATTTTAAAAGTTAATACCAGCATTAACACTTTATAAGCAGAAATTAACATATGCCATTTCAGGAGTAATGTTTTATGTTGTTTTAGAGGACACTAGTAATGGAGTGATTTGGAGGGGAAATCAGCCAACTTGGACAATACTGTTTCTGTAGTTAGACTTGTGATAGACTTTGTTGATGTTAGATTATTTATAAGATAATGGTTGGAGGGGCCCCCTGTGAATCTTTGTCTAGGGTCCAAACAAACTATAGAAACGCTACTGCCTGCCAGGCTATCAGCAGTTTATGAAACACTTAAACTCGCTCCTCTGGCAGCAAAGGCCATACCACACTTCACCTGTATCTGCATCATTCTATGCATTGTGATGTTGCTACATGATTGGCTGTAAATGTACAGTTGTTCCTGTTAAAGTTGACAATTTTTATGACAACTCTCTTATTATATTGACAAACAAATGTCTATATTTTACAGCTGCATTAGGTTCGTACACAGTGGTGTAGTGGCTAGCACATCCGCCTCACAGCAAGAAGGTCATGGGTTTGAATCCCGGGCATGGTAAGGGTGTTTCTATGTGAAGTTTGGATGTTCACCCTGTGCTTGTGTGGGTTTCCTCTGGGTACTCTGGTGTCCTCCCACAGTCAAAAGACAGGCACATTAGGGTAATTAGCTGTTCCAGATTGCCCCTTGGTGTGAGTGTGATTGTGAATGGTCGTGTGTGTTGGCCCCATGATGGTTTGCGAGCTCTCCAGGGTGTACCCCACAATCACCCAGAGTCAGCTGTGATAGACTCCAGTATATCTAAGGTTTAATCGGTTCGGTAAATAAGATGAAAATGAGATGAGAATCTGCCTTGTAATGTAGAATGATAGTGTTTTCAGTCTCTTGTACTGTAGCTATTGCATGTCTGCATGTTTGTATGTTTTAATAGGTGTGTTTAACTGTGGAAGCATTGACTATGTATAATAAGTAGGTTTCCACGTGTCAAGAGAAAATATGTGGCCAAGCATATGTGTGTGTGTGTGTGTGTGTGTGTGTGTGTGCATGTGAGTGTTTGCTCCTAGACTGGTTGTACAGATACACAACAGAAATAAATCACGGGCCCTAGCAGTGTTGCCAAAACTGAACGTCACACACGAGGAATTCACACACATGCTGAAATCACACATGGCATCTTCAAGAATGTAGTTAACTGTGTCTTTCTCTGAACCCCTATAATTTCCTTTCAGCCCATGTGCAATGCTCTTTAGCTTTATGTTCATTAATCTGGGTCCAACAGTGAAACAGGAATATACCAGACGCTAATGTCACCTCATTTTCTCCATAAATATAACCTTCCATACCTCAGTGAACACCTAGCTGTCTTACCAAAACTTCCTATTCAGTTAAATTAGCATTTTCCTATCTTAGTTACACACATCTTTTTCCTTCTATGGACACATTTTCCATACAACATTACATTTCTTTTCTGACACGACAACGACTGAAAAAAAAAGTCTCAACACTCTGAACAGGACCGTAGGATACACATGCCCTTACACTCTGTTTTAGTGTCCATTAGGGTCCATCGAAATGTTTTCCTTTAGACTTCAGCAAAACAGTACCAGACCTAGTGGTGTTAAATGGGGCTATTGAGAGAGCAGGATGGGAGGGGGAAAGTGTATGTGCATGCCTGTGTGGTATGTGGAGGAGTCATGACATATGGAATGTACTGTAGGATGTATGGCACGTGCAGACAGAGTGGGTATTATACAGACCTCTGGGGGAGTTTTATTTATGTGCACCCCTGTTACTGGTGTCAGTATATTAAACATATATTTCATGATTTGGAAATAAATTTTGCACGTAGGTCATGAAAGAGCTACAGACATTTAGGGTAAACAATAACTTAAAGACTTTCTAACTTAAATGTTTATCTCACCTGTAGATTGAAATGTGGTGGCATCTCACAATCTGATTGCAATTCAGTTCAGTATTAAAGAATTATTTTTTAAAAATGTAGAGCATATTTGAATGGTAAAAGATTCTACATTTCTAATGACATCCAACAACATTACCCCGCGCTGTCGAGTTCTGCAGACATTTACACACAGGTTATAAAACTTTATCCCTTAATAATATTAGCATTTATAACCATAAATATTTAAGGTTATTTTATTAAGTTGTATTCTTCGTTTTGTTAATCGGAAATTAGTAATATTGGATTTTTTTTAAATATTTTGTACAGCAGTATAAAATCTTTCAAAATAAGTTACAGACAAACCAACATCATTAACAAAAACCTCCTTGTAGGCAGAGGAGAAAAAAAGAATTTCAGCCTAAAAAGTCTATATTAGTGGACAAGACGCCCATATTTTTTTCCAGGGCACTAAGCAACAAAAGACAATGGCAAGGCAAAAATCCAGACTAAGTAGACCACAGTTCCACCCATTTAGAAAAAGATGGTGCAAAGCAAATGTATCTAGTAAAGCTGGTTTCCACTGGTTGAGCCATTCATCATCAACACAATTATCCGTCAGGGTCACGGAGGAAGATGTAGCCAAACCTGGTTGATTTCGGCCGACAGGTGGGGCACACACCAAACAGGTTGGCGATCTAACACAGGGCTACACAGAGACAAAAAAACTATTCACACTCCCAGAAGCTCTTGAAAGTACTAAGCAGTTATGTTTGTCAAACTTAGTTGCTTCGTACTGCCTTCTCAAAACTATGGTTCCACTAGGGGTTGAACCCCAGACCTTCTACATGTAATACTGACATGTTAACCACTACACCACAGAAGCATTAACCGTTTCATTTTTAACATAATTTTGTTTTAACAGGGGGGAAAAACCTGTACAATGTAAAATGTGCCAGCTCTTACTTAGTGCAACCAAAGACAGTCAAACGTTCTAACAGTGTCACCTTTTTTTTTTTTATTAAAATCTCAGTGTGGCCATTGCTACAACACCCACTTAAAAGCTACCAATAGAATGACAGTATAGAAGCATGGATGCGAAACACAAAAGAAAGCTACAATTACAGTCATGACAGTGGCCCAAATCATGCTGACTGGTGACATAAGTATGATGTAATAACTTTTTATTGCATGGCTTATTTAAATACTCAATTCTGATTGGCCAGTTATGCTACTCAGTGGTCTGTTATTTCTTTATAACAATCTGTTGCTATGGATAACAACCTATTGCCAATACCATGATAGCTGTTACTATTGAATGCAAGCATGTGTGTGGACAACTGTTGCTGGGGGTGGGGGGAAAGGTTGCAAAAAAAATGAAAAGAATGAAAACATCGGCCAGAATTCACAGTAGTCCAATGCCAAGTGCAGTATTTAATAAATAACTGTGTCCGTGGTGATCTTTTGGTATTAAGTAAAAGAATAAATGACATCATATGATGAACAATAACCCACACTTTTGGCTGTCTATTCGGCAAATTCCATGACCAGCTGTCGAGAGAGAGAGCCCGCCAGCTCCGGCAGTGCAAAATCTATTTCATTACCCAGACTCCTCTCCAACACCTGAAGTTTCACACATTGGGCTTATATAAGTAATGGCACAGTAGTTAATCCATCTTGATTTTAGAAAACCCAGTCATCAAAAGGAATTACCCTGGAAGCAGCACAGACAGAGAAGTGTGTGTGTGGGGTAGTGCTGCACAGATTAATGCCTGTTTGGATTTCCAAAGTTTAACCATTCAGCACTGGAGGGCAGTTCCAGAAGCACCAAAGCTCTGCACCCATATTACACAATCATCTCACTGCAATTAGGGCTCATATGTATTACAAAATCCTTCGCCCCCACTAGACATCTCCAGCAGTGAACATCAGATATTTCTCAAAGCAAAAGTACTGTGCTTGTGTGTGTTTCCTCTGGGTTCTCTGGTTTCCTCCCCTATTCCAAATGTATGCACATTCGGATAATTAGATGCGCTTGACTTAGTTTCCTCTGGGTGCTCCGGTTTTATAAAAACATCTAAAAATTGTCACAGCGATAGAAACACACAGAAGGAGAGTGACAGACAAAACATAAGAGGATATGTGGCACTGAAATCATGCCCATGTCTGACATCAGATCAAACCAATAATTCATATCCCACATATCAAATTTAAAATAGCATTTCTAGTATTTCTGGATAAACTTCATGAGAATGGTGACAGACGTTGGAAAGCCACTCCCAGAGAAAACACTTCCAGCTACTGGAGGACTGCCAGCTTGCTTCATTCTCACCAAGCTAAACCTGAGCACTAATTACAAATTTACTGACTTGTATTTATGACCAGAGACACTGAACTGCTCGGCCAACAACAGCTCCACGCTTTGGAACATCATATGTCTAATTCCTTCTGAGGCATCTTGAGTCGGTTGGAAAATTGAAGATATTATCGATTTTATGTGATTTGCCTGAATAAACAACCAGTGGTGCATTCTCCAATCATCGCTGAAAAAAAGGTTCTTGATTAGATACGATTTTGCCTTAAAAAACGAATTAAAGCTTCATTTCCTGAATATTTAGACAAATTAGAAGAACTATACTTTATGTAATAGCAAGATTCCTGCCTCTCTTCCCTATGGTCTGTTTCCCACGATCCTTCTTTGCAATGCTTTGGGGCAGGAAACAGGGAAAAGTCAAAGGTTGTGTAAAAGTCTGCAAGAACCAGGATGTTAATTAAAGCTAGAAAGTCACAAACAACAAGGCAACCAGTCCAGATAATCTTGCACAACAAGCATGCACACCACTGTAAAGAGACATCTTTGAACATCTCTAACCTCACAGACAAGTTATGTGTGTGTGTGTGTGTGTGTGTGTGTGTGTGTGTGTGTGTGTGAGTGCATGCGTGCGTGTGTGTGTGTGTGTGAGTGCGTGTGTGGGTGCGTGTGAGAGTGTGTGTGTGTGCACTATATTATGTTTACCCTGGGATCTAAGTGTTGTTCATTCTGCTCCCTTACATGCAGAATGTTTGGGATAATAAAACTTTTTGAACTTGTGTTATATATGTCTGTAGCTTATTAGTTGTCAAACAGCTGTTGCTAAGGTATGTGCCCACTCTGGTCATACACAAGTCGGGGTGGCCCCATTACGTCAGTTGTATGTAGGTGGAGTAGGATTTTGCCCCATTCCAATAAAGTCATTGGGTCTGACCTGGTCCCGCCAATGTAAACAGTGTGTGGCTATGTTATACAGTAGACAGCTGATTACTTGGCTCAGGTGTACCAGGAACTGAAATCAAATATCCTATCTGGCCATCTCTTTGAGAAGCGTCTTTATTGAGAAGCTGTGCATTAGACTACAGTGTACTGACAGAAAGCTAATGAGTGTCAGAGTGTAGGTTCATGAAGTCCAGATATCTGGAGCCTACCGTTTGTGTGCTGACCGGCTGTGTTGGGGGTCATGGCAAACATCTCCATCCATTCCTCTGCTCGGCTGCATGCCTCTTACACAAACCGCCGGACTGAAAAACAAAAATATGTCTGAAACACACACACACACACACATACACACACACACACACACACACAATCTTTTGCTTTTTTGGGGGGGACATTTACTGCAGTAATGCATTCCCTAGCTCCTTACCCTAACCCTAACCTAAGCCTAATTCTAACCTGAACCCTAAACCCAAGTGTTAACCCTCAGACAGCCCTTAGAAAAGGTGAGGATCAGCCAAAATGTCCTCACTCTGTTGGTTAAAAAGATATTCCTGTCCTCAATATGTAGCACGACACACACTCACACACACACGCACACACACTTCCTGACTGCGCACCTTCCGAGCTGAATGAAGTAACCTGGCAGGAATAGTGAGCTGAGTGTGCCGGCTGCGCTTATAACAAAGCTACAGTGTTATTGCACAGGGAAGTATTCTAACGAGCCGAGCCGTGCAGTGTCATCAGCAAAGAAATGTGTCACAAGTTATGAAACTTACCAGGCTCCTCCTTGATCTTCGGCACGTTTCTCCACTCTCATCAGTCGCTCTCCGTTAAAATGTCACTTTTATTAACCCTATAACACTTACCCTACTCTGTCCCCTAACTTTCCACATCGTTTATCATCCAGACAAGTCACTTTTCACCCTGCTTCCCTTTAAAACTCACAATCCTGCAACTCATAGTAGAGTTTTTCCCTGCTGCACTCAACAGTCGCTCTTCTGTTTTAGATCCCCGCCTGCACACACACACACACACACACTTGATCTTTCGCTTTTGCAGTGGAAGACAGCAGAGTACATATTCCAGTCATGACACGATGGGACCGAGTTTGTGCCAATAAGCGCCCCCTGCGCTCCTCTTTCACACAGTGCGCAGCTTTCTCAACGCGCCCTGCGCTGGAACAGGACTCGACGCCCCAGCAGAAACGAACAGGGAATAATGTGCTGCGTTTAAAGCCCACGTACAGCAGGGACATATGCACAGAACACACACACACACACACACACACACACACACAGAATGAGAGAGAGAGAGAGAGAGAGATTTTCTTCATTGCTTGTAGTCGTTTCTAAATACATTTTATTCATTAAATTCCACATCCCATAATGCACCAGGCCACTTCCGTGGTTTCTGTTGCAGTGTTTTGTTTGTTTGTTTGTTTGGTTGGTTGTCTGTTTGTCTGTTTAACTTGAGCCCCCTGAAGAACCCATTCCTTGGACAACCATCTATTCACACTCACATTGACACACAGAGGCAATTTAGACCAGTCACTTATCTCAATGTGCATGTCTTTGGACTGTTGGAGGAAACCAGAGCACCCCGAGGAAACCCAGGCAAGCATCTCCAATTAACTTAATGTGCTTGTCTTTGGATTGCGTAAGGAAACTGAATCACCTGGAGGAAACCCAGGCAAACACATCCAAGTCACTTAATGAGCATGTCTTTGGACTGTGGGAGGAAACCGGAGCACCTAGAGAAAACCCAAGCAAACACATCCAACTGGCTTAATGAGCATGTCTTTCAACTGTGGGAGGAAACTGGAGCACTCAGAGAAAATACAAGCAAGCACATCCATTCATCATCATTCATCATCGTTCATTTTCTGAACCACTTAATCCTAATTAGGGTTGCGGGGAGGCTGGCGCTCTTCTCAGCCGACTCTGGGCGAGGGCAGAGTTACACCCTGCACAGCTCGCCAGGCCACTGCAGGGCAAAAACACGCTGCCGGCTATACCGCCTACTCTTGACAAAAATCAACAATGGTTCTTTTACATGCCTCGCAACACAGACAGTGAGAGACATGGCTGGCCTTTGATAACCCAGTTAGCTGCACTGGGGGCACATCCATTTAGCTTAATGAGCATTTTTTTGAACTGTGGGAGGAAACTGGAGCATTCGGAGGAAACCCAGGCAAGCACATCCAATTAGCTTAATGAGCATGTCTTTGGACTGTGGGAGAAAACCGGAGCACCCAGAGGAAACTAAGGCAAACGCATCTAATTATCCGAATGTGCATGCATTTGGAATAGGGGAAGAAACCAGAGAACCCAGAGAAAACACACACAAGCACAGGGGGAAAAAGTAAACTTCACTCCTTGCCAAGCCTGGCACTCGAACCCAGGACCTTATTTCTGTGAGCAGACGTACTAACCACCATACTACCCACCTAAATAATTTTGCCCCTGTGTCAGTTTTCCTCTGCTTATGGACATCTATTAATAAAGTCACTGCTTATGTAGCCTCTGCATCTTGGTTAACAGTGGTGCACCCAATATTTGTACTATAAGGGGGAAAAACTATATTAGAAGTCTTGCTTACCACACTGCAATAGATCCAACATGCAAATATGGTAAAATGTTCGTTAGAGCTACGTGGTTTACTCGTTCCAGTGGTTTTAAACAAAGCTCTGGTGAATTTCTGGCCCTATAGCGACATCTTGTGGCCCAAATGTTGAGCACGGCTGTGCATCTGAAGCAGCTTTGGCGTTTGGAACCTCACTGCCATCTTCATTTTCAGTTTTTCCTGCTTAAGCACAGCTGGTCAATCATAAGAAGGGTTGTACAATTGTCCCCGAGTGTGGAAATCTTGAAACAATGTAGTGCTGCTGAGTTTCCTGGTCCAAAAGACAGCATTAAGAAACGGCTTACTAATACCATGGAAACATAAACAATCGTGTTTATTAGGTTTACTGTTATCAAAAAGTGCACATTTTTAATTTCCTATAATTTCGATATTTGTTGTAACCACTTACTGTTTATACCCTGGCACTGCTGAAATCCATAGCTATGGTCAGTAGGGGCTGTAAGGTACCACCTGTAGTGGCCTACACAGTAAATGATGGAATCAGTGCACAGTATAAAGAAAACAGGCCTACATATAATCACTGTAATTCACCATCTGTATTTATTGCATAGCCACAATGCACATTCTAATGCTTAATTACACTCTTATAAGAAGGTTCCACGTTCGGACCTTGCAGCCATTCTTTGTGGAGTTTTCTTGTTCTTCCTACGCCTGTGAGGGTTTGCTCCAGGTGCTCTGGTTTCCTTTCCAAATACACACAGCTAATTACAACGGGCTGCTCTAAATTGTCTGTAGGTGTGAGTATAAGCGTGAATGGATGCTTGTTTCAGCTAGCCCTGCAAAACTGTCCTGCCCAGGCTCACCAGAAATCGACCGTAACAGCTCCACACAAAAACCCCCTTGCTGAGCCTGGGACTCAAACCTAGAACCATCTTGCTAAGAGGCAGATGTTCTAACCGCTACACCACCGTGCTGCCCCTTTTGCAAATAATGAAAACATTATTTCAATAATTTATAGAACTTTCAATCTCTGATACATAAAGCATACTTGAGGCCTTCTCATATTTGAGTTCATTCTGTGGTAGTACATTGACCAAACGATGTACTGTTCATGAGGCTCCTGATCATATATTTGGTCATTACACTAATGAGAAGGAGAGAGGCTGATAGTAATTATGCATTAGAGGAGGAAGTGTCTAATGTTAAAGACAACACAAAATATGATCCAGACAGACAACCAATGTGGAATAGTCCAGTGAGGACGAATACAGAGCTGAATATATCCTTGTCTTACCTGAGTGGATAGCTCAGCCTAAATTAATTAATTTAATTTAATATAATACACTATATTAATGGGCAGTGTTGGTCCGGTGGTAGAGTGCTGGCTTGCTGATCCAGAGGTCAGGGGTTCAAGCCCCACTATCACCAAGCTGTCACTGCTGTCCCCCCAGTGCATCTAACTGGATTAACAATCAGCCATGTCTTTCACTGTCTGTGGTAGGACACATCGAAAAGAACCATTGCTGTCGTTAGTAAAGAGTAGATCACTGGGTTGCGGTCAGCGTGTTTCTGCCCTGCGATGGCCTGGCGAGCTGTTCAGGGTGTACTCTGCCCTCGTCCAGAGTCGGCTGAGA
>JAQMYF010000012.1:29745357-29767740 GCA_030014195.1 Neosilurus mollespiculum | reverse complement strand
AATAAATAAATAAATAAATAAATAAATAAATAAATAAATAAATAAATAAATAAATAAATAAATAAATAAATAAAGGGCATGCAAACAGGGCGTTTGTTTGGTGTTTGCATGTCCTACCTATACTTGAATGGGTTTTCTCTGGGTACAGCCCAGACATGCACATTAGGCTCATTGGATATTGTCGATTGCCCCAAGGAGTGAGTGTGAGTAGTTTTTTTTGTGTGTGTGTGTGTGTGTGTGTGTGTGTTGGCCCTGCGATGGTCTGACTTCGCCCAGTGTCGGCTGAGATAGATTCCAGCCTCCCCGCAAACCCTAGTAGGATTAAGCGGTTTGGCAAACGTGCAGCGATTCACCACCATGCACAGCTACTTAAGTGCATCGATTGTGCTTGTGGGCGATTGCTTTAGCCTTTTGAATCAGTGTTTTTCTCGTGGGTGCAGCTAATTCAGCCTGAAACGATCCAAACTCTATACTAACAGTGCAGTGTGCATGCTAATGTAATTCGTGCTCAGGATGGTATTTTAATTTCTGTGAGGAGCTGACTTTCTCAGTAAACGTTGAAGCCGGAAGAGAGGGAACTTCAGTAGCAGAAACAGTGGCTTGTTAGTCAATTCTGACGGCCATGTCCTCGGAAGCTGTGCTCACAGTGCGCCTGGTTCGCTCTTTTGAGCATCGAAACTTCAAGCCCGTGGTGTTCAGAGGTGTGAGATTAGATCAGAAAGTCGAGGAGTTTATTGCTTATGTGAAGAAAGGTAAGCTGTGGTATCCAGGTCTCTCCAAATTCGACTCATGGTTAACTTTATGGTGGCTTTTCCTAAACAAATCTTTTATTTCCTCTTGTACGTGTAGACGTTTCTACCAGACATGGTTTGCCCCCACCTTTTAAGAAATATGACTATGGTAAGTTAACCCTGCGAAGGTTAATACAGTCTCTTCAGCTATGTTCAGTGATGTTTACAACCCTGACCAACTCCTCTCATGTTTACAGACACCATGAAGATCATTCACCAAGCACATGGAGCAAAGGTATCACAAGTGGAGTACAAGTGGTTTGGGAAAAAACAATATGCAAACAATATACATAAATGATGTTCCTGATGCTCCACGTTTACTTGGGACCCTTTTAAATGTTTTCTGGAAAGCTCTCCACTAAGCTTTGAAGCAGATTACAGGTGGTTTGGTGTTGATCAGTTGAAATACCAGTGAGTTAGTCAAAATATATGCAAACAGTGTTATACAACAAGAACAATAATAATGATCATGATAATACTAACCTCTGAGACAGTGGTGTGGTACTTAGCACGTCTGCCTTACTGCAAGAAGCTCCTGGGTTCAGGTCTCAGACTCGGCGGTTCTGTATGGAGTTTGCATGTTCTCCCCGCTCTTGCATGGGTTTCCTCCCACAGTCCAATGACATGCACATGCAGGATGATTGGATGTTTCAAATTGCCTCTCGGTGTGTGTGTGTGTGTGTGTGTGTGTGTGTGTGTGTGTGAGACCCGAACGTGTGTTGGCACTGCGATGGTTTAGTAAACTGTTCAGGGTGTACCCCACCTTTGGCCAGTGTCAGCTGAGATAGGCTCCAGCCTCCCCACGACCCCATTAGCATTAAGTGGATCTCCAAATGAGTGAGAAACTTTGGGAGGAATAAATGATTGATTGATTGATTGATTTATTTATTTATTTTCAAAGAAATTTAGTGATTGTTCTAAATTGTAACTATATATTGCACTTTTATGATGGTCTCTGTTATGATGGTCACCTAGTAACACCTGTAAAATGTTAGTCATGCTTATGTTTGCAAAATGATAGTTATGGAAGGAAATGGTGCCATTTTCATGCCAATATTACAACACAGAAAAAAACAGCTAATGTCAAATATGACACAAATTTCATCCCATTGCCAAGGCAAGGGTTCAACTCAGTATACAAATCATACTCCACCCTGAAACAAGTTACATTTTTAGTATTGAAATATGCAAAAGTATTTACAAACTTCTAGTTCTTTTGTGTTGATATCATCTTGTTATTTCAGTTTTAGTGGTATTTATTAAGGATAAAAAAAGTGCAAAAGCTTCTTTTCTCACTCACTGTTTCCCAGAGATGATCACTGTTAATGAGAAATCCAGTGTTTTCAGATATGAAAAGCCAAACAAACACAAGCCAATGTGTGATCTTCCATTATCAGTTCATTTTGGCTAAATCCAAAAGTTTCCCAGTGAAACCACCCAGCTCACGGGGTTAATATCTTTCTTCACCTATTTATATTTTGTTTTGGTTCTGTGAGTCTATGTATAATAACAAGACTGCTTGACCAGAAGAACTATCTTGCAGCACTGATTTGTTGAATGCAGAAAATTCCATTATCAAGAAATAGATAAAGGCAGTAGATTCCAAGAGAGATAAAAGTAGTGCTTGGAGATTACTACGAATGTTGATGTGCATTGAAGCGAAAGCGAACTGCGTGAGCATTAGGATTTCATTATCTTACTATTTACATTTACAGCACATGGCAGACACTATCCAGAGGGACTTACAATTATCATTTTTACATTTATGTGGTGATAGTGGGGATTGAACCACTGACCTTCGGATCATTAACCACCACTGCCCACACAAACAAACAAGCCAATGTAGAACAATGTAGAAGAATGTAGAAGAATGTAAAACAAGCAGCAAGCCAATGTAGCAGGTTACATCTGACATATTTGAAATTATTTCTTTTACAGCAACATCACATATAAGGCATCTTTTGATTTCTACTTTTTTAAAAATTGTTTTAGCAGTTAAATCACATGCAACAAATCACAAACAAATTTAATTTGATAAAACTTACAGATGTTTCATTGTTTGTTGGTCACCATCTTGATGGATTATAGTTCTGTGCTCGGACCACTAGATGGTGTGTGTGCTATGATTCTCCAGATCACTGCACCTGGTGCGGGAGTCATTGACACTTGTGTACAGTAGTAAGCAAATGGTTTCAGGATGGAATGTTGACCGACACTGTTTTATTTCCCAGAGAAAACACTGTGTAGGATTTATATTTAATATGCCTGGTAAAGAAATGGGCACTTTTTAGAATAACGTGGCATTATCTTTCTGATTACAGACTAATGAACTGGTGATGAGTTTAGAGGATGATGAAAAGCTGATTCTCCAGAGTGGCCTCGATTTACGAGCATGTGGTATAGGTAAATGCCCTCTTCCTCCATACTACTGTCACACATACATTTTACTCTGTATTGTTTATTTGAATTTGTTGCATTGCATTTGCAAAATATTGGCCTCTGTCTAAATTTACAGTTCTTCATCTTAAAAGATGCACACTGAAGGATTAAGGGGGTCTATCAGTAGAAGTGGAGTATATTATTCATTATTGTTTTTATTAGTGTTTACTCACCTGCTAATATGAATTGTGTTTTCATGAGCTTATCTTATCTACAGCTGGTAGGCACTGCTGAATTATGAAGTTGTTTTGTTTTACTTTTATATCTCAAATTTATTGCAGACCTGTTGATTAGCCTATCAGCTGCTAAGAAAACCAAAAAAAGTGGCCACACGTGAACTGAATGCCATTGGGACGAATGTGTGAAGCACCTGCTATAAAACTGCTGCTATGCAGAGAGATGATATTGCCCCTTACGACTACTGTAGGTTGTAGTTTATACTTGGAAAGGGATGACTGAAGGTGGGAAGGTATTTAGTTGGTTGCGTCCTCACTGATTGATGCCACTAAGTCTTACATAATGAGCCTAAAAATAATTTGTAACATTTATTTAGGCCAATTCATATAAATTAGTGAAAAATGTTATGGTATCATGACCTTAAACTCAAGTTTGGAGAAAATCAACTGTAAACTTTGTTGCATAAATTGAAATGAATCATGGCACACTTTATAATTACAGGAGAACATTATAGATTAATTAGTTTACTTTTGGCAAAATTAGAATAATGGTGTGTCATCTTTCAGCAAGTTCTCATTTCACATTACTGCTGTATAGCTCTGAATGAACTTTTACAACTCTGGATGCACGTTTTAGAAGTTGTTGTGCAGGGTGACCCAAAAAACCTCATTTCGAACTCCCCACATTTCAAAGGTAAATAAAATGAAAAAGGTTGAAGATAATCAGAGTATTATTTGCACACATGAAACTTAGTGAGGCAGGAGATGCGGTGCTAAGATCTTGAAGAACTCGATGTGTGGTTTCAGCAAGATGAAGCTTCAGCACACACAGCTTGAAGATCATTGGAAGTGCTGTGGGAAATGTTTCTGGATCAGATGACTATGTTGCATGACGATGTTGGGTGGCCGACCCATTCCCATGACCTTGCCCCTTGTGATACCCAACCCCCTTAAATCACAAATGTGACCCCCAAACTCTTGAAGCCCTTAAGGTTCCTATTCCACAGGAGACATCTTCTGTTCCCGCCCACATGACCCGTCGAGCCATGGCAGCCTTCAGAAATCACCTCCAAGCGTGTATAGTTAAAGACTGTCACTATTCAGAGGATCTCATCTTTAAAACACAATGTATAAAACCTGTACTGAATGAAGTTTCATGTGTGCATATAATAGCTTGATTATCTTTAAAGATTTTTTTATAATTATCTTTGAAATGTAGGAGGATTTGTGGGTCACCCTGTATAATATGCATCCTTTATGCTGCTCTGTGTTATTGTATCCAGTTTGTAGTCTGCATTGTTATGATATATGATAGCAATGACAATTACAAGCTACTTCACTTGGCATTTTGTGGTATCACACCCCAGAAGTGTCTTTTGTCCTGTGAGCACTCTCAGACTCTAATTGTGTGTGCTTGAAAACATCATGGTAAGGAAGAATTAATTATGGTCTAATGCAGTTCAGTCATTAACTCTGGGACATCAGGTTCAGCAGTTTGCGTCAATATATTGGAAGGCATATCACCAAAATGTCTAGCAATATATTACCAGTGTGCTATATAGTTATTAGCGCAGCTCCTGGCCCACACAGATGGACCGTTACAATTAAGAAACAATCGACTTTGTTTTGCATGACTTGTATATCAATCCAGTGATGCTGACTGGCTGTTATGCATCACTGTTGTATACTTGGAATCTTGTTTTTGAATTTGTTTATATGTTTTCACTTTGGTTTTACAGAGTATTTTTTGACAGTGCTTTTCCTGTTTTGGTTTAGATAACATGGCCTAAACCTTTTAAAATATTGACAGAATAATTACTTAATTATGAACAGAAAAGAAACACAGCCCACAAAAATGTCATAATATATGTTAACTGAAATGAAGAGAGTGTGAGTGTGTGAGAGTGTGACTATAGCTCATTTTCTCTTGTGCTTTAGCTGACCACTTGTAAAATGTGGATTCCTATAGATGTGAAACTTTACATAAAATGTCAGACTTTGATCATCGTGTCACTAGGTGTGGTTATCATGTGACCCCACCTTCATGGCCGTGTCAAGGTTTTGTTTATATCCCATTTGGTCTTACTGTGCTGTGTCTGTCTCTGGTCTTCTTCCAGCCAATGAAACAGAGCTGGCCTTCTTCAAGAGGAGTGACTATGAAAAGTTCAAGGCCAATCCCCAGACTGTGTGGTGAGACAGAAAAGTGATGTCTCAAGGAAACTTGATGTGTTTTTATTTAAATGAGGCAGTGCTATGTTTTGAACAGCTTTGTGTCTACATTTATTTACGTTTTCCAAGAAGAGCCAGACCAGAAATAGTGTTTGAATTTTAATACAGGTCCTTTAAGTCAGTGAAAACATAATACATTTGTCAGCAGGCTTTATTTTAGACAGACATGGTTTAAGGTTACATAAGTTGGAGAAACGTAGTAAAGGAAGTTTCTTTTTCTTTCTTGCTTTCTTTCTTTTTTTTTTTTTTGGTTAAGCTTGCACAGTTTGTCAAAGAAAAAAAAATGTATCCACTGACAAATACATTAACATATCAAAAAAATTTATTGGGTTAAATATATTCATGTGTCAAACTTTTTAGCCAACCATTATCTTTTAATTAGCAATCAGTGTCGCATGTGACTAAATTGTGTTGATCAAATAAATCTCATCAAAATTAATTTTTGTCTGTTTTTCTTAACCCTGGGTTAACACTGGGGCACGGTGTCTGCGATCTCCACGATTTGAGTGAATTGTGATGAGCGTGGGGAGTCATGGGATCGAATTGTTATGGCCTGGAGGGAGCTTGGTGGAATCGTGATGACTGTCCAAAATTCTTCCACTATTATTATTATTATATTTTATTTTATACTGTATTAAATCCGCAAGGGAAACTTTGACTTCTGCATTTAATCCATCCAAAGTGAGCACACACTCGGAGCAGTGGGTTCCCACACATTGCAGTGCCTGGAGAGCCGTTGTTACAATGTATTACTATCTGATGCCAATTGTGATAGAACGTGGGAATCGTAGTACAGCTTAACAGACCTTCGAGGGGATCTCAGTGAACTTGGAAACACGATTGCTTCAAGTTTCATCTTGCAGATGCACCCTGCCTCCTTTTTATACCCCGATGGTGCTCCAAGGGTGCTCATAATTTGTGGAGCTCCATGCTTTTTTGAATCAAGGAGATTGTGTACATTGTGCCCCAGTGTAAACCCAGAATTACAGCATTACAAAACTAGTTTTAATAGGTCCTGTGCCAAAGTGAATATCATATTGTTTGGTGTATTCAAGTGCATAACGATATTTGTCCAAGTTAAATATATTTTAATATCTAGTCTTTGTTCTTTTCCTTAAAATCAAGATAATATGGTAATTACAAACGAATTAATGTAGTTCTTCATACTTGAGAACATTATAAGTATAGATGTACTGAGTGTGGCACCATTTTCTGGTCTTGATTCAAATTCCAATGCTAACTGGAAATTTGTCATTGCATTTCCCTTATGAAGGTGTGCAACATGAGACATGATTCTAATTTACTTGCAGAATCTGTAATTGCATTGTGCAGTGGCAGCCAAAATTAAAAATGCAAAGACATTTCATATTAAACGTTTTATTTCAGTAAACATGACTAAAGTTTGTAGCTGTGTTAGTCTCACTTTAGGGGTTAGACAAAATATTCCGTTCCCTGGTATACCCATCACAGTTAACTTTAACTAAAAAAAGATGTTTTAATTGCTGTGATAAGCATTTGCTTAGCATGGGAAGTGTCGGATGTCATGAAGTAGTGATTATAGTATAATCTTACTTTTAAAATGTTTACTGTGGGCCAACAGAGGTGAGCTTTTGATAACAGGATATTGGCCAAATGGAATGGCTGACAGTGGCTGTTAATATGGGTATAAAATTACAGACAAGCTATATCTACTTACAATATGCAATTTCCGAGAGGGTGTTCATTCATGAGGCAATACTTTAATAGCTTTAGTACTTTAGTTCAGTGCCTGAACTGCTGAGGAATCAACTCAAGTGTTATATATAATTATGCTGAGTACGATGAATGCCCCCTTCAAAATGTATCTACACACTCAAAAAAAAATACTGTTTTCTCTGATATGCAACTGGTATGCACTTGAAAGCATTTCAAAAAGTTTGTTAGCATAGTTAGTTTTTCATTTATTTATTTAATTATTACTATTATTATCATTGTACTTCTACTGTATGGCCTAACTGTAATATTCTACCTGATACAAGTGACTGATTGTGGTTATACTGGCATGTTTCATTTAATATAATTACTAAGTTAATTTTACAGCATTTGGCAGACGCTCACATCCAGAGCAACTTACAATTATCTTTTTTTTTTTTTTTAATACAACTGAGCAATTGAGGGTTAAGGACCTTGCTCAAGGGCCCAACAGTGATGATTGAACCGCTGACCTTCGGATCAGTAACCCATTGCCTTAACCAATAAGCCACCACTGCCCTTTTAAGTCTGTTCATTGATTGGAAACTTATGTAGTGCTAGTGTTTTCTGACTCTTTAAGGTTGACGTAGCCCATCACTGGACCGATTCAACCTGATCCTCCTCCTGAACTGTTTAAAAAAACTTGCAAAAAGAAATCGCGTCATTCTGCTTGCATCGCTGTAAGACTTCAACATCACAAAAATGTGTTACCCTTGTGTTAGTGCTACATGTAAACTTAATATTATATGATATGCTATATAACAAACTAAAATATCAATTTTGTAAACCATTAAATCAGAGACTGCATCATCAGAGACATCAACACTTGTCTGTCCCAGCTAGACCTGTGGATCAGTCCTGTTCACCTGCATTCGGTAGTGCTTTGTCACAGGGCAGTTGCGTGTGCTTTCCCAGCCCCGGCGTATGCGTGCCAGCCTTGCGGTGACACATGGTAGCAGCAGGACACAGCGGCACACCAGCACGGCACACGGCAGCGCCACAGCTAGCATGTAGCTGGGTGGCATGTAGAACTCATAGGCCTGGGAGGAGAAGGCAAAATTCCAACCGAATACCAGTGTGTGCGTGACGGCGAGAGTCAAAGCAGCATATCCTAGTCCAGACTTGTGAAAGAACATGAGAAAATATAAGTTTTCCAATCCTTATTCCCCTCATAATTATATGTTCTTTGCCTTAACTTTTTAATATGCTACAAAAAGGTATTGTGGTCTAATTGCATTAAACTGTAATTAGCAGATCTTTGCTGTTCTGTTTATTATTATTATTATTATTATTATTATTTTTATCATTATTATTATTATTATTGTATTGCTAGTACTGTGAGCTGTTATGGGTTTGCATTGCCTACCTGAATGAAGGTGAACTCCCTCCATGTGAGAATGTTACCCACTGAAGGGAGAGATGTGATAGCCAACAGGGAGAGAACACCCAGACCCAACACTCCACTGGACAGATAAAGGTCAGTGCGCCATACACCCTGTTCGTCCCATGGCTTCTCCGCACCTGACTTCACCTGAGGTACAGTATGCATACAAATGATAAACCAGCATGTCTCTATATAGCTTATTCCTCTCATACCACAACAATTTGCCAGGGATTTCAATTAAAAACTATTTTAATTTAATGAACACTGTATCATGTTGTTTAATAATTTACAGTGTAGTTGCATTTATGAGACAAGCCAGTTCCTGTTATCACTTCTATTATTACAGCTATAAACATCAGCCTCTCTTTCCTCTTTCTTAAGGTAAATAAATCAAAATTATGCAGCTTATCATGTCAAAGAAACCGGAAAGTGCAAAGTCTGCTGTGTTAAAGACAGCAATGTAACAAACCCTGACAGCTGATACTACTTCCATAAATGTTCAATTAACTTCTTAGAAAAAGCTACACTTATCATTAATGATCTCTTGTACTTCAAAATGTTTTTAATCTGTTTATTATTAGCCTACGATGTTTTGGAGTGTCCACCATACAAATCATTTAAATATACACAAAATATGGATTACAGCAGGAATTATCAGAGTTGTTCTGCTACTGAAAATGAATCGTCATTCTCAATATCACATATCCATTGCACATTACAATAGGTGAGCTGATGCCAGTCCCAGCTGAAAGTGGGCAGGAGGCAGGTGAGACCTTGAACAGGGCCTCAGTCTTATTCAGAACTAAGACAGTGGTGGAGACAGGCATTCATGCTCACGGTGGCATAGTGGTTAGCACGTCCGCCTCACAGCAAGAAGGTCCTGGGTTTGAGTCATGGGCTCCTCCGGGTACTCCAGTTTTCTCCGACAGTCCAAAGACATGCACATTAGGCTAATTGGCTGCTCCAAATTTCCCCAAGGTGTGAGCGTGAATGGTTGTGTGTATGGCCCTATGATGTTCTGGTGAGCTGTTCGAGGTATTACCCCCACCATTGCACACTGTTTGCTAAGATGCAAAAAAAAAAAAAAAAAAGATGATCCAGCCTCACTGCAACCCAAATAGGATTAAGGAGTTCAGCAAATGAATGAGAGCATGTCTTTGGACTGTGGGGGAAAACCCACATGCTAATGTCACCATGCGCCTTCATTCAGCAGCACTGTGGTATAAAGTCAAGTGCTACATAAAAGACAGTATGTTCTGAAGAGGAATCAAACCCAGGACCTTCTTCTTGTGAGGCAGACGTGCTAACCACTGTGCCGCCTAATGTAAAACTTAAATAATAAAATGTTTTCCTCGTTATTACAAGGTTAGTGTTTTCTAAAACACACAATGAGAAAAATTCTGATATTTCTACCGCAAAATGATGTTAGGGTCCAAGTATAAAAATGTGAGTACCTGTGAGTAAGCGGCATTAATGAGCCTGCGTTGTGTGATGCTACGGAGTGGAATACACAGGCTGTACACACCGTGTAGAGCAGCAAACAGAAAGCTCAGTAGGCCAAGCTGTTTCCTCTGCAACAGCCAGGCATCTAGCCAGCAGGGAAACCGCTGGTACTTGGTGCCTCTCCACAGCTGTAGAAATGCTGCAAATAGCCCTGGCAGGTAGACCAGGGCCAGGCTGACCAAGGCCACGCATGGCAGGCTTTCATTCAGTAGTTCAAAAACTAGGCGGTAAAAAGAGTTTTGTCCATAGGCCAAGTATGGCAGAAGAATGCCACGGATAAATCCATAGCCATGGAAAAAAAAGAAGAGCAGGAAGGTGGTGAGGGCAGGACCACGCCATGAAGGGAAGAGATGCAGGGGCTTTCTTTCCAGAGCCTGTGCACAGCACAGGCTGCCAATATCTATCGGGTAGAAGCCCATGCGCCGTGCAAGCTGAGCCACCTCATGCTTTGCTTCTGCGCTGTCACTGCATAGTGGCACCTGGAATAGAATCACTTTTTATTACAGTTTTTATTAACCATGAACAAAATATTAGCTGAAGACTTAACTCAGCTGAGCTTAGAGTTTGTACAGCTTAACTCATATCATTGGTCTTATTTTGTCCTTTTGTTATAGTTTTCTAAACCAGCCAAACATTAAGAAGACAAAAAAGCAATAATAAACTAAATTGGTCTTTAAAAAAAAAAAAAACTACCTCAAAGTATTTATTAATATATTAGCATGTTATTAAATGAATAGTAGTAATGCAAATAAAAATATTAATAAGGCTGTGGGAATCTGCGTGCCTCCTTCTAAGAATCACATGGCTAGAGCATCACTGACCTGCCGACTGCCGTCTTGTGCACCGTTCTGCAGGGTCCAGGCAGAAATTGTGTTAAAGCCTTTTACAACCACACTGTCTGGGAACATCTCGGCAAGCTGCTCTGCATTAGACAGTCCTTGGCTCTTCATCTCCACAGCATTACTCACATCCACAAGAATCTTTCCTGCCAGTGCTGACCTGAGGCCCAGCAGGGATGGATAGTGCTCAGGGAACAGGGCTATGAAGACCAACTGCTTGGCTTTTGCTACTGCTGCCTCCTGATTGTTCAGCTCCACTGCATCCAAATAGAGACCAGGGGAGATGCGCCTCACACAGCGACTCCCAACCACCACACCAAACCCACATTCCACCAGCCGCATAGCCAAGGAGCGTGAGAAGTCACCAGAACCCAGTATGGCCACTGTAGATGAACTAGGAGTCACATCCACAGGATCAACTGTGTTCTCTTCTTCCAAGAGAAGAGGGGCACTCATCTCATTCGACATAACTACTCTTCCTGTGAATGGGAAAAGGCCTTAAAATTTAATCTGATGGTATTTTTGCATTTACAATAACACCTAAATATATCTATTTTTCATTTTCTCAGCCACTTAGTCCTATTTAGGGGGGCAGGGAGGCTGGCGCCCCTCTCAGCCAACTTTGGGCAAAGATGGGGTACACCCTGAACAGCAGGGCCAACACACATACAACCATTCACACTCACTCTCACACCTAGGGGCAATTTGGAACCGCACAGGGAGAACATGCAAACTCCACACAGAAACGCCTGAGCCCAGGAATCAATCCTGGGACCATCTTGTTGTAAGGTGAACGTGCTAACCAATGAAAAATATGGCGCATAAATATATAACACTTTCATGAATTCAGCAATAATTTCACTGCACGCTTAGAGGAATAGGGTTCCTCTCAGGTTTGCATAGTCAAGAACATGAAAAGATTTCAGATTTACATTTTACACAAACAATACCTACCTCATAAAAAGCTCCTCCATAAAGTATGTAGATGTTTATGCACCAGATAAAATCATAGCGACTGCATGTGATGTGGATATTGAAATGAACTTCATATTTGGGGGGTGGGGGAGATACTAAAACAGCTGCAAGAGCTTACTCTTAGAAATAAAGGATATTACTTTTGTCACTGGGATGATACCATGAAACATGCACCTTCTGTACATTTAGAGTTCATCTTTCACTGCGGAAAGTCTACGTATTGTACATGTAAATAGCTTTTAGAGTAAAGCCTTAAAGGTGCATAAGTGGTCCTTAAGGTCAGTTGACTTAAATATTTTTAATAGGGACTCCATATTCACGTTTCAAGGGGATATACATGTCCAAAAGATGTCTAACTGGGTGACTAGGTGGCAAGAAGGTCCTGGGTTCGAGCCTCGTGCTCGGTGAGGGTGTTTCTATGAAGAGTTTGTATGTTCTTCCTTGCTTGCTTGGGCTTAGTCAGGGTGCTCCAGTTTCCTTCTAAAGACAAGGGCATTAAGCTAACTGGACAGTCCAAATTATCCACAGATGTGAATGTGAATAATTGTGTGTGCTTTGGCCCTGCGATGGTCTGCAGTGCTGTTCAGGGTGTACCCCTCGCCTTGGTACAAATTCGGGTGGGATGGGCTCCAGCCTCCCCACGACCCTAACAGAGTTTCGGTTCGGAAAATGAAATGAAACGAAATCAGAAGAAATGAAAGATGTCTAACTTTGATCCTGTCATTAGGAATCTATTTCTTTCATCCCAACGCAGTGGGAGGTAGCCTGCATACCTCTTAATTCTCACAACATATTGATTATGATGAAGATGAGTTGTAGAATTGCTTATGTGAAGAGGACCTATTTAATGAAGTCCAGAATCACCGTTAAGTTTCATTTCTCTTCTAACGGGAGAATAGAAACCAGTGCATTACTGAAGATTACGAAACCCTCCCTATCCGTTATACATGAAAACGTCTGCGGGATAATAAGAATCATTTAAATAAAGTTATGCATTCTTTCACTCACTTCGTCTGCTGACCAGCTCCCAGCGTGTCTCTGCCCTCTGTACTGCGTGGTGTGTGTGTGTGTGTGAGAGAGAGAGATAGTGTGTGCGCGTGTGTCCATATAAACCATGTTCCGCCCCACAGTCCGCATGTGTGTTCATGATATTGACACCCTTAACCGCCTCTATCAGTTTACTGCAGCCTCAGCAATTAAAAGTATATTATTATTATTTTTTTTTTTTTGGGGTGGGGTGTAGAAACAACACTATTGCACTTGTAAGATGTATTGTTTTTTCTCCGTTCTGATCAATATGATACAGTTAACTCTTACATTGGCTGCTATAGGGCAGAGTAGAGTTACATATGTGAGCTTTTCCTTAATCCCTGTGCAAAAACTTTTATCCTAAATATCTGACACAATAGCTACATTATTCACATTAGTCTGTCTCATTCACACACACACACACACACACACACACACACACACACACATATATGTGTATTGTGTTTATATATATATATATATATATATATATATATATATATATATATATTGTAAGATTTAAAGAGAAACCTGTTGATCTGGTTTAGAACTGATAAATATCACTGTGAGCTTCAGTAGACCCATATTATTATATGTAATGATATTGTTAAATGTGTCACTTAACTGTCACCACAACATTCAATTTCTTTACTCCTCAACTGCGGGCTTGTTTTGATCCAAGGCAATTCTTTCTCTCTCTCTCTCTCTCTCTCTCTCACACACACACACACACACACACACACACACCATGTGTCTCTGAACGTTTTCATGGGCGGGGCTGCTATTTCAGACAGTGGAAAAGTACTGGCAGTCAGAAAGCTGCAGTGGGCCGCCCTTTGTTCATTGTGGCAGTACCATAAGTAACTGAGCAGCTCTATTTCAAAATCCAGCACTGATCCCTGTGGTCCAAGCACCATAAACACCGTCCACCTGCATATTGTTTTTTTCCCCACACCATTCCACAAATGTCCTTTATGGATGTATCCACCTAATTCCTAAAAGTAAGACAGCTGTGTGTGTCTGTGTGTTTGTGTGTATGTGTGTGGGTGACCAATTTCCCAGAGAAGTTACCTTTTGGGGAATAGTAAATGGAATGTGTCGATAATTAATGGCACATCATCCCATATGTGACCCAGTTTGGCAAAATGAGTCACAGTGACCAAAAATTCAAAATTGAGTTAGCCATACCATTTTAAAGCTTAGAGTCTCCTCTTTTGAAATGGTATGGCTAGCTCAATTTTGAATTTTTGGTCACTGTGACTCATTTTGCCAGACTGGGTCACATATGAGGAACGATGTAAATGATTACCTTTAATTCTTAGTTCCTATTAAGCTTTAGGCAAGCACCTCTCATCACACATGCAAGTAGCCACAGATTCTACACACATCTATGTGCATTCACATACAAAGGGCTACAGACTTTTACTTTCCTGGCTTATAAAATTATACAGTAAGCATTTTGTTTTTAATGAAGCCAGTGGAAAAAATATTTAAAACATTTCTCAACATGCCTATCCCTGTCTGATCCTCTTGCCTATAGCACTGATCGACTTGTGTGGCTTTATGTATAAAAAGGCAGCTACTGTACCATGGCTTGCATTTTTTTTATTTTTTTGTATGCTAGGTCTACGCAGGTATGTTAGTCTTTTTAGCACAAGAACTGTGCAGACTGTGCATTCATTCGTTATCCAACTACTTATCCTGCCAATCCCAGCTGACAATTGCAGAAAGGCAGGATACACCCTGAACAGCTCGTCAGTCCATTGCAAGGCCAACTCAGAGACCAACAACCAATCACACTCTCATTCACACCTAGGGGCGATCCAGAATAGCCAATTAGCCTAATGTACATGTCTGCAAACAGAACATGCAATCTGCAAACAGAGACACCCTTGCCAACCACGGGGTCAAACCCAGGACCTTCATGCTTATAGGTCAAGAGTGCTAACCACTGAGCCACCATGTCCCCCATAGTGTGTGTAGAGATTTTATTATTGTGCATTAGTACAAACTGCATGGGAATGGCACAATTTGATAAGTGGATAATGCTTCGATGACACTCACAGTTTGTCATGGCCACTGGGATCAGGCCATGTCATCATTATAACTCTTCAAAATGAAAAAAAAAAAAAAAACTACAAAAAAATCTTGTGTTTCCACATATAACACATACAACTTTAACACCAAAAAAGGTTGTTACGTTGTGTTCACAATCAGTGATTACTGGTAGTGTTCCTGAGCCCATGTACTGATTTCCATAACAGAATCATCACTCGCTCATTACTTATTTGCCAAACCAGTGAATTCTATAAGGGTCACGAGGAGACCGGTGCCTATCTCATCCAACATTGGGCGAAGGTGTGATATACTCTGAACAGCTCGCCTGACCATCATAGGGCCAACACACACAAAACCATTCACACTCACACTCCCACCTAGGGTCAATTTGGAACAGCCAATTAGCCTAATGCGCATGTCCTTGCACTGTGGGAGGAAACCGGAGTACCTGGAGGAAACCCACATAAGCACAGGGAGAACATGCAAACTCTATACAGAAACACCCGAACCCAGGAATCAAACCCAGGACCTGCTGTAAAGTGACATGGTAACCACTATGCCATGACAGAACCATGCTTGTTTTTAATGCAGTTCTGACTGAGGTCCCAAAGATCACGGGCATCCAATATTGATTCTCAGCCTTGTTTCTTGTGCACAGTGATTTCCTCTTATTCTTTGAAGCTTTTGAAGCTATTATGTACTGTGGATGATAGGATATTCTAAGTCATAGCAATTTTATGTTCAGGAATATTATCCTGAAACTTCTGTTGCAAATTGCTGAACCTCAGCCCAGATGGTCAGTATCATGACTGATACTGACCAGTTGCCAAACTTGTGTGTTACTCAGAAATGTAGGTATCTCTTATGTTTTACATTTTTGATTTTGTGTACACTGAATATTGAAAGGAAAGACGCAACTCTCCTGCTCAGAGGTTACCTCACCTCACCAAGCCTGAGAAAGAAACAGGAACACTGCTCACATGGGCATGTGGTTCAAGCAATTTTTTCCATTTATTTCTCATTTGTAAGGGTTTATATACATTTATAAACAGTCATTGGGGTAAAGCACACAGGATTGGTCAGTTAAAAAAAAAAAAAGAGTGGTCACCTGTATAAACGGGACTATATTTCAGTGTGTGAGCCTTTGTTTACAAAAAGCAGAAAACAAGAGAATAAAAGAAAACAAAGTCACCTAACAATGTAACCTAACAAGCAGAAACATTGCATACGGACAGAATATTTGATGGACTTGGATGACTTGGGAGAAGTTTTGTGAGCTCTGCCTTTAGGAATTGCAAAGCAGTTCACACCAGAGGGCAAACAACAGCTACAACAGCTTCATAAGGAGTACCATGTTTTCTTTTGCCTCAGAGTGCTGGGCCCTTAAAGGAAAAGATCAGAAGCACTTAGAAAGGGGTGAGTGCACTATGTTGTTGTTGTAGATGGCCAGCATGAAAAAAGGAGAAGGAGTTCACAAAAATCCCTTCTGGAAAGGGTACAACTTTCCGGGCTGGCTATCATCCTAAGATACAACCGTCTTCGCTGATTTGACCATGTGATGTGCAGCAAATCGTGGATTTATGAAAACATGGTGTTTTCAGTAGAAGGACAACAACTTGGTGGAAGGCCAAGGAAAACATGGTGAGAATCAATAAAGGCAGATCGGAAAATCAGGGAAGATTCTTGCTATGATTGGGTCAAATGGAAATCCCTATTGAGGACAGCCACCTGGGCATGTAAAATAGACATCAAAAGCATGATGATGATGATGGACGACATTTGAAAAAGCAGTGCTATTTCCTTCTATCTGGCTTCATGTTTAAATGACTTACTTTTATTCTTAAATGCTTAACCACTACTGACAAAAAATGCAACTGTTCACACAACTCACAGTAGTTAGAGTGATATAGGGATGGATAGATGGATGGATAAAGAGAGATTTCTCTGCACTGAAATGTCAGCACTGGTTGGAATATTAAATTATTAATCATTTCATTTTGGCATTACTTTTTTTTTTTTAACTTCAGAGATCTCCTCATTAAAATGACAGCTGAAAAGATTCATTAATAATGCTGTAAACAGTGACAATTAAACCTTTTATTTTTATCTTTTTTGATATATTCAAATTATATTAGATGATTTATTTTTCTGATCCAAATTTCAATGACTAGGATATAGTGAAAACCAGATCCCATGTCACTGCCATGCATACACGATCTTATATTACTAGTATGGAAAGGAAGGTAATTTGTATAAATGGAAAAGCACCCTGTGGTGTACCAATATTTAAAACAATTAAAAATAATAAACCTCATTCACTGAAGTCTCTGACAGGGTCAGGGTCATGGGAGAATCTGAAGGGAATCCTAGCTGACTTCAGGAGAGAGGTGGGGTACACCCTAAACAGGTCACCAGTTCACTGTAGAGCTAACACAGGCTGAAAGAACCATTCACACTCACATTTACACTATGGCTGATTTAAAGTATCCAGTTGACCTAAAGGGCATGTCTTTGGACTGTGAGAGAAGCACCTGGACGGAACTCATGCAAGCACTGGGAGAACATGCAAACTCCACACTGACTTCACACTTTACTGGGATTTTAACCCAGAAACGTCTGTCGCCTTTGCTGTAAGGCAACCGTGCCTGCCACGAGTATTTTTGGGCATCACAGTGACGTAGTGCCCATTGAGGCTGTTTCTGTGTGGAGTTTGCATGTTCTCCCTGTGCTTGTGTGGGTTTCCTATAGGTGCTCCGGTTTGCTCCCACAGTGCAAAAACATGCACATTAGGCTAATTGGCTGTTTCAAACCACCTCTAGATGTGCATGTAAGAGTGAATAGTTGTGGGTCTGTGGTGACCCTATGATGGCTTGGCAAGCAGTTCAGGTTATGTCCTGTCTTTGCTCGAAGCCAGCTTTGATGGTCTCCTGCCTAGCTGTGACATTTTATATGCAGCTTTAAAGTCAATCTTTAACAATATTAACAATCTAAGAACATGGCATGAATCTAAGAATTATACTCATTCTGGGAATTTGTTTTAAAATGCCCCCTACATTCGCCTAAAAATAACAAAAAAGAAGGTTCTTCAACCACAGTAATGTTACAGTGTGACTCTTTCGTTCATGATTCTCCTATTTTAGGTATTTCACATAAGCAGCAGTCGAATGAACCCTACTTAGAATGATAGCATGTGGTTTTTAATGTAAAGAACATCTGCTTCTGCTCTGAAAATTGTTTGTGTATTACAGAAGTGTTAATAAAAAAAAAAACATCACAGCAGTGTCACCATCCCGATTACTCAGTGCCTCATTAAAAAGCAAAACCTCTTTCCTTAAACAAGAGCTAGTTTTATAGCTAGCACAGGAAAGTTAACTGGTCAGTTCACTACCATTGACTGGTTTGTGTTTTATAATGATCTCACAGCAATTTGTTTTTTAGTCACTGTTACAATCACCCAGTTCCTGTTATAATTATACCTGCTCATTCTGTGAGTTAAAATAGAGTAGAGAGATTCCTAGTAAGCTGGTGAACCAATTGCCAGCATGATAGCTACCCTGTTAGGTTCGTCAGTTTGCAAACTGTCTGTCTGAAGGGCTTTGTGTTTTGTCCAGGCAAACTTTTATAAACAGGTTTAGGGGGAAAGACATATCAGTTATAGTGACTGCAGCTGTGTTAAGAAGAAATTTTGGACTAAAAGAAAAATTGCAGAAAATTGTCTGTTCCTTGGGCATGCTTATATCAGCAACAGAGATATGAAAAGCATTCATCCGTTCGCTTTATCTCACTAGAGTCATGGGGTCTCAGCCGATTCCGGACGAAGGCGGGGTACACATCACTCATTGGCAATTTAGACCAGCCAATTAGGCAACTGTGCATATATTTGGGCTGTGGGGGGAAACTGGTGTACCCGAAGGAAACCCTCACAAGCATGTGTAAGAACATGCAAACTCAACACAAAAAACCCTCGCCAAGCCCAGAACTCTAACCCATGACTTTTTTTTTTGAGAGGTAGATGTGCTAACCACTATGCCACAGTGATACCCATATGGGAAGCATCAAAGTTGAAGCAATGGGTGTTAAAAATTCCCTTTCAATTTAGTCCTAACAGTTAATTTCATACAGGAAGTGACAAGCGACATGCTACCATGCAAAGTCAATAATCGTGCGCGATACGAGAGGCGATAAGAGGCAAAATTTTCTTGCGCAACAAAAAGTGTGTGTGTAGGGGCGGGTGGGGGGGGGCAAGTTTCATGTGACACGAGTTTCATCAATTACCCATCAGAGCTTAAAAATACTGTTGATTCACAGATGCTTCCATACACAGAGTTCCACATGACCATAAACACGAGTTTTAATGTCCCGCTCACAGCAACATGGAAAAGCAGCTTATTATTGCTGTGTATAAATATCCTGTTTTATGACGGTGCACAGAAATTTTACAAGGATAGCAACCTGATACGTGATGCCTGGGTCCATGTTTCTGAAACGGTCAGTATTTCCTGTGAGTTTATATTTATATACGTTTATTTAGAGCTAATGAAATGTACATTATGTGGGTTGCGTAGTAACTCGAGCACATGGTTTTGCTAACATATTTTGCTACTCATATATTCCTACAGAATGATGTTAACAGATCAATTTGAATAAAAATAAATAAGTGAGTAGTTAAAACTGTGTACAGTTCAGAAAAAAAGTCCTGCTGAAAGTGTACTCCATCTAAATTCAGCTTGTGAACGTGCTTATTATTCTCCCCGAGATGATACCTGGCTTGTATCATTGGTTGGACCCAGCTGGAGCCATGACATCATAGTGCTGTTTTTCTCGAATAGAGAGCGAAGATGGTGAGGACAGCAAACTGTTCATGATACACAAGGACAGTAAACTGTTCATGATGCACAAGAGTCTTAGTTACAAAATCACTGTGTGATAATAATAATGATAATAATAATCTAGATATGATGATAATATGAGTTAAAATGAACTTAAACAATATAAGATAACAATAATAAAAGTTCTCACAGACCTGCTAGGGAAGCAAGGTGCTGCTCAAAGTTTTACTTAGATTTCGAAGCGGTAAACATGCGAGGTAGTCACCTAGGCAACGAGAGCCAAGAGGTGAACTGATTCACCTCTCTCGCCGATGACACGTGTCATTCAGCAGCATAGGAACATCAATGCTTAAACAAAAACAAAAACAAAAACAAAACAAAAAAATCCCTTAATGTCAAGACAAGAGGGTGTGACGTGAACAAAAACATGGTTTGATTTCAATAAAGGCCATGCACAAGTACCAGCTTGCCTCTTTGACTTCCATGAGCGTTGTGTAACAGGTTTGTCCTACTGTGCTTACTGTAGGACCAAGATGAAGTGAACAGTAGCAGAAAGCATGTGGTAAAAGCATTTTCATACACTTCATTAAACCGCGTAGAGCACATACTGTACTGAGACGATCTATCCATAAATCATGACAGTTCTTGAACAATATGAAATATGAAATAAATTTTATGAAATAAAATGTTTAAAACAAATGCAGAAAATAAAGCCTTGGTAATTTTAAATAAAATGGCTTTTAACATTGCAATTTAATATGCAGTGAGCATGTAGATATCAATATATTCATCCATATATATATCAGTACTAAGTATGAATGACAAACAGTTCAGCAGCATGGTGGTGTAGTGGTTAGCACGTTTGCCTTACAGCAAGAAGGTCCTGGGTTCAAGTCCTGGGCTCGGGCATTTATGGAGCTATTGCATGTTCTCCCTGTGCTTGCATGGGTTTCCTCCATGTACTCCGGTTTCCTCCCGCAGTCCGAAGACATGCCTAGTAGTCCAACTGACTGCTCCAAATTGCCCCTATGTGTGGATGTGAGTGTGAATGGCTGTGTGTGTGTTGCACTACAATGTACGATGTGTACCCTTAGCCCAGTGTCGGCTGAGATAGGCACAGCTTCCCCCTGACCCTAGGAGGATTAACCGGTTTGGCAAATGAGGGAATGAGTGAGAAACAGGTTGGGAATCAGATGATCTATAATGTGTGGATTTTTACAAACTGTAGTCCACAACAGCCATGTTTGTAGCCTGGAGAGCTTGTAGAGAGATGGAGTCAATTGCAGATCATGTGGCAGATGACTAATTATTGATTTAGGATGATCATGTTGTTTAAATTCTTGTTTAAGACCTTTAACAAACCTTCTTGCTGAACCAGTTAACTGTATTAAACCAACTAAAGTAATACATTTGATCAGAAATCTTGTAAAATAATGATAAGTCACTGCTGGTAGCATATTTTTTTAATAGTTGGTAATGTAAATCCATTAGAACCCAGTGTTTACATTGAGCTGGTGAACCATTCCTTGGCCACAATCACTGATTTACTCTACACTGTGCTTAACAATTACACTCCGCCAAATGAACCAAACATGGATTCCTCTCATTCCCAGCATTCCACATGGGTGTCTGGTAAATCTGTACCCTGAAAGGCTTAAGATTCCACTGTTAAAGCAAGCATTTCCCAGAAAAGAAAATGAATGGGAAACATGTTTTACATGCTTGGAAAAATATGTCAGGTTTGAAAGTACATTTATAATCATAATATAGATGACTGCAAAATGAGGCAGGGTTGAGCTTCTGTTGAACTGCTAGGGGTCTACATTTAATACACTTTACCACAGATTATGGCTGTGCAGAGCTGTAAGTTTCCAGAGGGAAAGTATGTTTTTGCAGTGGATCTTTCTATAATTTTGCCCAGTATTAAATTTTGTTGACTGTGGTGTGAGCTATTGTTTATTTTCACTCCGCATGTTATTAATGATGACCCCTTCCCTGTCTATCAGCTCTAGTACTTTCATACAGTACTGTGCAAAAGTACTCTTTTTTTAAGCATAAACTTTGCTATAGATTTTTATTTTATAATTTGTATAGTAGACAGTTAGTACAAAAACACTTTAGATTTCCAAACATTAGTTTTCCAGCACAAAATGAAATGTTACATTAAAAAATCTTAGTACAGTATATCAATAAAAAAAGTAGCATATTACGTAAGATACCTCTTTTCAGACAAAAATATAATGAAGGCTGCTGCGATTTACATGCAAATAAAGAATCAAGTGTGACAGTCACCATTTCCAGGAGAATTGTGGCTGGTTCTGTGAGATACTCGGTAGATACTGTACTTGTAAAACTGCACAAATTCTACCTTATGCTATTCTATTCTTAAACAAAAAGTCA
>JAQMYF010000012.1:29698589-29714216 GCA_030014195.1 Neosilurus mollespiculum | reverse complement strand
CACGTAAGGCTACAGACTTTTGGATACACCCTCGTATATATATATATATATATATATATATATATATATATATATATATATATACACCCACACACACACACACACACACACATTCATTTATTTAGCATGGAGGACCTACTATCTAAGTAACTCCTTCATCCCCATAAGAACCTGTAATGGAGCTTGAATAGTCAGTTTTCAGAGAAGCCATTTGACATAATGTGCCTGTCTTTGGACTTCTGGAGGAAACTGGAGTACCCAAAGGAAACCTGCATGCAATCTCTCTCTCTCTCTCTTTCTCTCTTCAAAATAGTATACACCATCTTGACATTACATTCTCAAATTACATTTTGAAATGATAAAGACATACAGTAGCTTTAATCACTCTATGCAAAGCATTGTCACATATTCTTGCTCAGAATTACAGATGGTTTAAATGTACCCTTAGCCAAAATATTAAAATGAAATAACTTTTGAGTTTTCAACTAAAGATACAAAACATTTAATATAACATGCATATATCATGAATTGTACAATTTAGTTTTACTTTTTTTCTTTCCTTCTCCAGAGAGTTTGCAAAATTTCACAACCTTTACATTTCCTGCAGTCTGCACTTTTTGTGTTATAGTTCAGCTGAATGATCATAAAAAAATTCCCTACTTTGTTAAGTCAAAAAAACCAAAACAAAACAAAATAATAAAAACAAAACCCTCAGTTTCTCAACATTTTGTTTAAAGGATATTCACATTCATAAGTAATAATTGCTGATTTGTGAAAGGCTTATGGCAAAACTGAAGTAACATTAGGACTTGTATGCCACGCGAAAGATAAGTTAGTAGAGTAGGTGTGCCCTTTTATATAATTATTAGAATTAACATTGTGTGATATTTACATTTATAGCATTTGGCAGATGCACCAATCCAGAGTGTCGCACAAAAATGATTTGAAGTCTCTTTTAGTAAATACACTAGCAGGTAATAAAGTAATACCCTTTCACATACTGTACATTGCACAACAGGTATACAAGGGGTTCATGACAGAAAATTGAACAAATTCCTTGCACAGTTGTGTGTTGTACGAAATTCATGTGTTTTACAATAGAAAGTGACATCAGAGACCCATGTTGTGTGGTATTGTAGGAGCATGTTTTGTAGGTGATTGTTGCTATTAGGTTTAATTCCTAGGTCTGAGGTGTGATGCCCTGCAACATCCTACAGCTGTGCAATATTACACAGACAACTTTTACATTGTCTGATGCCCCCAGAATCATAGAGATTCCTACAATTGCCCAGTATTAAACCCATGATTGTGTTAGATTGAGCATACGTGCATCATGTACCGTACATGCAAAAGTCATATGACAACCAAGTATTGCAGGAATATCTCTAAGACCATCGCTACATGTCCCAACCAGAAACCATGGATGACTGTGGAGGTGAGATTGCTACTGAAAGTCAGAGATGCTGCCTACTGGTCTGGGGATGAGGCAGCTCTGAGAAAAGCTAGAGCCGAGCTGTCCCGGGCCATTAAAACAGCAAAGCGCACTCATGCTCCGAGAATCCAGAATCACTTCACGGATACAAACGACACACAGCGCCTATGGCAGGGCATACAAGCTATCACCAACTACAGGCCTGCTCCACTCTCCTGCGATGGAGATGACCCCCTTTCTGAGGCACTGAACCAGTTCTACACAAGGTTTGAGGAACAGAATGACCCAGTGGCGAGGAAAGACACCCCTTTTCCCAACGACCTGGTGCTCCGCCATCCACCTCTGAAGTGAGGAAGACCCTGCTCAGAGTCAACCCACGGAAAGCTGTTGGGCTTGATGGTATACCAGGTCACGTGCTCAGAGAATACGCAGATCAACTGGCTGACGTTCTTACCAATGTCTTCAACATCTCTCTGACCACCACTGTTGTCCCCACCTGTTTCAAGACCACTACCATCATTCCCGTACCAAAGGAATCCACAGTGACCTGCCTCAACGACTACTGCCCAGTTGCACTGACATCCACCATCATGAAGTGCTTCAAAAGGCTAGTCAGGAGACATATCAAGTTGCAGCTACCCATCACACTGGACCGGATGTAGTTTGCATATCTTCCCAACACCGCCATCCATCTGGCTCTCACACATCTAGATAAAAGGGACACGTATGTCGTAATGTTCATTGACTTCAGCATTCAACACCATTATCCCTCAGCAGCTGATAAGGCAACTGGGTGAGCTGGGCCTGAGCACAACACTCTGCAACTGGATCCTAGACATCCTGCTAGGAAGATCCCAGGCAGTCTGGATTGGGAACAGGACCTCCAGCACAACCATACTGAACACAAGAGCACCCCATGGCTGCGTGCTAGGTCCGCTGCTGTTCACGCTCCTCACCCATGACTGTGTGGCAATGCACAGCTCAAACTACATCTTGAAGTTTGCCGATGACACGACCATGGTGGGCTCCATCAGCGAAGGCAATAAGGCCCTGTACAGAGAGGAGATGGCACAGCTCAGCAACTGGTGCATTGACAACAACCTATCCCTCAATGTGGAAAAAACAAAGGAACTAGTCATTGGCTTCAGAGGGACTCCACACAAACACACTCCTATGTGCATCAACAACCTG
The DNA here is from genome assembly GCA_030014195.1 of Neosilurus mollespiculum. Taxonomy (NCBI): domain Eukaryota; kingdom Metazoa; phylum Chordata; class Actinopteri; order Siluriformes; family Plotosidae; genus Neosilurus; species Neosilurus mollespiculum. Next base: position 29,711,593 of record JAQMYF010000012.1, on the reverse strand, counting down.
CCAGTAGAGACTTCCCACAGCACAAAGTTTCTGGGCAAATGGATAGTAAAAAGTTCCTTCCCAGGCAGTCATACTTTTTGCAGAGGCTGCGAAAAGCCCACCTCCCAACCTCCATCCTGACAACATTTTACAGAAAAACTATTGAGAGCATCCTTAGCAGCACCATCACAGCATGGTTTGGCAACTGCACTGCTGCAGACCATAAGGCCCAGGTTGTAAGGACCGCTGAAAAGATCACTGGAGCCTCTCTGCACCCCCAGACAACTACAATACCCGCTGTCTGCGCAAAGACAGGAACATTGTCAAGGACAGTACACATCCCTCCCATGGACTCTTCGCCGTACTACCATCAGGTATATGGTTCCGCAGCATCCCCGCCCGCACCTCTAGACAGGGGGAAAGAGTTTCTTTCCCCAGGCAGTCAGACTGTTGAACAACCTATAGTGCAATATATTTCAACCTGTAAACTGTTGAACAACCTTTAGTGCAATATATATCAACCTGTAATATAAACTAGCAATGTATAATGCAAACTAGCACACTGCACCTCTATGCACTCTGCACTTTTTCTCTGCTGCTAATATCCTGTAGCCAATCATATCCACTAGCTATCAGAATTCTGTTACATGCCCTGCCTAGTGTGTTCGTTTTACGTCAGTGTTGTCTTTTTGCACTTTGTGTAAACATGTGTATGAACATATGTATCCTAGTGTCTATCCGAGAGTGTGTGAGTGTGAGTGAGCGTGCGTGTGTTCGTGCGTGTGTGTGCGAGTATGAATGTTTGTGGTTCTTAATGATGTGTGTGTGCACTGTGTGTGTGTACAAGGAATATATACTTTCATCACTTTTCAAAACAAAGTTTCGGCCACTTAAATGATCCTGCATTTTCTTCCAGTACAGAATTTAGGGTAGGTTGTTGGAGAATGACCAGTGATAAAGTCCTCTGGTCACCAGAAAGGTCACGCCTTCCTTTATAGTCCTAAATGAGTATTCAGAAGAGCGGTGATCTCAGTGATGTGATCTCTGTATGAAATGCTGGGTGGTCAGAAGGGCTATAACCCTAACATATGTGACTTTTGAATTGTATTGTCGATATTAAAGCAGCTCAGTCTGCTGTTAGTCATCATGGTCACTAAATTATGGCAGATAATGAAAGAGTAAATCAGGAAAACTGAAGCAGCACTTCATAAAGATCATTGGCCATCCCCTCACTTACTCTCCCTGACTCTCTCCATTTCTTTCTCTCTACATCCCTCCATCGTGCTTCCACACTGCCCGTCACATCTCTATTCATGAGTCTTTTACATAATGGGCCATTATGGAGTTATGAAATATCCATCAGCAAGAGCTGCTGAGCCCCAGGGCCTGAACCACTCTCTGCAATTCACACCTGTTTTGTGTGTGTGTGTGTGTGTGTGTGTGTGTGTGTGTGTGTGTGTCTTCATACCATGATGCATGCGTGTATAGTTTCTTATCATCCTGACACATCATTATTGAGGTCTATAATTCACCACCTTCCATACTGCTACACAGCTGTTGTAAATCATATAATGCAGTCGGTTAGGTGCATATTTCTATACTTAAGTGCTACAAAGGTGTAATGAAGTGAGATTCTGTTAAACTGTGACTACTGCTACAGAGTCAGCTCTGGCATATTGAACTCTCCAAAATCTGAAAAGTGTTTTGTACATGTTTTAGTGTAAAGGAAAAAAAAAAATCATCCAAAAGGCATGAAATTCCCTATTTGCTTTTATTCTATAATTCAGAGAAGATAGTTTTGCCTTTATGGTTGATAGTGATTATTATAAAAAGAAGCAGTTGAACAGTGTTTGTAGGTCTTAGCAAATTATGGCCGTCTTTAATGATGTAAGATGAGGATATGATTTATACTTGATGTAGGCTATGTATAATTGTGTGTAACTGCCACTTACTCATGTCTCACTCATTTGCCAAACCGCTTAATCCTACTAGGGTCTGGAGACTACCTCAGCTGACACAGGGTGAAGGCAGGGTACACCCTGAACAGTTTGTCAGACAGACAGATCAAACACACACATAACCACTCACACTCACACCTAGGGGCAAATTGTAACAGCCAATTAGCCTACTGCTATCTGATTTATATGAAATTGTACAAAATGCACTCTTATTTGGGCATTATTCATATGTATTCAATTATATTACAGAGTGAGTGCATTCTTCAAATCTTTGATTTAAATTTGATTTTTTTTATTAATTTATCACAATCGTAACCACTGTTAGAGCTGATGAAAATTAATTAACATCTTTGGAACAATCAGTAGTTAGCATGTCACCTTCACAGCAAGAAGGTTCCAGGCTTGGGTGTTTCTGTGTGGAATTTATATGTTCGCCCCTTGCTTGGATGGGTTTTGTCCAGGTTTGCCTGTAATTATTAAACAGTAAAGATGCAGCATGCAATTCCAAACAGACCCCAGATGGGTGAAGTGGGATATAATGTAGTATGAGGGCAGTCACTGTAGCAGGTGCATGCGTTTGTAGGTATTAAAGGTGGAATATCACATCCTTCAAATAAATAATACAAAGGACATTTTTAACTCTTTGCTTCTATGGATTTGACTTCTTCCAGAATGTAATGACACAAACTTCCATAACCAGATTTCTCACAAAAATACTCTTTGTAATTGAGAAATCTGATACCACAAAGTGTACAAACATAAGAATAAAAATCAGCCATGGGCCTTTTCAGCGATGTAACCTTTTTTATATACATTTTTGCTTTTTTTTTTTTCTTACTTTCCCCATCATACAACAACGACCAATTAGAAAAGTTGAAGTCCAGTCCAATCAAAGAAGATGAAACTTTTGCTCATCTTATGCCACTGTACCGCATAACACACTTTACAAAATGCTATGTGGCTTGTATTGTATTAAGATATTGTATACCATCTGCCCAATAATTTTCTGTGAATTCGTTGTTTCTAGAGAAATGATCACATTTCTGAGATGTGAATTAAAGCTGGCATTCATTTAAATTTTTTAGCATCACATTTAAAAGAATATATTTGTGGTATCAAAGCTATTAATACAACAGGCATACACAATTAATTTGGTCGATTGAGGAATGGATCATGTCTGTAAACCTTAGAATGATATCTTTGCTCTCAGCAGTAATGTTTACTGTAAAATGAAACCAGTTTCCTTCTTTTCTTCTGTCACATGCTGCGTTGCTTTCTTCTGTGTCACACACATTCTTGCCATTAGCACATTTGCATCTATAGTCCTTCCTTGAAGTGCATTATACTGGCATATGATATGGGGTGAGTTATAATCTTGGATGCTCTTCTGCACTAAGGTCCAGACCTGGAATTCAGTGCATACTGAAATAAATCAACAGATTAGCTTAAGAAATGAAAATAAATGTGATAAATCAAGCTTTTATACACTTGTTTGTGATCTTTCTGATTTACTTCAGTAGACATGCTATAAATAGATGGGGGAACAATATCTATCATAAGTGTTGATCAGTAGGTAAGGTAAGGTAAGTCTGTTGGACTTTTACACTCAAGTCTAATGGCTCATCAGGCCGGTGCTTATCCCCGGTTTCTGTAGCGTGACGTGACTAGGAGTTCAACGCCTCCTAGATGAAATGCTAGTCCACCACAGGTTACCTTCTCAGTATTTTTACTGATACCCATTTATACTGCCGAGTGGACAAAGGCACACTTGTGGTTAAGACCTTGCCCAGAGGTCTTAGCACGGTGGAGGTCCAATGGGTATTCGAACCGACGGCCTCCTCATCATGAGCCCAGCACCCTAAGCACCATGCCACCGGCCCCTGTGATGATCAGTGTTGTGTGTTGATCAGTGCTACAATTAAAATTGATTTCAAACCTTTTGTAGCAATTAGAAATTAGAAGTATGGATGAAAATGGAATTTCATAAATGTTCTACGCTTTTAGGTATGTGAAACCTATTGATCTATCCATATTTACATTTTGAATTCGTCACAATCTCTTTTAAGCTACAGTCATAATCACTCTTGAAAAAGAAAACATGATAATGGGAGGACTACAAATATAAATGTTAAAAATGTATAGTGTAAAGATATACAAACAGTACATATATGTGCATACCACATAACTGTAAATTCATATAAATCTATGTATGATGAGCAAATATTAATATTTCACTTTTTTTTTTACTCTCAGCTGTGTAATCCACTTATCTCTGAGGAATTAGTTTCCGAGATAGAGGTAAATGTTGTAGTTTTGGTTAGCCATGACTCACAATGAATAATTTTATATATAGTTTAAGCCAGTTTATGTGTTTTCTATAGGCATAAACAAATAGAGTCGTAAAGAATTAAAGGATCATAGCCATTTTGAAGATTCCACTTTGAAAATTCAGAGAGAGGCTAAGGAGAAGAGTAATGACTTCTGTTTTAATTTCACTTTACACACGAGTAGAAGTTTTCCTTTTGAATACCCAGTCTTTTCTTTTTACAGAACTGTGTGTATATATCTTCTGTATACAGTGGGTATAGAAAAGAATCAGCGTTAAGAGACAAACATTCTGATCAGCTGCAGTACCAGATTATTGAATACTAAGTGATTTTTAGCCCAATTTAGTTCAGCTGGCTCGTTTTTTGCCGATGGGTGTCCTAATAGATCATAACTTCAGGAATCGCGTGTGTGTGTGTGTGTGTGTCTGTGTGTGTGTGTGTGCGTGCGTGTGTGTGTTAGAGAGAGTGTTTGTGTATGTGTATGAGAAGTATAGTTTAAATATAAAATTTAGCCTGTGGCCCCTCAAACAATCACTCTGGTCACAGCTGCATGTCCCTTAGCACACAGACACACACACAGATACACACATATACACACACACACACACACACACACACCCTTTTTAAAAAATAAAAAAGTACAAAGACACACAAATCATCGTCCCAAACCCACTTGTCCTCAGCTTGCTCTGTGTATTCACTAATCAACTCTAATTCTAATCAACTATACATGCACCTCACAGTGTGTGAGATCACTGTGATAGCAATTAATTTACTGCGCAAAGACTATTTAAAATTGCTTTTGTAGCCAGAAGTATGCAGGTATAAAATTAGTAATTGTCAGTTACATATAAAAAAGCCTGGACTATTTCAACCCCATAGATTATTAATAACCATTAAAAAGAGGGGGTATGGGGTGTGGGAGGATGGGCCTGGTTAGTGGTACTGGGACCTGTCAATCATGAATAAAGACAGAGCAATATGAATTATACATGTGCTTAGGGCTGAACTCTGCAGAACCCTGTGTGTGCGTGTGGTGTGTTTGTGTGTCTGTGGCTGATCTCCACCTGCACTTGGTCCCCAGGTACTCCAACTCTCATTAGCTAAAGGCCAGTGCTGCTGACCTCTCTTAACTTCCGTTAGAGTTTCATTTTTGTAATTAGTCACAGTAGAGCTGGATGTGTAGGTATGAGTCTCTTTAGATATGATTAACTGACTGAGTGGTCTAATTGAAATCACTTGCATGGCATTAGAAAGCTGGGGTCAAATATGTAGCCATTGTACGAGCATATGTAGCTAAACTACTTAAACACCAATAGCAAAAACATTCAGTAATCTATATTCACATGCATAAATGGTGCAGAGAGTGAGACACTCTCCTCCACCTATTCTGTCTCCAATACATTTTAGCATTTAAAGTTTGTTCTGCATTCATGGGGTGTTTTTCTCCCCCTACACTCCCAGAACTTCATTATAAACCCACACTTGACACTACATTACCTAACCATAGTTAAAGCCAATGCACTGTGTCTTTCCCATATTTAAAGTCTGATCTAATATGTTGGGTATATCCTAATCCACTCATGAATCAGACTGAGGTGCAAGTTATGAGGGTACATGGGATGGTGACTTAATAAGGTAATGTAGGCACTTTCAGTGGTGGATAGGGGTATGTGCACTCTAGCTGATCTGCAGCTACACAGCCTCATATGCAACAATTTGCAATTCTATCATAGCCAGCATTACGTTTTCAGCAATCAGTGCTCTTCTGTGGGATCAGAGCACACAAACTAGCCTTCACTTTCAAAGTGTGTCAGTGAGCTCTAGCCCTTGAATCTGTTTCTGATTCACTGTTTGTCCTTTCTTTTATCACTTTCGCTAGTTACTAATCATTGCATACCAGGAAAAAAAATGGTTTTGGAGATTCTGTGACCCAGTTTTCAAGCCATTATTATTTGGCCCTTGTCAGAGTAACTCAGACTCTTACACTTGCCCATGTTACCTGCTTTCAACATCAACTTCAAAAACTGACTGTTCGCTTGCTGCATAATATATCCCTCTTTATGACAGAGGCTACTGCAATAAAATAATAAGCATTTATTGAATTCGGTTTTTGTATGATGTGGAGAATTATTTGATCGAAGGTGCCCTGAGAACACCTCTGAGTTCTGAACAACTGAAGGGATCAGAGCAAAAAGGAGGCTAAGTCACTTTTTTGGTACAAACATGTTTATGGAACCAACTAACAGCAAAAACAAAAAAGGTGTTTTCCATCAACCAATTAAAATGCTTGATTTGTACATAACTCTAGTATTAAATAACCAACTCAATCCTCTACATCAGTGGGGATATGTCCAGCTGGGACTTGTTTTTGGTCATTTGCTTCATTTCATATCTAAGTAACCTAGCCTTTGTTTTTTCTCAATCCTTCAGATTTCCACATCATACAGAGGCCTAATTCAACAGTTGTCAAAATATTTTTTGAAATAGACAGTCACATTACTATGCTAACGGTGAATGAGATGTCAGTACAATATAGACTAATGAGGGTGTCCAGAGGAAAGCGCATCATAGGTGATGTGAGTCAGTCAGAAGTACCATGCTTTTACGCAATTCCAATTAATTCTAGACACATTCCATGAAAGGCAACAAAATATGAAGCTGAAATATTCGATAAAGAGGAGATAATTTTTTATTTTTAATAATCAGACTTTTTTTTCCCATCAAACACGACTTTATTGTCTTGTTGCGAGGACCAGACTTGAAACCAGGCAGCCATTTTTCTGGCTGGCTGTCTGTGGGAGGGGAGAGTGAGGGTTACTGACACATGCTGTCCAACTTATCCAGTGTGAATGATGGAATAAGTCAGCTTGTAGAAGAATACCAAGAATAAGTTGATGGCTTTGTACTCATCAGAAACGAGAAAAAATCATGGAATAAATAATAATCACCATCATACACCTTACCTCTCAATGGTTTTAAAGTTATGGCTAATCAGCATGTATGCGTGTATGTGTGTGTGTGTGTGTGTGTGTGTGTGTGTGTGTGCCACACTATTCAACATACATAATTATTAAGTGTGTAATGTTGACCAAATATATGACACTGGCTAAAGGGAAATCTAGTGTCAAAAAGCATTTATCTGTGTTGTAATTTCATTGCACAGTTACACAGTCACCATGGGAGAAACATCAGATTTGTAAAAGTAATTGTGCAATCTGATCTACATTCACACTGGTGTAACTATGTAACTGGCCACAAATGCACATTTATTTCTCTTTATTATAGCAATGGATTAAACAACAGTTTAAATGGACCGTGGAGGATGTTTTACTGTCATGCTTTGTGCCTACTTCTGGCAACTTAGAGTAAAAGGTCACTGTAAATCAATACAAAGTTATTACAACTTATCACCTTCATAATCCCCTGTTAGGGATGAACACTTCCAGAATGACAGGATGTCCCCATCCAGAGGCAAGAGTGTAAATATAATAGAAGAGTGGAATAATACTTAAATACAAACAAGGTGAAAATATAGAGCAAGTGTCAAAACCACACTTAAATAAAAGTGGAAGTGGGGTCATGGGTGAGTTCAAGCTAATCCAAGCTGACTTCAGTCAAGAGGCAGGGTACACCCTAGGCCTATCTCTCACAAGGCTAACACAAAAATTAGCAAAATGGGTAATTCAGAGTAGCCATTTAACTGGTTCCACATGTCTTTGAACTGTAGGAGGAAACCAGAGCATGCGGAGGAAATCCACACAGGCACAGAGAGAATGGCTCAGCAAATGGATGGATGGATGGATGGATGGATGGATGGAGGAGAATGGAATTGTGTGCTTCCAACTTTCTACATTACATTTTTTACATTTAACAGTAAAAAAAAAAAGAATGTAATTAGGAGTATTAATTGGCATATTAATTTATATAATACTTTAGTATACTAATGAAGTATAATTCTTAGTCAAAGTCTTATCTGACTATTCAATAAATACCTGTGGAGTGAAACGGAAGTAAAAAAAAAACAGTGGAAAGTCAAAGTGAAAACCGAAACAACGATGCTGAAGAAGGAAGCAAAAGAGTGCTTTGGGTTTTCTGTTCTAGGCTGATGTGGAAGATAGTTAGGTGTGTGTGAGTGAAGGAACACAGGTGTGTCCTGGATCTCTTTGACATCTGGGCTCTGATGGCGACAGACACTACATTCAACTGATGTCACAATGGATAAAACAACAGCACACGCTCCACATCACCACTTTTGCCCAATCCAGCACCCTGCACTGATGGCCGAATCTTCTGATCTGAAGAGACAGGCCAAAGTGCTCTTCTCCTCTCACACACTCACCTCTTAAAAAGGAGATTGAGAAGAAGAAATGAAAGCTCTATTAGCCATTTAGTCCAAAGATTCTTGACCATTTACAGAACCATTCACTTCTTTCTCTGTCCTTCTCACTCTCTCTCTCTCTCTCTCTCTCTCTCTCTCTCTCTCTCCTTTACCCTGCTTCTTCTTCTTTTTCTCTCTCTCATGTTAAAGCTTGCCCACAAGTTTCCTTAATAATCCCTGATTTGTTTTCTATACAAGAAAGAGGTCAGTCCAATTAAGCATGATAAACAAGTCTCTCTCTCTCTCTCTCTCTCTCTCAGACACACACACACACACACACACACACACACCCTGTTCCCCAGCAGACTGGCCCTGCAGCGCCGACACACAGGCATGCACACAAATGTCATATTACATTATGAAATACAGAAGCGATAAGAGAGAGAGAGAGAGAGAGAGAGAGAGAGAGAGAGGAAGAGCAAGGAAGAGCCTCCCAGCTGGACACATGGCCAGAAGGGAGTCAGAATGCAAATCACATCTTTAGCTTATACTGTACCTTTGAAAGTCCTTGTACATAATGACACTTTACATAATACTAATAAACTGCACATACTACTGTTTAGTCACATAACACGGCTAAAAAAACTTGGCAGAATGGCAGCACAGGGAATGAAAAATGTGCAGTGTTGAGTCATGTTAGAATTTTTCATTTTTATTATGTTAAACTAGACCAGGCAGCTGTGTGTCTGTCTCTCTGAATTATAGGAGGCAGGCCATTAAAAGTGACTTGCCACCATTACTGAATATTTCATGCAACCCTTTATTCTAAACTCCCTGCCATGCAGGACTAGATGTTAAAAAAGAGGCATTGACTTAATATTATTGGTCTTGTGCTAGATTTTGTGTCGATCACATCTCAGTAGCGGCTGTGTAGAAAGAAAGGACAACTGCAGATGATCTCCTTTTTCTGACCAAGTTATTTGTCTTCAAGTATTGTGTTAAAACTAAATCCTTGCACGCAACACATTTCATGATGTAGGAAATATTGCCTTCTTAAACCATCACAGACAAAAGGTAACTGTAAATCCTTTGTGGAGAATAAAAGAACAATAACAACAAAAAAGGCCTGTACAAATTTTCAGTCGATACACTTTATATTACGCTACATCTGAAGTTCTGGAGATTTTACATGGAAACTTAAATCTACGAGCCCACATTCAGCCATGATGTATATGAGTATGTAGTGTGTATGTCTGGTATGTATATAGCCTCAGTCATTATTGCAAAATAGACCCTGACATGGGGATCAAGGCCCTGATGTTCCATGAGCAGGCCATCACTATGAAAGGTTTTGCTTATATTTAGAAACAATCTGTTATGAGGAATTTACACAATACTGAATATAGTAACTGATCAATCTGAATCGAGCAATGTAATACTGTTCTTTAACATCATTGCTGACCCTTTTTCAGAATCAGAATCAGAATACTTTATTGAACCTGGAGAAAATTGTGTGCATACAGTTGATCCATACCAAGTAAGAATGAGATAAAGATAAAGATAAAAGTCTCAATATAAGAAAAATTACAAATATCTATATGTATACAAATCTACATACAGAAATCCACACACACACACACACACACACACACACACACACATTATACATACATACATGTATATATATATATATATATATATATATATGTAAGTTTAAAATTAGAAGTTAAAATTAGAAGTTTATCTATATAAACAGATACAGAATCCTGGCAGTGAGTAAAATGTACAGTATTATCAATATGATAAACAGTTGAATATAAATGTAGTGCACATTCAAGTGTTTTACAGTGGATGTTATTGCTATATGGAGGAGTTGTACAGTTTAATGCCCACAGGTAGGAATGATTTCTTGTGTTGTTCAGTGGCGCATTTAGGTGGTATCAGTCTCTCACTGAACGTGCTCCTGGTTGTTAAGCAGTCTTTGTCTTTATTTTTATTTTTATCTAGTTAATAGTTTCATACTGACATGCTTTCTCTAATAATTTACTGTTTCTATAGTAAAAACTTATTCACATAAACCTAATGTATGTGGTGGGCATTTCACATCATCTTTTTTTCTTGAGATTTTCAAGTATCAGGGTTTTTTTTTCCTTTATTAGCTTGTCTGGAATGTTTAAAATTTTACAGAAATAATTAAAATCCTTAAACATATTCAACAACTTAGCTTATGATCTGTAAGTGTTTCGAGGTAAACACTGACAAATGAACTGATTTGTGTTTCTTCTCCTCTTGTATGACCTCTTGCCGTTTAAGATGGATGAAATGGGTAAATGAACCACTTTCAGTTCCTTCTATGTGTATAGCTTCTGGAGAGATCTAATGAAACAGCATCTTTCCCTCTGAAGTCCAGAAATATTTCCTGTATATTTTGGGAAGTGAACTTTTTGTTTCCTGACTCAACATAATCCAGAATGTTCAAAAGAATATTACCAAACTGATTCTCTACCAACCAGACTCATGAAACAAATGAAATGCTGCTAAACAGTTGATTATGTAGAGATTTCAGTATAACCAATGTGGCCTGGTTAAATAATAATTTTGTGTACTGTACATTTCAATTTGTAACAAATTAAATTTAAAGTGATGAAATTATGTTTAATTCAAGACATCAATTTACCATCTTGTTTTTTGCTATAGTCGGATATAAAACTGCTTACTGGAGAGTGTTCAGTGAGATGATTATGACTTCTGTCTTGTTACTGGAATAGAGTCTTGCATAATCGTATCATGTTCATCAGGATGTTCTCTCTTCCAAAAAACAGGTTGCTAAATAAATTAATTAATAAAAACTAACGAAATAAATAAATAAATAATATTAATAATATTTTATTAAAAATATTTTAAAAATTCAACCCTTACACAAGCTGTGGGTAGTGACCAAAATCAGAATCAGAATACTTTATTGATCCTAGAGGAAATCGTGTGCACACAGTTTATCCATACCAAGTAAAGAATGAGATAAAGATAAGATAAACGTCTCAATATAGGAAAAATTACAAATATCTATCTATCTATCTATCTATCTATCTATCTATCTATCTATCTATCTATCTGTCTGTCTGTCTGTCTGTCTGTCTGTCTGTCTGTCTGTGTGTGTGTGTGTGTGTGTGTGTGTGTGTGTGTGTGTGAGTCTAAAATTAGAAGTTACTAATATCCATATAAACAGATACAGAATGAATCCTGTCAAATTCAAAACAAAACAATAAGATTGCAGGTGCAGACAGTGGATATTAGGTTTCTCAAAGGCTGGGTTCACCTTTAGAAACTGGTTGAGGAGGTTAGACATCAAGGAGGGGTTCAGAGTACAGCCACGGCACCTCCTCATCAAAAGGATCCAGTTGAGATGGTTCTGAGCATGTCCTAGAACACACTGAAGAGAGTATATATTTTTCAGCCATCTTGCAAATTCCTCAGTATTTCACCAGAAAAGTGGAAGGAGATGGCCAGAGAGAGGGAGACCTGGTAATCTCTTCTAAAACTGCTTGTGACCTGACCCTGTATAAGTGGCAAAAAATGGATGGATGACTGGATGGCTGGATGGATGGTTGGTTGGACTTTTGGATGAATGGATGGATGGATGGATGGCTTGATGGATGAACTAAAAAATACTCTTAGGGGTCAGTAAACAGAAATTACAATAATCTATTTTCAGTTGTTAGGCTCCAGCCTCTCCGTGACCCTAACAGGTTTTAATAGTTTGGTAAATGAGTGAGTGAGAGCGTGTGTATTTTCATGTGCGTCACTAAATAATTAAAAATAATGGAAGCTCAAGCGTTGCCAAACATCTCCATGTTTCAGTAAGCTTAAATGCAATCATTAGGATAATCCCCTGACAGAATACACAGTTTTTTTCCATCAAGCATATTTATTTTTTGTCCAAAAGTTAATGATGTAAAGAGATTTTTCATATCAAAACCCAAATAATTATAATACATCTCAAATGTTTACACAGTGTGCCGCTGAAGCAGACAGACTGATTAATTTGTGTAAACTTTTAAATGAGCTGGTAGCATGCTACTCATTTGTCCGTAGATGAAATGCAGTGACATCTACAGTGAGATTTGCTTTATATTTATGTTTAATTTGTTAGTTAGGGTCTTTCTTGATTACCATTATATACCATTCATGTCATTTATGTCTAAAATATATTTACATACGTTTCAAGTTTCAAGTTTTTTTGTCATATACAGGTAACAGTGAAACATCACTACTGGCAATGAAATTCTTGGACTCAGAGCCCCTCAATATTGCACTTAAGAAACAAATATTATACATAAAACCATTGAGATAAAAATACAAGTAAGAATAAAACTATTTAAGTGAAAGGAGTCAATATATATTTATACACACCTAAAAAGG
>JAQMYF010000012.1:29671180-29682323 GCA_030014195.1 Neosilurus mollespiculum | reverse complement strand
CACATTTGAAATCATTTTTACATCAAATGAACTGCCTCCAAAGCAAGTCATGTATACAAACATAGTGTTATCAGTTACATTCATTTTTGTCCGCAAAGATTAGCAGTAGAGGGGATTTTCAGTGATAATGCTAAACAAGGTGCTGTGCATGTTGTTTTTCAGGAGCAGGTCGGATCTGGCTGGATGATTTGCAATGTAGAGGGACAGAGTCCAGTGTATTTGACTGCACACATAGAGGCATGGGAGTGAATGATTGTCAACACAGTGAGGATGCTGGAATAGCCTGTTCTTGAATGGCTAAAACAACCTCACCACTTTCTTTTCCCACCACACACACATACATATATACACACTCTTATATAAGCAAACATGCTACTCAGACTGAGTGTATAAAACATCATAATAATCATAGTATGCAAGATTTAAGGATAACACGGTGGCAGCCTCTATCGTTCTCCATCCTTCTCTACTCCTATAACTTCTTATTCTGTGGACTGTGTAAGCACTTAGATAAGAACTGACTGTCAGTCTTGCTGTCTATATTTGTGTATTAACCATAACATTTTCACAACAAGATAAACACATTGCTTTGGGTCAATTTATTTATTTGTTTATATACTCATTTTATACTTGTTTTCTAATACACAAGATCACACCAGAAAGTATGTAACAAAAAGGAACACACATTAAAAATACCTGCAAAAATACTCAGCCTATATTCAGAGAATAAAATGATATGATGATAAATTAAATACCATACTTTTGGTTTTGAAGTTGTTGTTTAAGAGGAAGCTATATACCCACTCACAGCTCCAGGGGTGCTGGTTTGACTTTGAGTTTGGACTAACGTCAGTATGAAGTCCAGTGTGTTCTCCCTGTGTTCAAGTGGGTTTCCTCCATGTTTTTAGTTAGCTACCCTAATTGTCCTTTGATGTGAATGAATATGTGAGTACTGTATGTGATCACAGCGGCACGGTGGTGTAGTGGTAAGCACGTCGGCCTCACAGCAAGAAGGTCCTGGGTTTGATTCCCAGCTCAGGCCTTTCTGTGTGGAGTTTGCAGGTTCCCCCCCTGCTTGCATAGGTTTCCTCCCACAGTCCAAAAAAACATGCACAGTAGGCTAATTGGCTGTTCCAAATCGCCCCTAGGTGTGAGTGTGAATGGTTGTGTGAGTGTAGGCCCTGCGATGGCCTGGTGAGCTGTCCAGGGTGTACCCCACCCTCGCCCAGAGTCGGTTGAAATGGGCAACAGCCTCCCCGCAACCCTAATTAGGATTAAGCTGCTTAGAACATTATTGAATGAATGTATATGTTCACAGTGCCATGTCATGAACTGGTTTCCCTTTTAAGGTGTATTCTTGCTTTGTGCTCACAGTATTCCTGGGATAAGCTCTGGATCCACCACAACCCTGACTCTCAACCTTAAAACACTTCCTTAAGATAAACAATAAAATAATGACTGCCTTTTATATGGAGAAATATTATTACCACATAACAGTGGCGGCTGCTATAAGACTACACGGGAAGGCCCGCAAGAGCTTTTAAGTTGTGTGTGTGTGTGTGTGTGTGTGTGTTTTCTATATAGCTATAGCAGGCAATAATTTGTCTTGAGGATGATCTACAACACAGCTGACAAATCCAAGGCCCATGGACAAAATCCAGCCTGCTAACTCATTTTATGTGGCCTGCAAGAGCTTTCAAAGAATATGATTATACATTATTTGCATCGACTATTACCATGAAATGTAATTCATCATCCGTCCACTGGGTAGAGCCAAACTATTTCAAGTAAACAGCTAAACATTCATGACTTAGGAAAGATTGCAAGCTAGTTTATTAATGTCAAGCATCGTCAGAAAAGAAAAGTGAATAAAGTAAATGAGGAAAAAATGTGTAAACAAATAATATGACCATGCAGATCTCATGGTTCCACAGTGGTTAGCATGTCTGCCTCACAGCAAGAAGGCCTGGGTTCAATTCCACGGGCTTGGGCATTTCTGTGTGGAGTTGGCATGTTCTCCCTGTGCATGGGTTGCGTGGATTTTCCCCAGATACTCCGGTTTCCTCCCACAGTCCAAAAACATACATGGCAGGATAATTGGCTGTTCTAAATCGCCCCTAGGTGTGAGTGTGAGTGGTTGTGAGTGTTGGCCCTGCGACGGCCTGGCGAGCTGTTCAGGATGTACCCCGCCCTTGCCCAGAGTTGGCCAAGATGGGCGTCAGCCTCCGTGCCGCCCTAACTAGGATGAAGCAGCTTAGAAAATGAATGAGTGAATTATTCAGCCCTTGATGACCTCGAAATTTAGGGATGTGGTCCTCAGTGAAAATTGGTTTGACACCAATGCTCTGAAATGTCACTAAAGACTTTGTCAAATATAGTATTTACATTAACTTTACAAAAAGGGCTATAATGTGTTCAACTTTATGGTTACTTCATTTAGAATCAGTAACAATCTCACAGGTCGTCTAACATACTTTTTTCCTCACACATTCCCGAGGCAGTGTGAATCCATTAAAACCCACTGATGCACAGCTTCTCTGTATTCTTATGGCATTTGAGATACGCTCTGCTTTCAATGAAGCAAAGCAAGACATTCATTGAACAAATGCTTGAAAAATATCCCGCCCCTGGAAGCTGAGATTCTCTGAGTTTCTATGAGGAATGGGTTTGGGTCAGTGGGGGAATGGGAGGAGCGGGCCAGGACCCTGGGCTGGTGCATGATGATTGGAGGAACTGTCAAAGTGGCTGAAACCTCTTTTTGATTGACTGTCGCATCAAAGCTTTTCAAGTTATTTGGACATGGATTTTTAGCAATTACCTGCCGTATGTAGTCTGTTTTGTTAGTCATTGTTGCTTACTAGTTTTATTTGTACATATCCTACTGTAAATATGAACATAAATATAGCGTACTTTATTCCTTGTTATAGTTTCATTATGTTTGTTTTATCAGAAAAGATTACTGGTTAAGTGTGCATGATGGCAGACAATACAAGAGACTCAAAGTTAAACAGCAGGACAGATAAATGCCCAAGATTTATTTGGTTCAAAAGTCAGGGGAAAATAGTTGTTTCAACTCTCCTGGTGATGAGGTGAGCTGACTTACAGGTAGTGCTGTGATAAAGAGTATGTACTTCTGACATTTTAATTAGACTATTACAGGGTGTTTATTCAAAACTGGGTTTTGGGGATCTGGTTAACTTTCACAGGAGACACATAAAAATATTTATGTAAATAACATCATACAGTGATGGATTTTTTGATGTAGAGCTGTATGACAGACCACCAGCCGCCACTGCCACAAAAGCAGGGTCATAAAAATCATTACAATGAATTTAAAATTTATGAGCCAGCTAATCTGTGTTAACCCCTGAATTAAAGCCTTCATAAAAGTAATCAAGCATGTTTTCAGAGTGGCATATATCCATAAGCTGTACAAGTTTTTGTTCCTTTGTTTTATTTGTTTAAACTTAAACCTCAATTCATTCTTATGTTTTCTGTTTGCAACTCAAACCTTAATCCTTTCTAAGATGGCAGTACTGTTGATGTGTTTAACTCAACAAAAGAAGCCACTTTATGTTTATGCTCACATCGCAGAGATTAAAAGGCTTGGCAGAACCCAAAGGAGGAGCAGCATGTTGGTTAGAATGTCACAGCAAAAAGAGTGGTTAGAATGTCACAGCAAAAAGGTCCTGGGGTCGAGTCCCGTGTTCGGGTGTTTCTGTATGTCCGCCCTATGCTTGCATGGGGTTTCCTCCAAATACTCCAATTTCCTCCCTCAGTCCAAAGACATGCACATTAGGCTAACTGAGTGTTCCAACTTGCCCCTAGGTGTGAGTGTCTGGCAAACTGTTCACGGTGTGCCCCACCTTTGCTCACTGTCAGCCAGACTTCCCATGACCCTAGTAGAATTAAGCAGTTTGGCAAATGAGTGAGTGAGAAACCAAAGGGGCGATTAATCAATCAAATAGCAAGACACCTTGTGGAATGTTAGGCTAGTTTTCCACCTAGTGGTTGTTTTGTTATATAATACCCTTGAATACTGGAAGTGACAGTATTTATTAGAAGGTAAACTGAATTTAGTTTCTAGTAGAGCTCCTGCTTAGAGCACCATAGTCATGGAACATGGCTTGGATGGTTGTCCTGTGTCCTGTCTGGTGTCCATGCTCAATAAAACTCTGTAAGGTTGCTGCATTCCTGAGTTGATGCTGATTAGCTATTATGTATCGCTGACTTGCATGACGATGGGCAGCAATAACAAAATATTTCTTATTAATAACAAAACTGAAACCCAAAAAACAGAGGCTCACCACCACTCAGACTCGCACAAAATAAAAAAAACTTGGCACATCTAGCCACTGGGATTTTTGCCAAACTGCTCCAGCTCCTTCAGGAATTTCAGACCTGAGATTGGATGACATGTAGACCTCTTTAATTCAAGTGTTAACTATGTTACAGTGATTATTTGACTTCTGTCGTAGACAGTTTTCCTTGATCTCTTCTAATATGCTTCACAATAATATAGCACATTGTTTTAGACAGCACCTATATAAATAAATAAGTATAAATTATACTGCAGCCATTTTGTTCCATACAATGGTGCATGGCATTCAGCTTTCATTCGCCACTAGGTGAGGTAAGAGGGCTTTCACAAACACTTCACTAAACTCGGACTGATGTCTTTGCTCCATGTGCTTGAAAGTGGGGTGTTCATCTGTTTTAACCGATAATGGAAGGTAATATTCTATTTTTAATGCTCTCTCTCTCTCTTTCTCTCTCTCTCTCTCTCAACTAGGTTTAAATATGGAGTAACACCAAAGCACAGAGCAGATGTACCGTTATAAACACAGTCTCCCTTTTTACAGTCTCGGTGCAGATTCGTTAGTTCGATCGTTAAATGAAACAAAAAAAGTAAATATTTAACTAATTAAATAAATTAATTAAATGATAATTAAAGTACATAATAAATAATCAGTAATTTAAAGTCCAAGTACTTGATATGTAGTTGTACTAATAAAAAAATATGAGTTAATGAATTATAGAAAATATATATATATTTCAGATTTCAGATGAATGAATTGATAGTAATGAAAGAGAGCTTTTATTAAAAACTAAACTAAGAGTCATTTCCTTACCCAGCTTACCAGGTTAAACAAGGGGTGAAAATGTTTTTGTTGTTCTTCTTGCTCTTCTTGTTCTGATGATGATAATGATGATGATGATGATGATGATGATGACGACGATAATGATTTTTTGTTTTTATTTTGCATCCGCTGTATATGGGAGTTTTTTTTTTTTTTAATGGTGATTTGTAACAAGACAAAATGTTATCAAATGTATAAATGACGTTCAAGTCAAAACTTCAGGGGTTTTGTTTAACCAACATTTTTTTTCTTCATATCTCATACAGGATCTGCCTTTTAACTTACACGCCATCCCACCTTTAATAATAGAATAGAATAGAATAGAATAGAATAGAATAGAATAGAATAGAATAGAGTAGATGGCGATGAGTCGTAGCCAGGTGTGTTGTGTGATTGCAGGGTGATAATTCTTGCCCAGTAAACCCGCAGTCACGCGCAGCTCGGAAGATTCACTGTGAAATTAAACCCTGGTGCATGGAGCACTTTGATAGTGTTATTACCATTCAACTCAATAACATACAGTTCTAGTTCCAAATTTACTTGAATTCGGTTTGACTACGAAACAACTGAAACTTTTAATTAAAAAAAAATATCGGAACAGCCTTTTTAAAACTTAATTCATTCTAGAATTTCCCTAAAGACAAAACAGTCATATAAACAATATGTCGTGTATAACTTTAATTTTGGGGGTTTTATTTCCTCCCTTATTAACACAACATATTTTATACACGTTATTTCATCACACATAGTAGTACTCAAGCTCATAAATGTAATCATTTTCTTAACCGTGTGTATTAATTAAAGCCTGTAAACGCCATCATTCTGATTTAATAGTTGTACTAGAGCCTGTGGACTTGTGCTGCATTTGCTGTAAGTTCTCACTGTTTCTGTCATTTCTCATGGGAACAAGTCCAGCTGGGCAGCATATTTAGCTGCACATTAAGCAACGTTTTCCCGAGTTGAGAACAGCATTCATCATGTTTTTATACACAGCACTGAAATTAATCACTTAACGCTTAAGCGTCAATCAAGTCCGGTATATAAATGTTGTCTCAGTGAACCCCGGGTTAGTGCGCAGCGTCTGGGTAACGCGCTGCAGCACCAGCTCGTCCCCGCTCGCGCGTGATTAAGCGGCGGGTTTCACTCTACTCTATT
Source organism: Neosilurus mollespiculum (assembly GCA_030014195.1). Lineage (NCBI taxonomy): Eukaryota > Metazoa > Chordata > Actinopteri > Siluriformes > Plotosidae > Neosilurus > Neosilurus mollespiculum. Next base: position 29,676,027 of record JAQMYF010000012.1, on the reverse strand, counting down.
CACTCCGATATGATAAACGCCTAGATGATCACCATGAATGCGGAGTAATTAAACCCTATAAATTATCTTTCACCGAAGCTCAGGATGCGCTTCCTGCAGGAGAGATAGCAGGCTGTTCGGCCATTAAGCGCCTGAATGGAGCTGACTCACAAAACGGGCGAGCCTTGGTGTCCTAATTAGAATTTAATTACCTTCCAACAAATAGGATAGAGTTCTCAGACCTGCCCACGCCGAGACATAATGGATTACAACACAAAGCTGTGCATATAATAGTTTCATATTTATTAATCTTTATGAATTTTCGATAGATGAGTTATTATGGTCTTATTAATAGCTCTATTAATTGTGTTAGGCTGCATCATCATCATCATCATCATCATAATAATAATAATAATAATAATAATAATAACGTATATTGCTACATTACCAGTAAAATGATTTATATTATATTATACTATACTATACCATGTTATATTATATTATATTACATTACATTATATTATACTGTACTATATTATAATATATTACATTATATTATATTATACTATAATATACTGTTATATTATATTATATTATAGTATGCTGTACGATATTATATTATATTACATTACATTATATTATTCTGTACTGTACTATATTATATTATATTATATTATATTATATTATATTATATTATATTATATTATATGACATTATTACACCTCACACGCTCTTATACTGTGAATGCTCATTTGTTTAGGCCTATTACCTCTCAGCACTTCTGTGGCTATAACAAAAGTCTGTTGTGCTGTTTTGAGACCAAATGCTTTGAGCGCGTCTAGACCTCTGGCTAAAAACGAAGACACTCGTATTGGACAGAGACACACGTGGCACCTAGTTCCTCGCTCATAGACAGGCTTTCAGATCATAGACAGGGCTGACGTTGTTTCCGGCTTAAGTGAGTCCAAGTGTCGGAGAGACCCGTTTGAGCTAACAGACTTCATGATTGCCCCAGTGTCATAAATTATAGAGACGAGGTGGAGGGTGCGGGAAGGCTGCACACCATGCGCTGTCAGTCCTGTCAAAACACGGATGCGGCGAGCACGCGCAGACTCAGTTTCCGAGGCGTGTCGACGAGCTGACTGTTAAAATGCGCTCCAATCCGCTCAGGCAATTAGCTCGGCGTCTTAGATAACGCTTCTCCACACCGTATGCATCGTCACATTCAGAAAAGAATAGCAGGTTCCAGAGCCGACTGGTGTCCCTATTGGAAAGCGAAGAAAGACAGAGTGGTCGTGAGTTATGGAAGATCCGCACGATCCCTCCAGTCGGAAGCCGGACAGTGCGTCTCTGTCCCTGAGCTTGGTGTCTCCACCGCCTCCTCTGCTGCAGCCTCCATTGCATCCAGCTCACAGGACCACTAACTTTTTTATAGATGACATTCTCAGGCCTGACTTTGGCTGCAAGAAGGATCAGGGAACAGGCGTCAGGGAGCGGCCTAATGACTCTGACAGGGGAATTCAGGATAGGCCCACGCCACCCGGAACGCCGTGCCATGACTCCACCGACAGCGTTTCCTCTTGCACTTCTTCTTCGGTGTCGTCACCAGCAAGCCAGAGAGAGTCCAGAGCGGATAGCGGATCAGTGCACGGCGCAACGTTCAGGAGTGAGAAAGCGGCGGGCGATAGCGACCCTCGCGCGAGTCTTTGGCCCGCCTGGGTTTACTGCACCAGATACTCAGACCGGCCTTCATCCGGTAAGACAACGGGTCATTACAACTGGTTCAGCTCACTACAACAAGTACTCGGTGAATGGTGAAATTGGTGGCCAATAATAGTTTTCATTTAATCATTATTATTTTTTTAATGTAATTTTTTTTGTGTGCACACTCTAATACGTCATGTGTTCAGAGATTTCGTTACAATGTTAAGAATTGTTCTAAGATAAGTCTTGGGGGAAGTCGCTGGACACCTTGCATATTGAGCACTTATAATAGAAACTAATTATCCATTAAACTAACTAAGATCTCCTTTTGTAGGTAACTGCATACTTACAAATACAAATAAATTTTACTCCACGCCTTATTAAGCTTTTTGTTTTTTTGCAGACAGACTGATTTAAGGATTTTATAATTAACATAGTTAATGTTGTTAAGGAATAAAGGCCTATTAATTATTTAGCGAACATAATGCTACCAGTAAGTACTCTCATTTATATGTACTTGAAGTGGAACCCCTGGGTTGATGTCTATCATATTTGCCAAGAAAAATAAACGTTTGCCTTCTATCAGGTACCCTAAAATAGTCTATATGCTACATGAATGGAAAAGCTTTTTTTTTTTTTCACGCTTTTATTCGAATAACAAACTAACAACACGTTCCAAAATGTATCTATCAGCTCTTTGAATTCATTTTGATTATAAATTTTGCACTAGTGTGAATAGTAATACCTTCTTTACCGTACCGAGGATTACATCATAATTCCACCAGTATGTGTGTCCGACTTTGTACATAATAAGTACAAGCTAATATTTGACAATAATTTTCAGAAAACTGATTTAGGACATGAACTTGACTCACTCATGGCTCTTGTCTCGAGGCTCGTGAAATATCGGTCTGACTAAAAAAGAAAGAAGAACAAAAAACCCTAATATACGACCCATAATAACACAATAGAAATACTAATTTCAATTTAAATTACTGCGTGTCGCGCAAACCTAGAAAATAGCAGGTTACAGAAAGTGTATAATAGGAATGTCCAATTTGTAAAATGAGCATATAGAAAATCCTTCACACGCTACACAGGGACAGGGCTTTGTGTCCTCGCCCGATAAATAAGGTACATGTGTAAAGACCTGTTAATACTCATATTAATAGTACAGTGTTGTTACAGGATTATTAAGGATGGATTTGTCTCTCTGGCTCTACACACGACAAGCCGGAATTATTATTATCATGCCTTATCCCAAGAGGGGAACATGCTGATGTGTCGTGCAGAAATTATTGAAACCTGATTATATCCGAGTCCCTGTTGCAGACCTTCATTCTGTGGAGTTGTTCCTCAGTTTTTCTCACGTTCAGTAAGACTGTTGTGTAATTCAGTCTAATGGAGAACATTATAGGCTAGTTATAAATTAAGCTGATGTAGCCTATTAATGTACAAATGTGCTTAATAAAGAAGGCTTATTAAAAAAGATTTAGTTCATTTAGGCTAGATTAGAGAAAAATCCCACAAGCCGTGGATATTTAACCTTTGTCCTTCAGTTATAACTTTAATATAACATTCGCCCTGATTCACCCTAGAATCGTTGTAATGTATGAGATTAAAGTGTATACATCATAAAAATGCAGTGCATGGTGCTGGAGTGGTGCAGTGATTATCAGCGTCGCCTTAGAAGTTTCTGAGCTCGAACCTCACGGCCGATTTAGGTCTTTCGGCCAATTTGGGTACCGATTTACGTACTCTTTTGAGAGACAATTGTGTACCCTTCAGTGCCGGGCAATTTTTTACCTTATCCAGTAAAAAAGTAACTAATAGGCTGTGCATTTTTGGCCACTTTTCTCTTGCAACTCTGTGGTAGCTGCAGGGACTCTTGGGGGTTGATTTAGTACAGATTTGCTCCATCTGTTGTTTTACTTCACTTTGTACAATTTCTGCTAGTCAAAAGGTGCAATTGTGGTCTCTTCAAGAACAACACTGTACATCTGAGGGAATATTTTTTTAAGAGTACCTGTAAGTACAGATGTGTTTTAGTCTAATTCTTCCGTTTTTAGTGTAGGAATTAATTTGGTGAACGCAAATATAGGATAATTTTCTATTTTCTAAATCCTGATGTTTTAAAATTATGCTGATTATTTTAGTATCTAACTAGCTAGTTTAAATGTATTAGAGACCAAACAATTACTAAAAAAAAACATTTATTTATGTGTTAAATTAAAGGCAAGTACAAAAATATGACAGTCGTACATGAAGTTGATTTTAATAGAGTACAAGTTTTTTTTACAAGTCATTTGTCTCCGCTTCAGTTTAGTCCAAAATTTAGGTCATTTTAAGTGATAGGTTCAGAAAACCACGATATGAACCAAGTTCTCAAGTACACGTTCTGTATTTCATTTCTGAGCATCTCAAGATAATTAAAGTGCTCAGGTTTTAGAGGTGGTTTGAAATGTGAGGATGGTATGGACATTGTATGTACAGTTTATTTTTTACAGCTCTAAAATATAAATAAACACAGTAGCCTAACTTAATAAATGTAGGCAAAAAGAAACGTTACACATAAGGGAAAACGAATCTTCTTAAAATGATACGTTAAAATATATATTTAAAAAAACCTACTTCGACATTATCCGATGTCATAACAGTTTTTTTTTTTCTGAAAAGGTTTTAGTTTACATAATTATATCACATGATGACACATCAACGCGTCACATCCTCGGTGTTTATCCTGCATTTGAATTGGGAAATGGATTTAGTCTGATTTATTTTGTGTAATCATGTAACGTCGACCTCTTCGTCTTTCCTTCATAAACTATAAGCGAGTCAGTTCAGTTGCGTTCACTTTCGCACACACCTGATATTTGAAAAGCATTATTATTACAGAATAATAACGTACAAGCGAAACAGCATAGCATTCACACTAAACGGGAGCGAATAGGGAGACATCCTAAAATATATCACTTGTCACTACACAACGAAGGCTTATAATGATACATACATACATACATACATACATGAATACTTCTACTAATAATAATAATATTAATATATTATTAATATTGTTGTTGTTGTTGTTGTTGTTTTTTCATCATCATCATCATCATCATCATCATAATAATAATAATTATTATTATTATGTAATATCAATATAT
>JAQMYF010000012.1:29630108-29640108 GCA_030014195.1 Neosilurus mollespiculum | reverse complement strand
AGTAGCGCCCTCTGCTGGTTGTATACAAATATATATTAAATAAATTCAATAATAATATTAATAATAATAATAATAATAATTATTATTATTATTATTATTATGATTGTTTTGTATTTTATTTATTTATTTATTTATACCAATATAAAGCCATTGCCCATTTTCAGTTTTTCTGATTACAGTTAAAAATATCTTTTAGTATGCTTGAGGACATGGTTGTTATTGAGGATGGGATTGGTCATCTGGAAAGCTATCAAAATTCTAAAGGGCCTCCAGCCCTTCCCTGCACTCAGCAGTCCTTCCAAAGTCATGCCCCACCTCCACAAGCACTATGCTCTGACTGCAGGTTCCTGCATGGTAGGGTCATCAGGAAGACACAGGAGCATTTGATTGGATATGTCCTAGTGGACCATAAGGCAGCGATTGGTCAGCGTCTTTACAGAATTACACTGGCCATAGATGATGGACAGAAAAGTTAATGTTGACTGCTGTCAGGATGTAAAGACCACTTCAACCAACATAGCAGTTTATGTATACAGCTAAAAATTTACCAATCCCAGCTTTAATAAGGCACACTGGCAAATGTGGGGCACCTATTATTTTATTAATAGGACAAATTAACCTAAAATTACTGATATTAGGCTAATTCATCTCTATATCAATCTGCAGCATATCCATAATACAGTGAGTCTGTGGCACTGGGGAAGTATGACTCATTTAGTTAAATAACAATTATTCAACCAAAAATGTTAAATAAAAGAGCAGTTGGGCCATTTTTGTCATTGACATTTTATGCAATAAGCAGCAGGGCTGTATCCTAGTCCAAACATGTTGGGGAAAAGGTGAGTACAACCTTTTTAATCTCTATGTTAGCAGGTGTGTTAAACACAGTGAAGATAGTATGTGCTCTGCTGGACTATATGATTTCTGTGGAGCGAAACACATGCTCTACTGACCCGTCAGTCTGCCTACAGCTGTATACATCACCGTAAACAAGCTCACACACTCCCGTTTCCAATCCACCACACATGGTGCACTGCCTGCTCAGGTGGTTCACTCATGCCATACACTTTCTCTTGTGGGTGAATTGATAGAATCAGAGCACGAAGAGATTCAGTTCCTATCAACTCAACCCGTGTTAAACCACATGGTGTGGAAATGGAGGAACGCTGTCAATCATGGCATGCTCCAGCTGTGACTTCTGTTTCCGCGCATGTGTCGCTGAGCCTACCTGAGCTGAAAACCATCAAAGCAGGAAAAATAGCTTTCAGAGGATGAAAGTGTTCTACATACAGTATAAAAGCTTTGAGAATAGCTCCATGTTCCAACATAGTTACACCCTTCATCAACAGTACCAGCCCAAAGGTTTGTCCTGAATCTCAGTGTTGTGTTTAGAGCCGGCCCTGACAAATTTGGAGCCTGTTACATGCATTGCTGCCAGTTCCGCCACCAACCAATGTGTACATATACTCACAGAGAAACTACACAGCTTTTCTTTGAGATTTTCTTCATTTCAGAAACAAATAAAACCAGAGAACCCAGAGGAAACCACACAGGCACAGGGAATACATGCAAACTCTACACAAAACCCCCCAGTCAGCTATAATGTTAAAACTCAGAGCCCTCTGGCTGTGAAACAACAGCAATAACTACTTCAGCACCATGAGGCCCACTTGTGATAAACAAAGAGCAGAAATTAAACCGAACATTAAACATTTCCAAAAATGATTCTGGCTTGTAAACAAACATTTTGCCCACTACAAAAATGACCTCTTTGTGGACATATTCTTGAGTTCAGTGAGCCAGATACATTGTATACCTTTACAGCTTGCAACATGACTCTCAGTGCCACATCACCGTGAAAGACATCATCACAACTAAAGCACCATGGAAAAGTTACCGTCTGCAGGATCACGGGCAACCACTGAACCTAAAAGATGATGATGAATAATTACAGTTGAGACTTCAGCTAAATAACATTCCCACCTTAAATCAAACCTCAGACAAAAGACCCTCATAAAGTGGGAATTGATTTGCTGAATCGCTTAATCCTACTATTAGGGTCACGGGGAGGCTGGAGCCTGTCTTAGCCAATACTGGGCGAAGGCAGGGTACAACCTGAACAGCTTGCCTGGCCATCTCAGGGCAACACACACAACCACTCACACCCAGGGGAAATTTGGAACAGCCAGTTAGTCTAATGTGAATGTCTTTGGACTGTAAGAAGAAACCCGAGTACCTGGAGGAAACTCATGCAGGCACAGGGAGAACATGGAAACTCCACACTGAAACACCCTAGCCCTGGACCTTCTTGCTGTGGTTCAGACATGCTAACCACTATGGCACCATGCCACCGGGATTTGATCCTGCTCAGTATTAATATGAGGAAATACTAAAAAAGAGATGTGCACTGTTATTGCTTCTTTAGTGCTGTATTAAAGTAAAACACAGACCTGTATTAAAATCAATGAGCAGGTTTCTCCAGGAAAGAGCAGCTGATTCTCATGTTATTCTATTACGCATTTAAAATTTGGATGACAGTCTAATACTAGTCCGGTGACCTCATGTTTCTCAGTGTGTTGATCCTATTTGTGAATCAAGAATGCATGTAGTACGTTCTCGCCCAGTCAGCTCCATAAATCATCTCGGGTAATCCTCTGTAAGGACTTACTGCCCGGCATTTGCTCAGACACCATGTAAGTATGCAGACCACACACAGTCAGACAGTTAAGTAGATTACACACACATGCTGAAAAAATCAATTACACAGGATTGCATTTAAGATTGGCAGATAACTGTAGGCTTTTCCTTTTCAGACATGAGATTCAATTTTACGAAGTTATTTAAGTAATAAAAGGCACCCGCCTGTTGTTTCCTTCAGCATACATATAGTATAGGGACTCAAAATATTACATGCCATAAGTCGAAGGGAGAGGATTGACTTAAAGATTATTTAGAAGAATCTAGCAGTGGATTCGCAAAGTTTGACTTTTGTCATTTTGATCAACAATTATAAACAGAGAATGCAGATTAAAACATTGTTTATTAAATAATGAAAACTTTTACAATTAAATGTTGAAATGTAGAAGGGATTCCAAAAAATATCACAATACATTTGTATGCACGTTTTACGCTCGCTCATTTTCTGGCATTGAGTGCATGTAAAATGTTTTCACTGTACCCCTCCCCCCCATAAACTAAAGCAGGTCAGCTGTTTGTGCTTTCATAGCACATTCATCCTCACCTATATGTTCTAAGCTTAATCCTGAACAGTCATCGTTAAGAGTCAGTTAATAGTTAGTAAAACTGTAGTCTTCCTTGTAAAAGTCGAAAAGGTAGAGTGACATTCAATATAATTACTCAGTATAGGTCACACTGTATTTCCTTGTTAAACATTTCCCTTAAAACAAGTAACATATAGCATTCACAAATACATATTGAATAAAACCATCACAAAAAAAAAAAAAAAAATCTGCCCCATTATTCCACTCCTAATTTCCTCCATAATCCAAACACGAAATATATTTAACACCACTTTACTCTTTGTTCAGAGATAAGTAATGAGTAAATGTATTTCACTGCAGATGAACTGATACATGTTCCCTTTTAAAGCCTTGAATAGAAAAATAATGTTAAGGCTATAATAATATTAATAATATTAAGGAGACAAAAATTGGGACCATTTTATAGTTTATATCCAGATAACTGAAAACTAAGCAGTCCATTATTATTTCCCTTTCCAATTTCAGGTCTATACGACTACATTAGAAACAGGAAGATGGATGAAGTCTGTGTGTGTGAGAGAGAGATTAAACAGGACAATGCAGGATCAAGGGAATACCGAGGTAAAGCTTAATCAATAAATGACAACAATGCGTAGTTTAATACACACCTGGTATAACTTTGATTATGCTCCTGCTCTTCTACACCGCATGTTCTCATGCCACTGATGTGGAGATGCAGTACAGCAATAATCACAGACACAGTAACCTGTAGTGCAATTGCACTGCTTGCCTCCATAACACATACATTAATTCATAGTCTGGGCATCATTACTAGCTAGTTAAATAAAGCAGAATGTACATGTTAGTCACTGTAGTTACCAATGCATCCCACTTCAATGTAACTTCAACATACAGTACTGTGCAAAATTTTGCATTTTACTTTTCCAAAGATTACTTTCGATTTGCTGGTGCTTGCACGCAAACAAGAAACAAATGGGACAGACAAAGTCCACAGAAAAGCTGTGGCTGATTCTTCAAGACGCTTAGTTAAACTTATAGAACTGGGGAAGCGTAAACCTCCACCAAGCAAAAAAAAAAAAAAAAAATAATAATAAAATTAAAAAAAAAAAAAAAAAAAAAAAAAAAAAAAAAGGGAAGAAAAAACAAACAAGTCAGAAATTACACAGCACCCCCTGCTGACACAACACCTCCAAAAAAGAAGGAGAAGAAGAAGAAAAAAACAGTCTCTCTCACAATGTTAAAAAATCCTTTTAAAAAAATCCTGGCTGCTCCGTATCGTCTCCAAAATGTAATGGAGTTCCTTGTCAAAAGCTCCACCTGTGGTAAAAATTTAATGAAAAGCTACACAAAATGTTGTGTAATCCTGCTAACAAAGAAACAAACTGAAAATAAAATATAATCTCCTGTTTTACAGCAAATCACATTGAATATTCACTTTATTTAATTTGCTACACTTTATTGCTCTTTATAGTACTTTCATTTTGTAGAAACTTTTGAATTTCATAATTGATAAAGGCATTTTTTCTTTGAAGACTTTCTATACATATTTCCAAGACTTTTGCACTGTAAATGCATATAATAAAAATTCTACTTCTGTGGTTTGACCTCTGTATACAGTTTTATTCCCTTTTCTGTAATTATAATCTGTAATCTCATGTGTAATTCTTATTAATGCCTGCAGAAACACTGTCTGGCAGCACCCTCTGAAAGTACACTCAAATAAGTCATATAGACCAGAGGCATAGCCCAGGAGTAACTATCCTACAAAGAACTGCTGAGTCTGAGTCACTTTGGCACGCTATATCCAACAGAGATGAATATTCAAGTCGAAGAAAACACTTTGCAGAGATTTTTCAGTCAATCCCAGGTTCGGTTTACTTTTTTAAGCTTCAGAGAGACTGTACTGGCAGCCAATGAGATATGGACCGATCTTCAAACGGTCTTGCCTGAAATTGTACTCAAGGATCGTCCTTTATCCGCTGTAAGAGAGCATTTCTCTCATATCCATGGAATGAGATGTATTAGTCCTGATGACTCTTTTCTTGAACAACTTTATACTCATACTGGAAAGAATATATCATCATCATTATTATTATTAATGATGCAATTTCAGAATAAATAAATTTTTTCAATTAATTTTTGATCATCATTGTAGTTTTTTAAACACAGGAACAGGCCAGGTATTCGTGTGTGTGTGTGTGTGTGTGTGTGTGTGTGTGTGTGTGCACTTACAAGAGCAAGTTGTCGTCCTATATTTCCCATGGTTATCACACCAGCAAAGAAGATGCAAGGCAGCCAGGATCGTATATACAGGAAGTCAGGAGATGTATACCTACATATACACACAAAGAATACAGGTATGCACCTTCCTAAAGAGCCTAGCGACTTGATGCACCTTCTTACTGACAATTAACTTTTTTCATCTAATTGTTGTATTTGAAAGAGTGAAACTCACTGAAACACTCCATTGTACACCAGAAGTTGTGTAGTGAGGGTCGCGAGAAATGCAATGATGACTCCCAGGCCAAAGCCACTGCGTGACCTGTCAAACGTCCACCACAAGCCCACTGAGAGTGCAGCCAGGGTCAGAGATAGCTGCACATTATTTGCAAAGTCCACTTTCTGACAGACCAGAAATTAAAGAAAACAAACCACCGGGTTCCTTATATAAAGCACTAGTATAAGGTTTACCACCTGAGTCAACCATCTTAATTCACGGTGCACTGATGTACCAATAATTAAGTCATTATGCACCTTGTGGCTTTTAGAACATAATTCCACTCCTCCTGCACCGTTATTGTATTTCCTCATAGGAAATACTTTGGATTAAAAATGCGGAACAAATTATAAGCTACTGTAAATGTCCAGTTATGAAGTTTGTGAAAGAATTGTGCTACATTAATTTATACACTTTACCATCACCACTAAATACAGAAGACATGTTGGGGAATGGGGCAGTGGTGGCCCGGTGGAAGGGTGCCGGATTACTGATCCGAAGGTCAGGGGTTCAAACCCCTCTGTCACCGGGTTTTCACTGCTGTCCCCCCAGTGCAGCTAACTGGGTTATCAAAGGCCGACCATGTCTCTCACTGTCTGTGGTGTGAGGCATGTAAAAAAAAAAAACAGCACATTGCTGACTTTCTGCATTGCCGTCAGCGTGTTTCTGCCTTGCAATGGCCTGGCGAGCTGTCCAGGGTGTACTTTGCCCTTACCCAGAGTCGCCTGAGATGGGCGCCAGCCTCCCTGTGACTCTAATTAGGATTAAGCGGTTCAGAAAATGAATGAATGTTGGGGAATCAAATTATAAAACTTCCTAGAACTTTAGTTCACCTCTGTGATATAGGTACTTTTGCAGTCATCACAAATATAAAACCCACCATATAAAGTACATAATGGTACATTTTAAATCAGAAAGTACTTTGCCAGTTTATTCCTGAGTTTATTCCTTAGGTCTGTAATTACCTCCCACAATTACATTCTGTATATGTCCTGTACGTTGCTGATATGACTGCGATATTGGGTATTACTCTTTTGCCAAACTTCTTCCTGTTTGAAAACATTGATCAAGTTCAATAGTTGGTATCAGGTGATAAGCAGTACAAAAGGTGCAAAGAAGTGACAAGACACAAAACATTAAGCTTTGGGTCTTAGAAGGATAAAGGAAATTGGTCACAAAAATTCTGTCGATTCAACTGACGAAAATTCAATGAAAAATATACCATGAGTAATTTTTAAAGACTTTGGTAGCTTAATGCATCCATATCAACAATTTTTTTTATTGAATAAATGAATTTTCCCCTATAAGGTCAAATGGAAAATTGTGCAGAGTGCTTTACCATATATGGAAGAGGGCTTGACCTTAGCTGGGTAGGTGGGTGATGTAACATTGATCACCTTGCATGTGCAGGGCACTATTTCTGCGAGACGGAGGGAAGTCCATGTAGGTACTTCGCTCTGATATGTGCATAGTGCAGTCAAACAGGGTGTGGTTTGATGTGTTCGGTGCTCAGGCAAGGATAAGGTGACCAATTACCTTCAAGTTGCTCGTGATGTAGACGTGTTGTATTGGAAATATAGCCTATACACGAAAAATTATCTGGTATTCGTAATGTTGTGCTCACTCAAAAGACACTAAGCCAGGGGTGCCCAACCCTATTCCTGGTCATCTACCTTCCCGAAGATGTTCACTCCAACCCTAATAATGCCCACCTGATCATCCAGTCATCTAATCAAGACTTAAGACTTGGAAATGAAGACTTAAAGCGATGATTAGATTTTTCACATGGGCCCCATTAGGGTTGGAGTTAAAATGTTTAGGAAGGTAGATCACCAGGAACAGGATTGGGCACCCCTTCACTAAGCGGTACCATAAGAGTACAGATCTGATTTCTCACTTGAGTGCTATTCTCAAAAGAACATACTTCGTTTTTAATATGTACAATATCCTTAAAATGTGAATGCAGTGTTCCTGTGAATCTAATTTAAACTGTACTCACAGACCTTTACAGTCAATACTATGTTATTCTGGGGACAGGGGAACATTACAATGTTTGTACCATGAGAAACATGAATGAACCTGTAAAAAGCACTATATATTTTACTGTTTTTTCTCTGTATAGAGCATGCAATGTGTGTGTTGCATTCATTGTAGTGAGAGAAGGATACAGCACTGGCGTGATTAATGCCAACAAAGACAGCCACACAGCGCATCACACTGGACCACTCACGCTTCAGCTTATGGGGCTCCCCCAAACGCCTGTCTACACATGGATACAACAACCCTATCAGAGCTGAAAAAAAAGAGACAGAGAAAGAAATGGAGAGAGTGTGAGTAAACAACAGAGAGAGCAAGAGAGGGGAGGAGAGTGAGAGATTTAAGTACACAGAACTCAAAGACTACAATAAAATAAAACAAGTTAACAGTCTGAACTAGTACAAATTACTAGGAACTCTTGTTCAGTATGTAAGGATTGCTTTTAAAACTTAATGCCGTTCCAGAGTGGGGTCTTAAAAAAACAACAACTGTATCAGCAAGTATTGCTCCATCATATCCACCAAAGTAAATGACAACTCTACGATAGCAAAGTAAACCTTCACTTAATGAGATCATGTGTTACCTGATGCTGTTCCACAGCAAGGTGGTACCCACCACGCTGACGAAAAGATGCTACTGATGACATCAGGAGGGAAGAGAGTAACATTACGTTGCACCTGCAGCAAGTTTAGAACCAGTGCCAGAAACACACCCACACCGAACAGCATGGCCCCCCGGATCAGCAAGTTAGTTGTGCGGTTTGTTATCATGCTTATGTAGGGACCCTTTCGGAAAATCACATCACCACCAGTGACCTCTGCCATGGCGGAAATGACGGAGCGAACTCCAGGTGATCCACCACTCCTGTACCACCACCATCAGCTGTTTTCACACCACATCTGCAAAATAAATAAGAACATCACAGGAACAGACACATTAATTATGTGACTTTATTTTCAAGTTATCGGTTACATTTACAGGGGAACTTACATTTACCATTTTTTTTATACTGAGGAATTAGGGGTTAAGGACCTTGCTCAATGGCCCGACTATGGCAACTTGATGATACCGGGACTTGAACCGCCAACATTTTGATCAGTTAGACACCACCTTAACCACTGAGCTACCATTGCCCTGCTTGGTTACACCTAAACATTAAGGATATGTATTTTACTGAAAGAGTTTATGTAGTGTTTTCACAGCTTCTTCAATTATTTGGGTCCATGAACTCGGTTGAGCATGTTTAAATCAAGAACATGAACTCACCAAGAATTTTAAGAATACAGGGGCAAAACAAAGATAAAACCCAACTCTATTTTCTATGAATACATTTACTGAGGTCTTATTAAATGCAACTACCTGGGGGAGCCATCAGTGCTTTTTTTATTATGACTCACATGCATAATCAGATCAGGCTCCTGGTAGAATCAACCATTTTGATTAAATAAGAAAACCAGTAGGTGCTTGTAGAGTTTCTACAAAGCTAAGTGAATTCAGACCGGCCACATAATCATTATCAAGAGGAACATTTTCAAACTGTGCTAGCCAGCCAGCCAGCCAGCCAGCCACACCCCCACACACACACACACACAGGGAGAGAGAGACTGTTTTAATCCAGCCGATAATGACCTCAGAGCCCATGAGAGTTTTTCAACTGTTAAACTTTACCCTGACTGCCCTACAGTTACCATAGAACAGCTCAGTCCACAAAAACACTAAATAACAATATAAAACAAAAATTCATATCACCCACCATTTTAAAATCTCTAATAAAAGCAGACAACAGAGTTTTCGACGGAAATCCAATACGTCCTAAACAGAGAACTTGCTAAGTTTGTGGTCAATTTTATTTACAAATCGTCCAGAGTTCCACAGGAACGTATTTCCGTTTGCTCAGTTCACTTCCGCCCCCGCTGCTCTGTCATTGGCTGAAATTTGGGACCAATCATAGCAATAGCATATGACGTCTTTACTATCCTCTTTAAAAATAAAATAAAATAAAATAAATACTTAAAAGAAAGTTACATAAAATAAAGTGAAATGAAATAAAAATACAGTAAAATAAATCATCCAAAACGTCAACCAAAAATATTTTGTTTTGAAAATGTATTATTTGGCTGCACCTATGTTTGAAATTTTTGATTAGGTAAATTCATTCATTCATTCATCTTCTGAACCGCTTATTCCTAATTAGGGTCGCGGGGAGGCTGGCGCCCATCTCAGC
>JAQMYF010000012.1:29614041-29624463 GCA_030014195.1 Neosilurus mollespiculum | reverse complement strand
GGAGAACATGCAAACTCCACACAGAAACACCCAAGCTGGGAATCGAACCCAGGACCTTCTTGCTGTGAGGCGGATGTGCTAACCACTGCGCCACCGTGCCGCCCGTTGATTAGGTAAATTGAAAAGTCTAAATGTAGGCAGGGCAGCATGGCGCAGTGGTTACCGCGTCCATCTCACAGTCCCGGCCTCGGGTGTTTCTCCCCTTGCTTACATGGGTTTCCTCCGAGTACTCTGGTTTCCTCCCACAGTATAAAGACATGCACATTTAAATAACTGAGAAATTGCCCCTAGGTGTGAGTATGTTTGTGTTGGTCCTGTGATGGTCTGGTGAGCTGTTCAGGGTGTACTAGGGTGCAACCCTAGTAGGATTAAGGGGTTCAGTAAATGAGCGAGTATAAAAAGGAAGCTAAGCTTAGAATGAAGAAAAGCTTGAAATACTTGAATAGGGTGAATCTTTTATTCCTTTTCATGGAATTTAAAATTACTTTCATGTGGTTAAATATCAATTATTCTCATTTCCACCTACAGGTACAATTTAGCTGTTGTTTTTTGTCCTGTTTTGCAGAAATTACCTCCCTTTTCACGTATACGGGAGAAAAGTTTCTTTAAACTTGGTTCTGTGTAAACTGACTGTGAGTGGCAGAGTGAACGGTTACAGCGTCACGTGACATCGCGGACACAATATGGCGGCGTCCACTGTTTTTCAGAAAGTGAGAACAGGCTCGAAAATCGGCGCTCAGTACGACCAAGAGGGTAACATCATCCAGGTATGCCTACACTGTAATGTGTTTTAAATAAAACAACGCACAGGTCTAATAAACATGTCTGCGCGTGTGTGGGTTGTCAGATCTAATGTTGTTGCTAGCGAGGTAGCATAGTTAGCATCCCTGGCTCAGTGTTGGCTACCAGTGCAGTGAACGCATTTAATCAAAGTGCTGTCAGTCCCCTACGAGCACCAGCTGTCATAACATTTAACAGGAGTTATTAATTTAACACATCAATTTCCCAAGCAATCCCTGCAGACACAAAATAACAGATTTAATAACACGCCTTGATCATGTGATGCCTGATTTTTGTTTTTTTTTTTAACTGCATCATCCTGTTAAAGTGGACCCGAATGGGAACTTGTAACTGTTCTCAGTATTTGTGTTACAAGTGGACTTTAAAGGGGTATTGGATTTCTTAATGGAAAGTTTATAACTGCGATTTTAGACCATTTGTTCACACCACAACTCCTTTCACATAGTTTAATTTTTATGAATGACTTTATCCTTTATTTGGCTCATGCGGAGGCTGAGGCCCATCCCATCCAACTCCAGGTGAAGGAGGTGTACATCCTGAACCGCTCGCCAGAGCATCACTATGCCAACACAAGCATTTGCACTCACATTCACACCTAGTGACAGTCAAGAATATCCATTTCCAGAATATCCTCATTTGCATGGAAACCCAGACAAGCACAGGGAGAACATGCAAACTCTACACAGAAATGCTTTCGCCGGGCACAGGGCTCGAGCCCAGGACCTCCTTGCTGGGAGGCGAAAATGCTAACCATTATGCCACCATGCCACTGGCCTTTAGCACAGTGTAATATGAAGACTATAACATGTGCATGAGCATACAACATTGTGTCACAAGATGCTTTGATTTGGTTAGCAAAGCAGATCTCTCAATTCCTGCTTCATCTGATAGAGCTACCAACTGTACTGCTGGCAAATGAGTTATTTAGGGTAGAAAAAAATACACTTTTTGCATGCATTCAATACACTTTACACAAAATGTACTGCATTCTAATGGAATTTTACAGTTTGTCACTGACACAATACTCTTACCATTGCTGCCTAAGAACATAAGCTTTGTAGCATATTTGATTACCGCACAGTGACTTTGCTTATATATCATGTTGTGTTGCAATCTAAAACTGCTGACATGGTTGTGGGACCACATCACCCCACAGAAAGACACTTGGGTTGTTTGGCTGTTAGGTGAAAGACAACCAGAGCTATGTCTTGTGCATCAACTTTCAAGTTCTTTATCTGTAAAACAAAAGATTAAGTGGACTTAGGCCACTTTGTTTTACAGTACACAAATCAAATGGATCACAAATGAACCACAATTGAACCGAAGCAGCAGCTCTGAATGTGGTCTGATAATGGCTCACCTTTGAGTCATTTCAAATGAGTCTTGTTCATTGGTTTTATATGTACAGAATGTGCTGAGTCATCAATCTGAGATCAGTTGGAGCAATGAAGTGTGGGGAAATAATCAGGGGCTGGCTTGTATTGTTGTTGATGTGGTACAGGTGGAGACACGTGAAGATGAGGAACAGAGTATCAAGTTGGCTGAAATCCTGGAGCTGTTGCTTGCTGCTGGGTATTTCAGAGCACGCATCAAGGGCCTCTCACCATTTGATAAGGTAGAGACACATCTTTAAACAGATTTAAGATCTTTTCTCCATGCCATTCAGCATTTTTTTCCTAAGACATTAACTATTTTTTTAATACAGGTGGTTGGAGGCATGACATGGTGCATCACAACATGCAACTTTGACATAGATGTTGATCTGCTCTTTCAAGAAAATTCCACCATAGGACAGAAAATGTGAGTTGGATTTGGCAGATCAAAACCCTGGTTAGCACATCTGAAAGAATGCACTAACAGCAAAAAGGTCCTAGGTTTGATTCCCAGGCTCGGGCATTTCTATGTGGAGTTTCAATGTTCTCTTCGTGTTTGTGTCCGCCTACAGTCCAAAGACATACACAGTAGGCTGATTGGCTGTTCCAAATTGCTCCTAGGTGTGGAACTGAGTGTGAGTGGTTGTGTGTGTGTGTTTGCCCTGCAGTGGTCTGGCAAGCTGTTCAGGGTTTAGCCTACCTTTGCCCAGTGTAGGCTGTGATGGGCATAGCCTTCCTGCAACCCGCATAGGATTAATAGAATAGTCACTCAGGTTTC
Source organism: Neosilurus mollespiculum (assembly GCA_030014195.1). Taxonomy (NCBI): domain Eukaryota; kingdom Metazoa; phylum Chordata; class Actinopteri; order Siluriformes; family Plotosidae; genus Neosilurus; species Neosilurus mollespiculum. Next base: position 29,621,511 of record JAQMYF010000012.1, on the reverse strand, counting down.
CCTTCATTCGCGTATAAATCTTTCGCCTTTTATTAAAGATTTCCGTGGAGAGGAGCGTTGATGAGTTCCGTTGATTTTTGTAGGCTTTGTTAAGGCAAGGCTGTTCATTTTTGGGGGCAGCCATAGCCGAATGGTTAGAGAAGCGTCTTTGGGGCCGAAAGATCGCTGGTTCGGTTACCAAACCAGCAGGGTAAATGTGTAGCGGTGGGGGAGTGAGCTGCACCTTCCCTTCCTCCTCCTTCATTGCTGAAGTTCCCTTGAGCAAGGTACCTATCCCCCAACAGCTCTCCGGGTGCCCCAATGTGTGGAGCAGCCCGGTGCTCCGAGAGTGTGTGTGTGTGCATGCTAACTGTTTACTTGTGTGTGTGCTAACTTGTGATGGGTTAAATGCAGAGGCGATAATTTCCCTTGCGGGATTAATACACTATAGAGAAAAAACAAAACAAAAAAAGTTATGGGGTTTTGGCAAATGAATGAATGAATCAATTAATCAATACGTAAGTTTTCATTAACGTATTATAATAATAATTAAAATAAAGCTGTTAAATTTTTGGAACCTGACAATAGACTGTTTAAATGTACAGGTGGGGTACGTCCTTTTCATGGAGGCTGCTATCTTGCCCTGTCATGTTTTTACCGTAGCACAGAACCGTACAGGCTTCAACTGATTGCAATCTGGAACCTCACCATTAGATGTCGCTATATGCACCTAAATCTTACTCACTGTGTCTTTAAACGAACAATGTGTAGCACGTTTGAAAATAGGCATTGCTTATCCTCACTAAAATATTTAATGTGTGATAATGATCTACACATTTATTTTTCTGCAGAACACGCACATTTACTTATGATATGAATAATTTACTATTTATCACTGAATGTATTTTGAGAAACAGTAACCTGTTAAATATTTATATGATCAACAAATATAGAGTATCTATAAGCTGAAGTTATTAGTGCTGGATAATAATTTTGTACTATTTAAGTTAGTTTACATGCAGTTTTTGGACAGAAGTGGTTCCTGTGGTCTTTGAGTCAGTATTATTGTTCATATTTAATTCAATTCAGTTTTGTTTGCATTTAACAGCTGACATTGTTGTAAAGCAGATTTACATAGTAAAAACAAATTTGATAAAGAATATAAATATTTCTCTACAAACCCTACACATCCCCAATGAGCAAGCCTCAGACAACACGAGGAACAAACCCTGACCAGACCAGGACTTCTAAGATGAGAACTCCAACCATTCATTCATTCATTTCCTAAACCACTTAATCCTAATTAGGGTCGCTGGGAGGCTGGCTCGCCAGGCCATCGCAGGGCAGAAACACGCTGATTGCTATGCAGCCTACTCTTAACGAAAATCAGCAATGGTTCTTTTACATGCCTCTCACCACAGTGAGAGACATGGACTACATAACCCAGCTAGCTACACTGGAGGGGCCAGCAGTGACATCCCGTTGATAGTGGGGCTTGAACCCCTAACCTTGGGATCAGCACCTTACCACCAGGCCACCACTGCCCCCTAGAACTCCAACCAGTAGTAGCATATCAGGATGGATCACAGGATTCAAGAAGCAGAAGGATCAGGGTCACTGGTATCTCATAAGTAGCATATGTACCCCAACAAAAACAAACCAAGAGAGAGAGGGGTTTTTACTTATGCTCATAACAGTGTAATGGTTAAAGAAGAGAGATTATTAGTTCTGTGTTCTAGCAGGGACTCCTGAGTGACTATGACAGTTTAACTAAAAAGAGGGAACCAGAAGGAAGACAGATATGAGGGCACCCTGTAACAAGACACAATCAACCACTCCACTGATACTGTGGCTCCGCTGAACGCTCTGCCATAATAGGCTTATGTGTGTTAAGGCACTTATTCTATATATTTTTCTTCTTTTTTTCAGAGCGCTGACAGAGAAGATCGTTTCTGTTCTACCCAAGATGAAATGTCCTCATAGGCTTGAGCCACATCAAATCCAAGGCCTTGACTTTATCCACATTTTTCCTGTCATTCAGGTGAACTAGGATCCTGTTTTCTGAGCTGAAATGTTTAAGTTTCTTTAATACCCATCATTGCTTGGTTTGCGTGTTGTGGCTGGATGCCACACAGCAAATCATAAACAAATATGTTGCCAGTGCACTTATTACTAATAATTATTTAACTTTTTAATTATATTTTTGTGATGGGGGATTATATATGAATGCCGCATTATGCCAGTACTGTTGGTTATGCAAAACATTGAGTGCTTCTACCTCTCTGCTGCTGCAGTGGCTGGTGAAAAGAGCGATAGAGACTCGGGAGGAAATGGGAGACTATGTGCGGGCCTACTCTGTTTCTCAGTTCCAGAAAACACACACCTTTCCTGAGGTGAAAGAGCACTATACTCCATAGTAATGTTGTTTTTTTGCAATGTGGTCAGAAGTTGTTGATCAATTTTTTAGTGTCTAACTCTTGAGCCAGTTGTAATTAAAATTACACGTGTATATTAATAAGCAGGGACAGTGGTTGATCCTATACATAACCTAAAAAACAGATTTAAATATCATTTTAAATGATTAAATACTGATGTGATATGGTTTCCTGAAAGACATTTATAAAAGGTGCCGGTGTCAATGCTTTGTAACACTCAGTAATGTTTCTGATGTGGGAGAGTTGTCAAAACAGAGGACTTTGTATTTTCCGGGTTACTCATTAATATGAAAACTGTAGTTTTTAAAAGAGAAAGAACTAAACCAAGGCTTGAGAGTGAAGCAGTATTTTACTTTGTAATGTATGTTTTAAAGGCCTCCCGTAATGTTAAATATTTCTTTGGAGTAAGAGGACAAAAACTTCAGCACATGCTTTTATTAGGAATCTAAAAGGGCATTCGGAGAGCGTAAACCTTCACCAAGCCAAAACAATAAAGTACACAGCACCCCCAACTGGACATGCTGTAATACCCATCTTCCAAACTATCTTACAATGTTAAAAATCTTTTTTAAAAAATAGCTGGATCCTGAATTTGATCTGGATCACCGCCAAAACTCTAATTCCATGTTACATGGCCCATACTCCACCTCTCATTTCATTCACGCCAATCCACTCATAACATTTTGTTGAATTGTTTGTTTAACCAAACAAACAATTAAATGCTGGCAAATATCTAACCTCCTTGGCAAAGGTTATAACAACAGTTCTTGGTGACAGTGCCTTGCGGTGGCAATGGTTCATGTGTTTTGCCTCACACTGTTTCTGATTATTTTCTCATAACTACGTGCCTTGTCGTTTTTTTCCTTACATACACCTCAGCAATCACACTACACAGAGCTTTACGCTTAGCTAGCAGAATAGCTCACTCTTAATTGGATCACTGATTTGTATCATGAATTAATATTTTTGCAGGATGAAGAGTTTGAGCAGAGGAAACAAAAAGCAGTAAGAACAGTAGTGGATGTATCTGTGAGTATCTCAGTATGTCTCTTCTGTTTAAAAACTCTGGCATTCATATTGACTCTCTAGTGAAAACTTGTGACGCTGAGAATTGTACAGGATGACACATTTACTGTATCATTACTGTTGTTACATTATTCATGTCTATGATTCTGGTAGAATATCCAGTATAAGAGTGTGTGTGTGTGTGTGTGTGTGTAGAAAGTGTATGCTCCCCAAAGGCGGTATAAGAGGCAGGCTGATGCAGGGGAGCTCCTGGATGAAGAGTCCAGGGTTCACTCCACCCTGCTTGAGTATGGCAGGTAACAGATATGTACACTGAAGTACCAGACAGATAATCTGCCATGTCCTTCTCCTGTTCTACCTACTCACCTGTGGCTCCTTATTCAATTCTTCTTTTTGCACTTCATTCAGTCATGCTTGCTTTCTGTTATTATCACTTTTATTTTAGTCTTTGTCTTTAATGTATAGTACATAAGCTTTTTATGTTACTGAATAATTTAAACATTATTTAGAAACAACACAAAGTAATTCTCTGTAATTATAAATAGCACATCTTGTTGAAGGTGCCCATTCACGAGCAAGTAGCCGATGTGATTTATCTTCTATAATCAGTTCATTTTGGCTGAATACAAAGGTTTCCTTGCGCAACTATCCCAGCTCACTATCTCTCATTCACTTCATATTTGATATGTTTTGCGTCTTGTTCTGGTTCTGTGTCAGTTTACAATAACGGGAGTGCATGATTAGAGGAATGATCTTGTACATCTACGATAACGTACAACCCCGATATGTAGAAAGTGGTAATATCAGAGAAAGTGGAAGAGTCGAAAAAGTCATATGATTCCAACATAAATAAATATTGTGTAGTGCCTTATAACTACACACACACACACACACACACACACACACACAAACAGATCACAGCCTTATAGTCATATATAACCACTATTTTGTTATAATCATAGTTCTGCGCTCTTGCCTCGAGATGGCAATGTTTATGTTCTCCAGATCATCACACCCAGTGCAGGGGTCACTGACACTTACATATTGGAGTAAGCAAATGGTTTTGGAAAAAACATCATGGCCGATTCCTTTTTATTTGTAAAAGGTTACCACTGTATTTCATGTTTATTTAATATGCCTGGAACGTTAATCGGCAGCTTTCAGTCTTTTTCACCGTATTGCACCAGTGGTGTTTACACCCCTTCCTAAAGATCATTTCACTTCACAATCACCTTCTCCTCACCCTCTTCTTTCCTCTTCTTTCCTCATTCCATCAGTTCATGCCTAACCATTCCCCTCTACATGCAGTAAGTACACGTGTGTTTTAGTCAAAAGATTTCCAGTCCTTAGAGAAACACAGTTGTTTTTGTTTTTGTCCTTTTTGGCATGACCTTTTCAATTGAATGAAATGCATTTTGGATACATGCAGCATGAAGGATCAATGTGTGTTTCTGTATGCTGTGTCAAAAGTACACAGTTTAGCAACTATTTAAATGTTAACAGTCTTCATGGTAAATAATACAGATCTAAAATACAGTGCTTTCTTTCCTATCTTGACAGGCGTTATGGATTTAGCAAACACTCCAAACAGGACAAAGTGAGTATTGTGTTTCATAATTTCCCTTTTTTTATTTTCTGTGAACTAAAAGATGTTGACACGATAAATTCTTATTAAATTGTCTGTGCTGTAAAAATGGTGTTTAAAGGAGTCCCATCATTTAGCAGGCATATTAAATAAACATGAAATACAGTGTTACCTTCTGGAAATAAAACTGAATCGGCCATGATGTCTTCCTAAACGTTTCAATGACCCCTGCATCAAGTGGGATGATAATATTAACATCGCCATCTTGAGCCAAGCGAGTGCACAGAACATGCTTAAGAACATGCTCCATCCTGTTACTGTTATTGTAAACGGACACAGAACCAAAACAAAATGTAAAGCAGGTGAATAAGAGATACTAAGCACATGAGCTGAGAAACTTTGGTGCTCAGCCAAAATAAATTGATAATGGAATATAAAGCACATAGGCTACTCACTAGTGAATGGGCACCTTTCCCAGGATCAATTTTATAAAGTGACTTACATTGACAGTGATAAAGTGACTATAATCGAGGTCCTTGAAAGGTTCTATAATAAGTTGTCACAAGCCCATAGACCACAAGGAAGCTCTACAAGGACCACATCAAGGATCCTCTCCAGTTCAATAAGATCGGCCCAGGACAGCTTGAACACACAGCAACCAACAGATCGAGCTGTTGGGCTTTTGCAGTCAACATGCCAGACTTTTGAAGCAAAGAAAGCCGTCATCGGGCAGTGTCATCAGCAGCAGCCCTGTCATTGTTAAGACTCTGCACCTCCATGATTGGCACCTGAAAGTGCATCAACACTGATGAAATTTAGAATATCGCTAGCAGTGGTGGCTCGGAGGTAGGGTGCTGGCTTACTGATCCGAAGGTCGGGGGTTGAAGCCCCACTATCACAGAGTTGTCACTGCTGTCCCCTCCAGTGCAGCGAACTGCCATATCTCTCACTGTCTGTGGTGAGAGGCATATGAAAGAACCGTTGCTTTCATTAAGCGGTTCAGAAAATGAATGAATGAATATCGCCAGCATTGAAGATGATGACTCGGCACTTGATGCAGAGGATTCTGGGAAGGGTGAGCCAGCCTGTTTGATGTGTTGCTATGTTTTATAGGATGAAGAGAAGAAGCTTTTAATGGCTCAGGGAGGTCAGAGTCTGCCCCCTGGCATGACCGAAATTTCAGAGGAGGAGGATCTACAAGCAGCAGAGGAGGTCAGTTACATGCTTAAACACGTAAAGTTATTCTACAGTATTTCAACTTGTATCAGCCTTCAACCAAATATGAATAGCATTGATCTAATGAGCTTTAAAATGTGGATTAAAAGCAGAGCACTCCTGCCCAGAATTATTCACACCCCCACTAGGCTTGATAATTGACTTCCTCAAATTGCTGAGAAGTTCTTTTAAATAATCTAATAGCTTACAACATTTTACACAGACAAGTAGCTGAGCAATAGAATGTTACTGTTGAAATTATATTTAGCTGTTTGAGACTGTTTTCCTTCTATAATTTGGGAACTCATTTATGTTTACATTTACTGGATTTGGCAGACATCCTCATCTGGAGCGACATACAGAAGTGAATACACTCTGCTACTGGTTCATTAGGATCCAGATTAAGAAAACCATCAATAGAATAGAATAGAATATCTTTACTGTCATTGCATTGAGAACAATACAACAACATTGAAAAAGCTCTGCTTTAGTCACACACACACACACCTCACACATACACAATAAAGGTGTAAAGGTGTCGTCAGGTGACACAGAAATAAATAATTTTTTTTAATATCAGATGAAATACTCAGACTTACAAAAGAGGTACAGTATATCTTTATTTATAAAAGATAATTACCATAGAAGTCAAGGTCCATCAGCATGTGTAAGCATTATAAATAAAGACTTTACTCTACACCTGCAGTACTTCTGCTCCATGATACTCTATTATCAACCTTCCTGTCCTGTTCGGGTCAAATCTGACCGATTTACAACTTAAAACACTCATAAATATTTTGTTTTATATCTGATTGCCTCAAGGCCTTATGATATCCTCCACACTATGCACTTGAACATATAAAAGTGATGATCACCTCTTTCATTGAATTTTGAGTGTTCTTATCAACCTTGTTACACCTGTGGTGTTCCCGGTCAAAAGTGACCACCATAGAAAATGAATGGGTATCCAGACTATATTCATCTATCAGACAGAAAACATCTACATACACACCACCCCAACTTACTCTCTCTCACACACACACACACACACACACACAGACAGGTGTCTGTTATGTGAACTCATCTCTTTCCCGCGCTTATGTGCCTATCCCCCACGTGAACCACACCTTCCAGACTAATCAATGTATCATCGTCACACAGACCCCATATATATAGCTTGATGTTTGCCTTGCACTCCTTTTACTCAGAGCACAATGAGTAGGCGACTGA
>JAQMYF010000012.1:29599764-29610580 GCA_030014195.1 Neosilurus mollespiculum | reverse complement strand
CAGGAGACTCCGCCAAACGTTCCCAGGAGACCCTAACTACACGCTTGGGTCTCCCAGGTCTGGAAGGCAGCCTCCCCTGCCAGATAAGTCAGCTCACCACCAGGTGATGATCGGTTGACAGCTCAGCTCCTCTCTTCACCCGAGTGTTCCTACCAATCACACCCTTCCAGGTCACACTGTCATTGCCCACGTTGGTGTTGAAGTCTCCCAGGACGATGAGAGAGTCCCCACTGTTCAGTGTTCACCACTGTTCAGATTCAGGTATGCAGACAAACTTGCATGTAAATAAAAGTTTGTGGAGAAAATTCCAAAATTCGAAGCTTGACTGAAAATGAACTTTCACTCACTCGCACTCATTTGCTGAACTCCTTAATCCTATTAGAGTCGCAGGGGTGCTGGTCCCTATCTCAGCTGACAAGGGGGGCACGCGGGGTACAACCTATTCACACTCACACCTGGGGCAATTTGGAACAACCACTTAGCCTAATGTGCATGTCTTTGGACTGTGGGAGGAAACCAGACTACACAGAGGAAACCCACACAAGCATGTGGAGAACATGCAAACTCCACACAGAAACGCCCAGGACCATTTTACTGTGAAGTTGACATACAAACCACTACGCCACTGAGAACATGAACTTATTAAATCGATAATTAAACTAACAAAAACAAATGAAAGTGTAAATCAGAAAGGCAGTAAAATGCAAACACAGGCATAAACACCTATCAAGAGGCATCTGTCGGCATGTCCACTTTCTATATATAATTTAAACTTTGCTGGATGACAAATGAAGAGCTGAGAGTCACAGTGGTCTAAACCCAGAAAAACTGAAAAATGGAATAAGGTCATATTTTGACAGATGTGAATAAGGTTTCTGTGTGTCAGAATGGTCCCTTCATCTTCCTCATGACCTCAAGTCATATTGTGAGCATTATACCAGTTATTTTTTTTTGGATTGCAAAAACAGCATTCTGTTGGTTACACCACTCTGGTTGTCAGCCCTTCAAATATTTTATGATTCCTGGGATGGTATTTGGATATAGGTCTGATGTTAACTGTGCCTGACTCTGGTTCTTTTCTCAGGTGAACTTGCTCAATTCCATCCATGATAACTTTCAACAGTGAGTGTCAGTGGAAAAATGTTCATATATATATATATATATATATATAAAATCATTATGGATTAGTATAGCAGTTTTAATTATGTGACTGATACATGCTGTCACTCAAAAATAAGCTTTTCAGATGTTATCCATGAGTGTATGACAGATATTAAATTAAAAGATCTTTAGAAAACTAAGTAACTTGGTAATCATGTCTATAGAAGTTCAACTTTATTTTTAATACAGTAAAAAAAGTGATGTTAGCAACTTTAATTGATTAAACCATTAATTGAATTTGGTTGAATGTGTGTGCATGTATTCAGGGCCATGGCATCATCAGGAGCTAAAGAGCAGTTCCTCAGACAGATGGAACAGATAGTGGAAGGAATTAGACAGAGCCGAATAAAGGTTGTTCTTTTCTTCTTTATGCTTCTGTAGATATGTATACATTAAATTTGGATAAATTTTTTGTTGCTTAATATATATTTTCAAACCCTTGCATAGATGGAGAAGAAGAAACAGGAGAATAAGATGAGAAGAGACCAACTGAATGATGAATATTTGGAACTGCTGGACAAACAGAGACTCTATTTCAAGACTGTGAAAGACTTTAAAGAGGTGAGAACACAACTCTGCACTCTGTAGAAACTGTTAGGCAATGCAATTCACACTGCACTAGAGCTCTCATTTATCAACACAGCATACATAAAATGAGAAGCTGTTTTTATTCATAAAATCGAGAATTGTTGTCTACACAAGATTAGAAATGTCCTTATGCAGCTCATGTGCACAAGTGTAATCAAACCTAATTAATACAAATTACACATCATTTCATACATTTAGATGGAGGCTAATTATCCCTATATTGTATGTAAGCCCTTTGACAAAGCCATAAAGAAGCAGGCAGTTTAGTAAATTTGTTTATACCAAATTGCAATGGTGGCTTTAAAAAAATGTCAACAAATTAGACCGACCCCCCCCCATTACTTTTGCTTAATTATGCTCATAAATCATTACATTTAACACAACACCACACTATTGAAAGGTTTGTACATATAATTTATGCCGAGTATGCTGAAGTCTGGACTTTTTAAAGTAGTACTGAATAATAAAACTTAATACCTCTGTGAGAACACCTGCTTTGCTTCTGTTCTATAGGAGTGCCGTAAGAATGAGATGCTGCTGTCCAAGCTGAGAGCAAAAGGAGCATCCTAAAGGGTTTACATGTTCATTTTTCCTATTATGCAAAAACTGTGGCCTTGATGGGCCCCGAACTCCATCTGTAGTATCTAACCTGCATTCATGTTGATATGTAGATGCATTAAGCTGTCACAAGTCTGTTAGCCATTTCCTAACCCAGGTCTTTTACAAAGCATACTTGCACATATGTATTAACCCATTGTAAACTGTGTTTAAATAAAAAAAAAAAAAGTGGACCCTTTGTATCCCATTTTTGTAAGATGTCTACAAGATTAAATAAATCATACATTTTCTTAAACCAGCACTGAATTCTTGTTAGAGAAATTCTTGAACAGATTAAACATCTAGAGTTAGTGAAACATTTAGAAAAAGAAACAGGCTTTTGCAACAAAGCACACCTTGAGCTTCTTGTACATTTATTTAATTAAGCAATCAGTAGAAAGAGGACAGTCAGGAAAAAAATTCATATACATATTAAAGAGGCTCATACGAGTTCATCAGAATCTCCACTCAGTTATGTGGAATGGAAATGGAGCTAAATATATTCTTCTGACAGCTTCTCTAAAACACATACAAAAGAAGCAGACAAGTATGTGCATAAACATGGGAAATGTCTACTATTTCCATGTATCCTGAAGCATCAAGAACTTAGAAAAAGAAGAGCCAAACTCAGCGTGAGAACTGTCTGCGCTCTCCCCTGCCCTTGTTAAAATGTTTGAAAATCTTTGCTTTATGTACATTCTTGGACTTTTGGTAACCAAAGCCTCCACCTCCTCCCCTTTTCTGCAGCTTTACACCTTTACTGCTGTGAACATCTGAGAGGGACATGTTAAGGAATATCACAGACCACGCCAACACAACTAAAGTATACCCCAATTATAAAACAATGTCAAGCTGATCATGGAACAAATGTCAACTTGTACAGGGTTTTTAAAAGCATGTTACTGTATAAAATGCTCTATAGTGCACTATAAACACTGAAAACTATAATAAAACTGAAACTATAGTGACTAGCTTTCTAGTGACCCATAATCTCATTTTCACCCTCCTTTACCTCATCTATTTTATTCACACACTACCCCTCTACCTTCCATCATTTCTGCAATTAGGATTCTGTGTTATATGAAAATCTTTTTGTGAAGTTAAAAACATGAGCAAAAAATCTGAAAGGATACTGAGATCAACATATGGTGGCACTTTGAAGCCAAACGACAGCGCCACCTGTGGGAGGTTAAGTGTCTGTACATTGTAGATCTGTTTGAGGGAGTGGGAATCATATGCTCTCACGTACGACTTGTAAGCCTCCTGAGCTGATTTATGCAGGTAGTAATTCTTCTCAATCAGCTTCTCCAACTGACACACAACAGGACAGGGCAACATTAGCACTCTTATTAGTGATCCTGGTACTAGAAATGACCAGTTTGATAAATACTTTAATGCTTTGTGTAGAGTACAACTGGGGACACTCACCTGGGACTGAATATCTGAGATCTTACTCCAGGAGAATTCAAACTCACTCAATGGGACCTTGAAGAAAAAAAAAAAAAACAATGTAGAACAAGCCCACCCATCCGAGAATCAACTACTCTTATCATGACTACATCAATTAGTTATAGTGCTACCTTGGCCTGTTTGAGGAACCGAAGGAATCCAAGCTCTTCGGGTCTGAGAATAAGGAGGGCATGACCTCTGCCATTAACACCTCGAGCAGTTCGACCCACACGGTGGATGTATTCCTTACAAAATTAATTGTAAATGAGGAAAAACGCTTATTATCAAGTCCTGAAAAACTAAACGAAACATACTGCTTGCATTTTGTTTTATACCTTTGGGTCATCTGGTGGGTCATACTGGACAATCCAGTCCACCTCAGGGATATCCAGTCCTCTGGCAGCAACATCAGTGCAGAGCAAAATGCCAGAGTCTGCGTTACAGAACTGGAAAAATGTGGTGGTTCTTTTTGTCTGCTTTTGCTTGCCCTGTAAAGCCACAAAAGAACATTTACTCACGTAAAAAAGACAAAGCATATCCCATCCTTTATATATATGGACGTTCGGTAAAAAAAAAAAACAATTCCCGCAGTCTAAACGTTCCGAAGTGGCAGATCTAGTTGCCGGGGCAAGCGGGGGTCATGGAGGCAGGGAAAAGCAGCTGAAGCGATCTGATGCGCGCACTGCGCATAGCCGTTCAGTTAAGAAAAAAATCAATTCCCACTGACTAAATGTTCCGAAGCAGCAGATCAAGTTGCCGTGGTCATGGGGGGGCTAGTAAGGTAGGGCAAATTTTTTGGACTTGGACCGTTTTTGGGAGGGACAGTCGGGCAACACGAACCACAAACTTTTTTTTGTTCAGCCCATTAAGGTGTGTAAATCAATACCCTAGTACTTAGGTTTACTTTGAGTATTTTAACTAAAAATGAGACTCATATTCTACAGGGTGTGTTAGTAGTCTACAGACTACTAACACACCTTGATGTAGTGACTTTCCCACACCCCATGTTGCCCCAAAATTTTCAGTGCAAATAACAAAACGTTATAAATAGCCAAAAGACCATGATCCATGTTGGCTAACACTGCATGACCCCAGCTCCATCCTGGCTCCAGTCACAAACTACAGGCTTAACCATCAAGACATGCTCACAAAACATGTCACAAATAGAAAGAAAACATCTGTAGCAGAGAAGCCCTCGAGGCAATTACAACTCCAGCAGAGGTTGTAGGAAGACAGTGTTCAGAGCAGTAGCAGCTCAGTGTTTAAAGTTTGAGCTACTGATCAAATGGTTGTGTTCAAATCCCAAGCACTGCTGTCTTTCAGCCAGGCATTTAGCTCATATCACGTCCCTACTGTAAGTTGGTTTTGATAAAAGTGTAAAGCATTCTATGTAGCCTTTTAGTTGAACACAAAACAACTCACATGGATGGCCATAACAGGCAGGTCGATATAGTTGAGCAGCTCATAGTGATACTTCACAGACATGCAGGAGGAGAAGAATACCATCAGCTTCTTCTTGCGGTTCTTCTTCAGGAATGTAAAAAGCAGCAGGAAGCGCTTCTCTGATGGGCATACCACATACCCCTGAGGCAAAAAACACAATTTACCACACAGAAAACACTAACATCCAAATGCATGGGGACAAACATATACCAAATCCCGAATCTTACCACAAAACAAACAACAACAAAAAACAAACCCTACAGGCTAACAGCAAGAATAATAAAACATGTTATCATAGTACCAAAAATATTAGAATTCATAAACAGCCAATTCAGTGCACAAGCAAGAGAATTATTATTGTCTTTAAATAAGGCAATTAAATTATATTACCTTAAAGTATTAAATTATACATTATATTAAATATATTATATACAGTGCCTTACAAAAGTATTCACCCCCTTAAAAGGAGGTTTGCATCATTTCATTAACAGAACATGCCTACAACTCTGAAGATGTGATTTATTATTATTTTTTTTTTTTACTGTAAAGCAAACAACAAATAGAACAAAACAGAAAACTTCAGCGTGCATAACTATTCGCCCCCCTAAAGTCTGTACTTTGTAGAGCCACCTTTTGTGGCAATTACAGCTGCAAGTCGCTTTGGATAAGTCTCTATGAGCTTGCCACATCTTGCCATTGGGATTTTTGCCCATTCCTCAAGGTAAAACTGCTCCAGCATCTTCATGCTTTCCGCTTTTAAACAGCAATGTTCAATTGGATTGAGGTCTGGGCTTTGACTAGGCCATTCTAACACATTTGAATGTTTCCCCTTAATCCGCTCGAGTGTTGCTTTATCAGTATGCTTCGGGCCATTGTCCTACTGGAAGGTGATCCTCTGTCCCAGTCTCAAATGGCAGACTGAAACAGGTTTTGCTCAAGAATAGCCCTGTATTTAGCACCATCCATCATTCCCTTGACTCGTATCAGTTTCACAGTCCCTTCTGTTTCACTGTGGGGATGGTGTTCTTGGGGTGATGGGATGTGTTGGGTTTGGGTCAGACATAGGGCCAGCGTTTTCCTTGGTGGCCATCTGACCAGAGCACCTTCCTCCATACATTTGGGGAGTATTTTAACACTAAGTAATGGCTTTTTTCTGGCCACTCTTCCATAAAGCCGAGCTCTATGGAGTGTACGACTGATTGTGGTCCCATGCACAGATACACCAGTGTCTGCTGTGGAACTCTGCAGCTCCTTCAAAGTTACCTTTGGTCTCGGTGCTGCCTCTCTGATTAATGCCCTCCTTGCCCAGTCTGTGAGTTTTGGTGGGCTGCCCTCTCTTGGCAGGTTTGTTGCAGTACAATATTCTTTCCATTTGAAGATGATGGATTTGATGGTGCTCCAAGGGATCATCAAAGAATTAGATATTTTTTATAACCCAGCCCTGACTTGTTTGGTGTGATGCCTCTTGCTTAATGGTGTTGCAGCCTCTGGGAGCTTTCAGAAAAGGTGTGTTTACACTGACAGATCATGTAACACTTAGATTGCACACAGGTGGACTTCATTTCACTAATTATGTGACTTCTGAAGGTAATTGGTTGCACCAGAACTTTTTAGGGGCTTTATAGCAAAGGGGGTGAATACATATGCACATGCCAATTTTCAGATTTATTTTTTTTTTAATTCTTTATTACATACTTTTCTCATTTCACTTCAACTTTGACTATGTTGTGCAGATCTATCACATGAAATTCAAATGAAAAAAATGTTAAAAATACAGGTTGTAATGTAACAAAATAGGTAAAAAGCCAAGGTACTGTATCTGCTTACATTATTACAGCTTCAAAAAGCGTCATTAAAATGGCAAAGAAGCCAAGCCAAACAAGCCATCGTATTGAACAATTTGTGCTTTCTAATATTAACCAACACTTCCTAAAACCCTGACTTGCTTCATATTTCTTTTCATTTTTTTAGGCCATCAATTCTGGATAGTTTATCATATTTTAAAATGTAAAATTACAAAAACGGACAATTAACAAAAAATTGTCATGAACTAATACACTGTAAACTTGAACAAAAACTTTCACAACAAAGCTAGTTTACCTGCTCCAGTCCTTCCACAGTGGCTGTATCTTTGTTATCATCCACTCCTACATACAGAGGCTCTTTCTTCAGAGAAATTCGTGCCAGATCCTCCACCTTCCTCGTCTGTGTAGCTGAGAAGAGCATGGTCTGTCTTTTCTCTAAGCAACAAAATTTAGAGAAGAGTAAGATAACCGCATGATAACGTTAATTCCAGAAAAAATATATTTATAAACAGCAAATTTTAATTTAATATGTTAAAATTACAAAAGGTTCTTACTTGGGAGCAGTTTGATGATCTGTTTAAGTTCTTCCTCGAATCCAACCTCGAGAATTCTATCTGCTTCATCAATAATCAGACACTGCAGGTTTTTGTACATGAAGCCAGGAGTGTTCTACAGCAAAACACAGACAGAAAGGCACAAACAGGCAGAGAGAATTAATGCAAGACCAGACTAGACACCCAATAAACACATAAACCATAAAAACTCAATAACAGTAATAAAACGTCCAACAATGAGGGAGTGATAGATTTATGGTTTTAAACACTAGTTGCAATGTGTTAGAAGTCCTTCGAGACACTGGTTCAGCTGAATACAGACAAGTTAAAACATTTCTGAAACACTTTCAGTGAAAATTCGCTTGGTTTATAATTAATAATAAGGGATTTCATTCCCTCAATGAAATTTGTTTCAAGACTTTTTTTATATTCTGTTATTATCATGTTCTGTTCATTATTCCTAGTGATACACGGAAATCACATTGCTATGTCTGCACTGGTTTATTTGAAAATGTAGTCAATTCTGGTGTGCTTCAAGTGATATTTCCTAGGGGACATGCTCACCTTATATGCAAATATATATATATACACACTTCACCTGTCACAAGCATGAAAGTCATACATGACCAGAATAAGATCCCAATTATGACTGTTTTAATGCCACTATGAAGAGTGAATGCTTCCAACCTATGTTCTGTTGTGTATAGTTAATAGGGATGGGAATCACAAGGGGCCACCTGATATGATATGACATTACCAAGGTGCCGAATCAACGTCTATTGCGATTCTGAAATATCACAATTATACAAACATCCTACCACACAGGATGTTGTGCTGCAAGTGTGCAACATGTAGGATTTTAGAGGAATGGCAACATTTCACCACCTCATATACAGACATTTAAATTAAAAATTTATGGGGTTTTTTTATACTGCAGCCAGTGTGGAGATAAAGGAATTAACACACAGATAAATTGTGATACAAGTACCCCTCCTTGAATCGCCACCTTACCATGGTGGAGGGGTTTGTGTGTCCTAATGATCCTGGGAGCTATGCTGTCGGGGCATTATGCCCCTGGTAGGGTCACCCAAAGCAAACAGGTCCTAGGTGAAGGTCCAGACTAAACACGGTTCAGAAGACCTCTTTGAGAAAATTTTCAAGGACACAGTTTCCCTTGCCCGGATGTGGGTTACCGGGGTCCCCCCCTGGAGCCAGGCCTGAGGGAGGGGCTCGAAGGCGAGTGCCTGGTGGCCGGGCTTCTGCCCATGGAGCTCGGCCGGGCCCAGCCTAAAGAGGAGACCGGGTGCAATGTAAGCCGGGTGGCAGCTGAAAGCGTGGGTTCTACCGGACCGATCCTCAGCTACTGACTCTGGCTTTTGGGAATGGAATGTCACCTCTCTGGCGGGTAAGGAGCGTGCGTGAGGTTGAAGGATACTGACTAAATATAGTTGGGCTCACCTCAACACACAGCTTGAGCTAACCCTTCTTGACAGGGCCTGGACCTTGTTTTATTCTGGAGTTGCTCATAAGGGAGAGGCGGCGAGCCGGTGTGGGCATCCTCGTTGCCCCCTGTATCGGTGTGCACTGGTTGTTCTCTCCGGTTGACGAAAGGGTAGCTTCCCTCCGCCTCCAGGTGGGGGGACGGGTCCTGACTGTTTGTGCTTATGCACCAAATAACAGTTCAGAATACCCACCCTTTTTGGGAGTCCCTAGGGGGTGTGCTAGAGGGCGCACCTCCTGGAGACTCTCTCGTCGTCCTGGGAGACTTCAACACCCATGTGGGCAATGACAGTGTGACCTGGAAGGGTGTGATTGGTAGGTACATCCTCTCCAATCTGAACCTGAATGGTGTCTCGTTGTTGGACTTCTGTGCGTATCACAGTTTGTCCATCACGTACACCATGTTCGAACATAAGCGATCGACGTAGTCGTGTCATCGGATTTGCGGCCACATGTTCTGGACACCTGGGTGAAGATAAGAGCTGAGCTGTCAACCGATCACCACCTGGTGGTGAGCTGGTTCAGATGGCGGGGGAGGCTGTCCTTCAGACCTGGAAGACCCAAACGTGTAGTTAGGGTCTCCTAGGAACAGTTTGCGGAGTCTCCTGTCAGAAGGGCCTTCAACTCCCACCTCAGGCAGAGTAAAACCACATCCCAATGGAGACTGGGGACATAAAGAGTCCAAATGGGCCATGTTCCGTGTCTCCATTATTGAGGCGGCAGCCTAGAGCTGTGGCCGGAAGGTCATCGGTGCCTGTCGTGGGGGCAACCCCCGAATCAGGTAGTGGACACCTATGGTATACCGGACCCACTGCTACAGGCCATTCAGTCTCTGTATTGCCGGAGCCAGAGCTTGGTCCGCATTGGTAACATGCCGAATTCGTTTCCGGAGGGGGGGGTAGTTGGACTCCGCCAAGGCTGCCCTTTGTCACTGGTTCTGTTCATCATTTTTATGGACAGAATTTCTAGGCACAGTCAAGGTGTTGAGGGGTTCTGGTTTGGTGGCCATAGGATCTCGTCTCTGCATTTTGCAGATGACGTTGTCCTTTTGGCTTCATCGAGCCAGGACCTTCAGCTTTCGCTGGAGCGATTCGCAGCTGAGTGTGAGGCAACCAGGATGAGAATCAGCACTTCAGTCCGAGGCCATGATTCTCAGCCGGAAAAGGGTGGAATGCACCCTCCGGGTCTGAAAAGAGGTCCTGCCCCAAGTGGAGGAGTTCAAGTATCTCGGGGTCTTGTTCATGAGCGAGGGAAGGATGGAATGGGAGATCAACAGGCGGATCGGTGCAGCCTCTGCTGTAAAGTGGGGCTTGCACCAGTCCATCGTGGTGAAGAGGGAGCTGAGCCGAAAGGCAAAGCTCTCAATTTACCAGTCGATCTACTTTCCAACCATTACCTATGGTCACGAGCTTTTGGCAGTGACCGAAAGAACAAGATTGCGGATACAGGCGACTGAAATGAGCTTCCTTCACAGGGTGGCGGGGCTCTCTCTTAGAGATGAGAAGTTCTGTTATCTGGGAGGAGCTCGGAGTAGAACTGCTGCTCCTTCGCGTTGAGAGTAGCCAGTTGAGGTGGCTCGGGCATCTAATATGAATGCCTCCTGAACGCCTCCCTGGTGTGGTTTTTCGGGCATGTCCAACCGGGAAGAGACCTCGGGGCCGACCCAGAACACACTGGAGGGACTACGTCTCTCGGCTGGTCTGGGAATGCCTTGGTGTC
>JAQMYF010000012.1:29559323-29578189 GCA_030014195.1 Neosilurus mollespiculum | reverse complement strand
ATATATACACACAACTTCAAAAAATTAAATTTGTGATACCTTTCAAATTTTTCCTTTTTTCCTTTTTCAATTTTCTTTCAAGTTTTTGTTTATTAGCCATACTTTTACCTCAATATACTTGTCGGAATGATTGTTTGGTTCTCATTGGCTACAATAGCCTTGTTCAATACAATTTAACAAAAAAAAATTTACAGAAGTAATTTTTTACTTCTTTTTATTAGGAGCCCTTTTAGACAAAAGGTATGGTGTATAATCTTCACTGCACTCTTCTGTAAAATTGTAACAGAATAACCACATGGTGGCAACATTTCGCAATTTATTCACTTGGTGTCCTGGAGAAACTTTTTACATATCAAAATTGAAATACAGTCTATTATGTAGTACTGAAATCAAATTTTTTCCAAAATAGAAGGGGCTATCAAAAACCTGATAAAACCTTAAGTAAAAGTAAAAAATTTGCCAGGCTGACTGTATATACTGCTCTGTTTGTTGCTGGCTCTTTAGCCAAAGTTTGTGTGTGTTTGCTTAAATTAGATTATTTGCAGAAACACTACATGCTGACCACAACTTGATTTATTTATTTTTTATTTTTTTATATTTCTTTTTCCTGTTTTCCAGAGTGCAGCCACATCGACATACAGTGTGATTTTGCAGACTGCCACACATACAACAGTGCATGAGCATGTATGTTCATACAGTAATTCAAATTTACATCCACAACCCATATGTATGTACATATGAAAAAAAAAGTAAACATGTAAAAAGCTACAATTTATCTTTTATTTATTTGTTTTTTTAAAGGTTAAAGTAGATAAACTTGATATTTAGCCATATATATTGTATTACAGGTTGTTTTTTATGTCTCAATAAGTGACTTGTATTGATCATATTCTCCCTTTCCTTCTCTATCTCTCTCAGGAGCCCTTTCACATAAAGACTCCTCCAAGGACAGACATATTTGTTTTAGTACAAAAAGGAAGTGGACTGGAAAATGTGTTACCTAAGCAGATGGGAAAACAGCAATTTAAAAGTGGTGGCTTTCAGGCTGCTTATTCAGACAGGTAGATGCACCATACTATAAGATGGACCCCCATTAAA
Source organism: Neosilurus mollespiculum (assembly GCA_030014195.1). Classification (NCBI taxonomy): domain Eukaryota; kingdom Metazoa; phylum Chordata; class Actinopteri; order Siluriformes; family Plotosidae; genus Neosilurus; species Neosilurus mollespiculum. The sequence continues at coordinate 29,577,091 of JAQMYF010000012.1, read as the reverse complement.
GTTATTTATACTTTGAGATCTGGCTTTAATCCTGCGCTCTGAGAGTCGCTGAAGGTCTGAACGTTTTATGTGCTGCCATATGCTTAGGCAGCTTTGAGAAAGCTTTGAGTTTTGTCCTTATTGAAGAAGCTCTAGTATACATTATGTGTGATAATTTCAACCATATAATAATTTCACCAACCAGGGAAATCAATACATAGCTTTCACTTTGAGTTTTTAGCTTTCGCAATCACTGAAGGTCAGTGTAGCAGGAGCTAGAGAAATGGGTTCCGTCTGTCCATATGGATGTTAGTGCAATAACTTTGAAATGAAATGGCATTAGATCACCTTTAAGGTCCCTCTCAGGGCCGAGATAGGGTGGACGTGTATATGGGTCACCTTGACCTTGTTTCAAGGGCACTAGGTCACTTTTTATATATTTGACTTGTCAATTCCTGTTGACAAGTCAAAACATGATAACTTTGAAAGGTAATGACACATAATCACCAAATTTGGTGTATGGATCTCCTGTAGGAAGGCCTTGGTTGGAATTCTAAATGGGTGAGCTTGACCTTATTTCAAGGTCACAACAGTCAACTTGCTGATTTATATATATATATATATATATATATATATATATATATATATATATATATATATAGTTCTCAAGGCTTGTTAGTGTGATGACTTTCAAAGGAAATGACAGTGGATCACCAAATTTGGTGGATGGATTCCCGTGAGTAATATCTCGGTTGGGATTGTACAACGGTACCCCTGACCTTGTTTTAAGTTCACAGCAGTCAAGTTAGTGAGTTTTTCTGTTTTGGGTTTGTCAAGGCTTGTTACATTTTCATTTACATTTACAGCATTTAGCAGACACTCTTATCCAGAGCGACTTATAGAAGTGCTTTAAAGTCACTATCAGTTAAAATATTCTTATACTGGTTCGTCAGGACACAGACTAAGTATACCATCAGTCAAACTTGTTAATGCGATAACCTGAATAGAAAATGACACAGGATCACTAATTTCGTTGCATGGGTTGCCCTTAGAAAGGTCTTGGGTGGGATTGTATATGGGTCACTTTGACATTGATTCATAAACAGAGCAGTCAACTTGGTGAATTTTTTTAGCTCCCACCACCACCAAAAGTGGGTGGAGTGGGAGCTATAGAAATGGGTTCTGTCCACCCATCCGCACTTCTTGTTGGTGTAAAACCTTTGAAAGGAAATGATTTAGGATCACTAAATAAGGTGCTTAAGCATGAATAGGGTGGGATTGTGTTTGGGTCACCTTCAAGGTAACAAGGTCACTTTTTATATATTGGACTTGTCAAATGGTCCTGCTGGAGGGAGTATCTGGACCCCTGTGGTCTACTTTCAAGTTAGCTCCCATGATCACTTACATTTTGGAGGCTGTAAAATATATTTCTTGAATTTAATAAAACAGAAAATTTGCCAACATTACCTATCCTGAAGATATTCTCACGGTGGAAAACTCACTGACTGTTACAAAGTGCTGATTTCTTCCACAAAAAATAAATAACCAATACTTTTGAGAAAATCTATAGAGAAAAATCCTTGTGCATTTATATGACACAAAAAATAAATATAAAACATTTATATACACCCGTCAGAGCTGCTGATATAGAAAATTAATCAACACTAATCGACAGATTAATAATTGAAACCCTTAAGATAGTTGTGTTTAGTAAAGTAAAATTCTTTTATAATTTTTGAGGTTAAGTAATTGGCATCATGTTCGAATCCCAAGTTTAGAACCAGGTCCTGAACAAACCACAGCAAGACCATCATTTATTTTTATAAGAGGTAACTGAAGGATTATTTTTCAGAATGATTACTAAAAACATGGATAAAGTATCCTGGTTTCTGCGGTATTGGAACAATAGCATTGATATCTATCCTGAGCCACTTGCTGATGTTATTTTAAGAGATGCTATTTATATTTTTGAAACACAATTCAGTTTCCTTACTCATGTGTCTTTGTGTTGCTGGAAGGGTTCAACCAAGGTAGCACACATTGCCTCTGCATAAAATCCTAATTAAAATATATTAAGTCCTCTCAAAGTGTAAAATTATATATTGCAAGTGGAAAGAGAAATTGATTATGAAAAAAGAGTCAATAATGATAATAAAATGCACTGGAATGTATATATTAAAGTAAAAATAATAGATTTAACATGACAGATTTCTGAAAAGAAAAATAGTTTGATGGGGTATAAGCTTCAAAATCAGTAAGAAAGGTGAAAGACTGATTATTAAACAGGCCATGCACTGCATTTATAACACAAATAATGAATGTAATTCTTATTCAGCCTATGACAACATTAAAAGAATCTTCTTTCTTATAGACAGTGATCAAAAACACCTGTCAGAGCTTCAACATAAGTGCACCCAGTGAGAATAAAAGAAAAACTGGGACAACAGTGACTAAGAGGTTGCTGAATGCTGTCATGACAGAGCAGAAACAAAAGTGCACATTTTCTTAGTCTACTTTTCCCTAATAAAAGTACATATTTTTTTTGGCCGCTAAGCTGCTCCTTGATGGTTTTCCCATTGTATGATTGCAAAAAAATCAGATATTACAGAGAATCAGCAGTTATGTTGTTAAGGTTCATATGAGGATTGAACAGAAAAATGAGTGAACAGTAGTCCATACACCCAAAGAGTATCCATGCTCTTTTCATCCTGTGGTAATGACTCAAAAAACAAGTTACTTGAAAATACCTCTTTGTATCAGGTGTTACTGTCACGAGCTCATATTTGCCTTGTTTCAACATGGGTTTCCTTCAGGATCTCAGGTTTCCTCCCACTTAATCCTAATGTAAAAAAATAAATAAATAGAATAAATCGTATATACTCAAAATTGCCATTCAGTATGAATGAGTGAGTGAGTGAACGTATGTGTGTGCATCTGTATATGGTGCCCTGTGATAGACAGACATCCCATGCAGGTATAATACTGCTTTGCACCCAGTTTAGATAGGGTCTTTATGCACTGTGACCTTGACCTATATAATGGATATAAAGGGAAATCCCCTGGTTTAGGTTTAGAGAAAAATTAAATAAGGCATTTTGAAATCATTTTAGATAAATGGCCACATGATCTTTATGGTATTTAGCAAATGCCCTTTTCCAGAGTGACTTATGGAAATTCTCTGATGTCTCTGTCAAAAGCATATCCTTATGTTTTATCAATAAATATATATAATTTATATAAAAACAAATCTAAACAAAATAAAACAAACAAACAAACATAGTTCTGTGTCAATTGGGCCTTATAGAAAACAGTTCAGTGACTAATAACCCATTAACAATTATCTGAAACTACATTCTCAATGCAGAAATGGATTGAACATAGATCAACTACAAAATAGATGATCAAACTGCAGTTCCACAATTTCAGAATTATGGTTTTATTTCATGGTCTCTTGAATAAGCACTGACCCCCTTGTAACTTGTTTGTAGTGCCACAATACTGAACTGAAATTAACCTAGTAGGGATTATATGTGAAATTGTTATCTTTTTAATGAGGTATGACATAATTAGCACATTTTACATTAGCCTAGAGTTTATTCCTCTATTTTGTTCCTTCATGCAATAACAGAAACTTCTTGTTTTTCCAGTACTGTATGCCAATTCAATTACAGTCCACAAGACAAACTGTAAATTACATTTGGTGGAAATGATTAAAACCTTTTTAATTGGGCTGGTGGACCTTATACCCATGTTTTTGTGTTTCCTCAGAAGGGTAAACCGAGTAACCCTTTATGGTGCTAGATCGAACTTTCCCCTAAAAGCATCAGTTGGCAGTATGGCAGGGCAGAACTCCAATTACACGGACGTTGTATAGCATGTTTGTTTGATTATTTGTTTGTTTAATAATATATCAAACACTCATGCAGTGTCTTGTTTTCAGCCCTTATAGATTGTATACGCAATGGAATCTCACCAATGAATGCCTCTGCAAAGATGCATTTATAAAAAGTAGAAATGAAGAAGATATATATTGTAATTGAAAAGATTATGACAGCATGCTGAAAATGCATTTCTTTTGTCATCCTTTGCCAGGAAAAGTACAAGGTCGAAACATTTCATTTCAATATGCCTGAACACTGTAATGTGGGTCATCATTCACCACACAAGCTATTGCAGTCCATTCATCAAAACTCTGTGCGTATGTTTAGATGGCTCAGAAAGATTTGTAACTACACCACAATCATTTCCCAGTCATAAATATTGTATATGGCCCAGCACAGGAGCAGAGTAAATAGACTGAACGCAATCCTGTGGTCCGAGACAGAAACAAGCTGTACATTAATCACATTCATGAAGATTGGTATTTTATATTTGTGTCTCTGCAGAGACATAATGCATTGTAAGAAAACATGAGAAAAGTCTGTGAAATAAATGGGAATGTGGCACATGAGAGACAAATAAAGGGACCCAGGTTGTTTTCAGTCTTAATGTGTCTGTATGAGCTGATGTGGTGAAGGGTTCAGTCACACTCCTAGAACCACATATCTCAGCTTTTAAGATTGGCTCCTGGCAGATGAAGCCAACAACATGCAGAAAACTTGATGCACTCACATAAAACTGTCGTTCAATTTAATGTTGGCCAAAGGGCTGCAATCACTCCTGGTTCAACACTCACTTTTACTGGTGTAAAACTCTAACTGTACTTATAAGTTAAATAAATAGATGAAAAAATCTCCACCCCTCTCTTTCTCTAAATCACTTTTACATTTTTTAATGACTGCATACCAGTTGCAGCAGCAATACAAATTTCTGTTTGCCTCAGTGCTTGTAATTACACAATACAAATTCAATGCCTACAGCAAAAAATGGACTAATGCCAAAAAAGTTAACCCTTTGAACACCCAGGTGAATCTTCACTCTTCAGAACTGTCCACAGAACTATGTATTTGCCTTTTGAATAATTACAGAGCTAAATCAAATTTAAATAAATACCCCATCATTATAGAGTTTTATCTGTGAAACACATTTGAACAAGCTTGTTAATATATTATAAATTTTTGATTTTAGATTACAGTATATAAAGTGTTTATAGCAACTAAATATGCCACGAACACCAGGAGGAAAAGAGTTGATTGATTTCCAAACAGGGTGTATTGTGGGTCAATCTAAGGGTGCACTTATCCAGCCTCAGATTGCACAAAACCTTGGGATTCCTCTTGCCACACTCAACAGTGATTGTACAATTCTCCAGCAAAGGCAAGGAATCAACAGCATCCCGGTGAGGTCAACCTTGGCCCTCCGACAGGTGTCTTCAAACTGCCCTTACCTTGTTTCCTGAACCATACAGTGCTATATGCAGAGAGGTATCATGGTGGTGTAGTGAATAGTAGTTCTAGATCCCCTGAGTAAAATTCATTCCTTTCTCCCAATGTCTTTGTTGGTTTTATCCAGGTTCTCTGGTTTACTGCCGTTTCCTGCATAGGCTCTGCATGTACCAACATACTGACCAGGATAAAGCAAGGAACAAGAGAAGATTGTATGAATAAACAAATGAAGGACAGAATGCAAATGCTGGCACAGAAAAACATCACCAAATAATAACATAGCCAGTTAATTTACTCCCTAATTTTGGCTCTTGTACAGTATAATCACAGACAATACTTGAGCATAAAGAAAAAAACCAAAATTTCCAAAAAGCAAAACATCAAAAAGTCCAAAATTTAAAGAAATTGAGTTTATGTGCTAAATGGAGTTATAGGTTTTTCTACAGCTTATAATGTATGGTATGTTAATTAAAAAAATTACTGCACATTCAGAAAGATTTCGACCTGGTGAAACCTAGTAACTTAACGCTTTTGCAGCCGTCTCTTGAGAATTGAAGAGCAAAAAAACAAACAAATAAATAAATGTACGAAGTGAATAAATATATTTTGCTTCCTTACCACTTTCATGAACATTACTTAACTAATTCCAGTGAATGGCATTGGGGCGGCATGGTGGTGTAATGGTTAGCACGTCTACCTTACAGCAAGAATGCCTGGGTTGGATTCCCAGCTCTGTGTGGAGTTTGCATATTCTCCCCATGCTTGTGTGGGTTTCCTCCAGGTACTCCGGTTACCTCCAACAGTCTAAAAAAACATACACAGTAGGCTAATTGGCTGTTCCAAATCACCCCTAGGTGTGAGTGTGAGTATGAATGGTTGTGTGAGTGTTGGCCCTGCGATGGCCTGGTGAGCTGTACAGGGTGTACCCCGCTTTTGCCCATAGTGGGCTGAAATGGGAGCCAGCCTCCCCACGACCCAAATAAGCGGCATAGAAAACGAATTAATGTATTGCATGGCGTCAGTTGTAAATGTGTTAAAAAAAAAAAAAGTAATTCCAGCTGTGAAATGGTCAAAGAAATCGATCAACGAATTAACAAATTACCATTATTTTTGAAAAAAGAAAACTGTGAGCACTGTTATTCTACCTGCAATGACATACTGGGCAGAAACATGGTCAATAACATAACATTAAATGGAAAGGCTGGCAGTTGTGCAAAGAAGTATGGAGCAATCATTACTTAATATCACATAAGATCAGGAGTAAAACAATCGGAAGAAGATCAGGAATTACTGACATCATTGAGAGAATACGATATATATAAATAGAAAATGTGCTGAACATCTTGCCAGACTAAATAATACCAGGTTGCCAAAGAGAAAAAGGAATGGACACAGAGACAAGGACAAAGAAGAGGAAGACCAAAGAGATCATGGAGAAATGACAAAAAAGAAGTCGTAGGGAAGGGCTGGATGAGAACTGCACAAGATCGTGTTGTGGAGGCCACCTGCCAATATTGGTGTGGACAAGCTGTAGATGACGTCCAGCTGTAAGTTGATCTAAATGGTCATCTGGTCAAAAATCACAGCTAGAAGAGACACATGATTTACCAAGAACCTTAAAATAAAGCAGGTTTGTTTGTAAAGTGTATGCCAGAGAGATCATCAGAGAGATGAGAGATTCAGATCAGCTAAGAGATTCATCATTTTCTCAAAACACTACTTAATTGACTTACTAGGTTTTCACTAAACTGTCAAGAACTGTTCTCATTTATGAAATGAAGATATAACAGAAAACTGTGCATTTAGTCATTTCCGTATAAAATTAAGCAGTTATATGTGATATATATGTGAACGTAAACAGAGGTATAAGAAAGCATAGAGAAAGACACTAGGGTTTTTTGGGAGGGATCTTCTTTTATGGAGAGTGATGAATGACTATCAAGTTGCATTCATCCAGAGTCATAGTGTGGCATACGTTCTCATCATCTCTCTCACTTCATGGTTGAATTGCCCTGTGAAGCTATGTACAGGCTTGTTTTAGTGATGAGTTTGAGATCTGACCATTTCTTTTAATTCTCCTAAATGTAATAATTTGCAATATAAGCTACGATATCATTATTACATACAGTATATTACAGGCTATACATGTCACTGATGTGCAAATGACATATTCAAACATCACTTGGAATTCAACAGAATAGAATAGTATAGAGTAATTATTATTGTCATTGTAACGTATACAATAAAATTAAGGTGCCATCCAATCAGTGCATTAAAAAAGAGCATATAAACAGATAAATAAATAATACACACATATATACACACACACAACACACAAGTATACATTTAAACTTTTCCGCACAGATTTCTTTAAAGCATGTTTTAAAATGTCATGAGCTAGCAGTGTTAAGTGTGGAAACTGCAGTGGGATAAAAACTGTTCTTGGGTCTATTTGTCCTTGTTTTGATCATTCTGTATTGTCTCCCTGATGCTCTGTACTTCCTTGAGGCATGAGGTACTGTGCAGCTCCTCTATTGTGGGGAGAGGGCAGCCTCTGGAGAGCTTTTCTCTGGGCCACTGTGCAGCTGCTATACCACACGCATATAGAGTATGTCATGATGCTCTCAATAAAGCACTGATAAAATGACACCGGCAGTCTCTTGGAAATGTTTTTTCCTGGAAGTACAGCTCTGCTGGGCCTTTTTTAGCAGCTCCGAGGTGTTCACGCCCCAGGTCAGGTCCTCCTCAAGATGGACTCCCAGAAAGCAGAAGAGCACCACCAGGGTGAGTGCAACTGGCTGGTACTCATTGAGACTAGTGATGTGAGGTTTTTTGGGCAGGGGGACTATGGGACACTGGATTGAGCACAGCACACATCTGGAGACACTGTCATGTTCAGCAGCCTTACTCGGGTTTACAGCCCGCAACGTGCGCCTCATCTCATGATCCTCCACTGTGAGAGTGAAGCTGTAACGGGCCGCAGCGTGAAGTGAGGCTGTGTCTGGTTGCTCTACCTTGAAGTGGGCAAAGAAGAGGCTCAGCTCCTCTGTGAGTGATGTTTATATTCTATTGATAAATAGGGGCCTATGTACTGTTCAATTATCAGTAAAAGGCATGCTGTTGCTTTTGACAAGTATGTGCATCAATGTAAAAAAATTTTGTAACTTCACATTTGTAAAATAATCTAACTGGACTAACCATTAGCCATGCATTACTAGAAACCATCATCATCATCATTATCAGCATTATAATCATCCATCCGGTAAGCCAGTGACCTGATTCAGTATCTTCTGCCAATCCTGCCAGTCAAGCATGGCCGCTATAAGGTGGTCTCCTGCTAGACCAGTATCCCTTTTGAGGACTGTTCTAAGTGTTGTACAAGGCCAACCAACCTTATGTTTCACTTCAGACTCCCAGAACAGTACTCTGACAGCAGGCTGATCCTGTCGCATCACATAGCCACACAGTGCTGGATGCCTCTCCCTTACCATGCACAATATCACAACCAATATATACATTTAGAACTATTAGCATACGCCATCAAGGTACTTTTCTTGTGTTTTGATCAATGACCCAGATTCTGAACCATACATACAGGCTCCCCAAATGCTATGAAGATGTTAATCTTGATTTCTCTGGACAGTGGAGCAACCCAGATTTTGGACAAATAGTTGAGGGCACCCCACACTTTGGCCGTGCGGGAGTCACTATCATGTGAGACAGTTGTCCAGCTAAATTAAGTCTTCCACTTTCTTCATGAATAAGCTATCAATGGTGTAGAGTGGTTGGACAGTTGTTTTTGTCTGGTCAGCTTTGTAAGTGAGGTTATATTAAGCTGAAGACCGCTTGCCTGGGAAGCCAGCCAAACGTGGTAAAGAAGTGTCTTGGCATAACTGCTGATGACTTAGAGAAGGGCAATATCGTTAGCAATGTGCAGGTCAGCATGATGGACTGCAGGTTTATGAGAACATCTGCGCTGAAGCATCAGGACATCCTCAGGATGGAGAGGATAAGGACAAAAAGAAAGAGACCAATGGAGTTAAGTCCCTTGGAGTATATCTGAGTTGATGCTGAATTCCTTCATCTCACTGTCAGGAGTAACAACATGATAGACTTATCAACATACATTATTTTGATTGCTTTTATCATCCAGTTCCTTCTACCTTCAGCAGGTTGACTATCATGGACCGCCATTCCTCTCGTTGTTGTGCTTTTCAGATACAGTCTCCATAATTTAGCTTCGTCCATTCCTTTATGTTATCCATCCACATTGTTCTTGGGCTACCACATCCCCACTGTCAAAGCTTCAAGTATTTTTATGATAGATTTTGTTAGTGTCCATGTTTATGCACCATATAGTAGTTGTTGTTCATGTTCCTTGCTGTTAAAGTTTTTGCCATGTTTTCAAAAGCCACTTTTGCTATCACTTTTCTTCTTTTGATTTCAGTTTCACTTTTTGCATCTTTTGCTACCATGTGACCCAAGTATACCATATTTTGAACCTGTTGAACTGGCTTCCCATCTATACTTATGTTGATTGCTCACTGCCATTGTTTTTGTTTTGGTTACATTCATTTGCATTCCATATGGCCTTCCTTTATCATTGACTGCTGTTACTGTTAAGTTCTGTAAATCTGTGATACATTCAGTTATTAATGCTGTATCATCTGCATATCTGAGATTATTGATGTTCACTCCTCCAATAATGATTGCTTTCATTTCTTGAACTTCTCTGAATATTTTCTCTGTATTTAGGTTAAATAAATTAGGCGATAGTACACATCCTTTTCTTACTCCTTTCTTTATCTGGAACTCTGTGGTTATTCCATGTACAGTTCTTACAGCTGCTGTCTGCTCACAGTATAATTTGGTAATTATCTGAAAGTCCTTATCATCTACCCTAATCTCAGACAAACATTCTACCATCTTTGAATGCTTTAGAGGATCAAATGCTTTAGAGTAATCAATAAAACAGATATAGACATATTTTTGTTCTTCCATGATTTGTTGGTTAGTCTTGAGTACTGGAAAGATATTGACTGGATATTGTAAGAGAGAATCTATCAAGGGATTAGATGGTTACAGGAGCCTTTGAAAGTGATCTTTCCACAGGGACAGATGGTCTTTTCATTGAAAAAAGCCATGGATTAATAAAGCATCCAGCCATGGATTAATAAAGTCAAATAGTGACAGGATAGTTCATATTCTTATTTCTCGATTGTCAAAATTTGGAACATAAGGCATTTGAGCAGTCAATGTCAATTGCACATCAGTATCAGTAGTGGCTTGGCACACCATCAGCTGTGGCTTGGGTTATTTCTTTTGGAGACTTTGTTACAACTTTGTTACAAACTTCAGCAAAAGATGAATAAGACTGGTCCATTTTGGGAAGGTTTTCAAACTGTTCAGGAGTCCACACAGAGATAGATTTTTAAATAATAGTATTAGGAGCTAAGGAAGACCAGTGCATCCACTTCCTAGGTAAACTTTTTACTGAATAAAGGTGAAGTGTGTGATGTGTTTGTGATAGTAACGGTACTGTTGTCACTGCCAATGAGATTAACCCATGGGGTAAGGATCACTGGAAGAGTGATAATAATATTAGTGACCTAATAACCCTGCTTAGGCATCCGAGGCTGATCTCCCCATATCCTGCAACATGTAAAGCACGAATTATGGAAAATTAATCAAGTACTATCAGCCCCGTCACCCATCCACTCAGTTAATGTCTGCAGTGTACATATAGTGTTCCTAGTTTTGCAGTGATACAGTGGTCAGCATTGTTGCCTCACAGCAAGACGGCTCTATGAACAAACCTCATGACCAAGCGGGTTCTTTCTATGTGAAGTTTGCATCTTTATCCCCATCAGCTGGGATTGGCTCCAGCTTCCACATAACCATGATGGAAAGCTGTATAGATAACGAATGGATAGACAGCATAGTAGGGCACACAGTGGCACCAGTGCCCACGCTCATCTAGTTCTGCCCTTGCTCATAACTGCATACATTTTCCTGTTAGTTTTACTGTAATTCCTAAATAATTCATTGCAGTTACTGAATAATATTTTTTAAATTAATAATGCAGGATTGCATACATTCAAAACATGTGAAATTGTATTTTATAAACATTCATGTCACATTTTGAGTGCTCATACTGCATATATGGATATATGTAATGCCTTGACTCAAGGATTTTGTGGCATAAAATGTAATATAAAATCTGGTCTGTGCTTTCACCTAGACACAGGGGGTCATGATTGAACCTCTTGTACTGTTTCTATTTCAGCCTGTATGGAAATAAGAATTCTCTCTCTCTCTCTCTCTCTCTCTCTCTCTCTCTCTCTCTCTCTCTCTCGTGTGCAGATTTCCAGATTGATTTGTTATTTCTGTGTTATAAAACACTGAGCACCCCACAGGAACAGTAGGTAAATGATGTCCTGTAATCAACTAGAATAATGTCTGTGTGAACATGCTGCTTATTTAAAACTGGCTCATATTAGTCTATGATAGGACCACTATCAGTACAACAACACTGACTTGGCAGCTGCATGACAGTCTATGTTAAATCTTAGATGCAGCAGAGGGTTTTTTTTTACACCGTGTATATTTACTTACCATTTTATTAGATACACCTATAACACTGGCTATCATGTAGCTTCTGACCTCTGCCCTTCATCAGTATTACATACTGGTCATAGAACCATTGTGGATACAGATTTTGGTCGATGGACTGCTTACAATGGATGTGTTTACCAAGCTGTGATACTGAGGTGTGCATAATACTAGAGATGTTCAACAGAAAGGTCATAGGAGTAGCATTACCTCATGTATGAAGTTTGGATGGTAATTACAAATTCCTCCTTGAAACACTCCAACCCTATTCCATACAGACTATATCAAGCAAAGATACCAACTAAGGAGATGGCTGGATTTACTGGAAGTGGTTTAAGAACTGTGCAACACATTACTTATTCAAATTAATTAGTGTTACTAGCTATTTAAAACAATCACGTAGGACATCAGCGGTTCCTTTTAGCAGCATTAGTCCTTACCCCTTGTCAAAGTATGTGTGCTGTGACACTGGGAATACTCAGAGACATGTTGCCTTCCTCAGTGGCTGTTCCAGGTAGTGATGCAAACTTTTTGGATTGGCTGGGCTGTGTCACTGACCCTGTGCTTCATAACACATTAGCAGCCAGTGCTGAGCTGCACAAACAACAAGCGCAGAAATCATGGAAAACATTTTTGTGTTCCTAAATCAACGGACAACAGGAAAGCTGAGTTGGCAAAATGTTGGCTGCATAAGGCATTTTGGATTTACCATCATGCACATCTCTGGCAGCATTCTCATCCTCAAAGTCACTAGAATATGATGTCTCACTGACTTTACAAGACTCCTTCCTCTCTGGTTCAAATAGGTAACCATTTACACCCATCCTCTTGAAATTGCTAGCTGTAGTTGCTTTTTGAAAATTACTTTTTTTTTATCACCTAAAATGTCGCTCACTGAATAGATCTGCTTGTTTGCTTGTGCTGGACAACCCAATGAGTTCACGTCACCAATAGGGAACAAAAAAAAAAAAAAAACACGACTGCTAACCATTGGCTCAGCTCCCACTAATAATCCACGAGATAAAATTACCCAGGTTTGTGCTTTTTTATGGTTAATTATGTTAAAATAAGCATCTATGTCAATTAAATGCATTACATACACACAAAAAATAATCCTGTAAGGATGACCACTACTGGTACTCTTTAAACTTGGAAGGATAAGAGTGTATGGCTAACTTGCCAGAATATGTGGTCAGGAAAAAAAAATTCTGACCTTTGAAGTTTGCAGGATTCCACCCACAATTAGCTTGAAGATGATTCCTTCTGAAAGTCTGTAGCAGGGCCTGACTGGCCCTTCACCAGGACCTCCTGCAGCACCTAATGAAGTGGTGGACAGAAGGCACTCTGGCATCCTCCTCTTGTGCAGGAAACAGTGGTCACTGGAACCCAAGTTGACACTGGAATAGTGATATACCAGTAGCTGAGGACTGGAGGGTGTTGTGAGCATACTCTGCCCACAGCAACTGAGAGCTCCAAGAGGATGGGTTGTAGAAACTTGTGTTCTTTGAGCTCCAGGATGGGCAGTAAGATGAGACAAATGTCCCCACAGGAGGACTTGGGATTTCACAGCTTAGGGAGCAAACAGAAGTCCATTAGGGCCTGTTCCAGGATCTGAATCACTCTGTTGTTCCTGTTTTACAATAGTCTCAATTCCCCAGCGGATAGGAGCTACTATCCATGATGCTGGGATAACTGGCCTTGCATAATCATCATGACTAGATGGAAGAATCTGCCTCGAAATAGCATCTGGCTTCTTGTTCTTGGTTCTGGGCCGGTATGAAAGAGTGAAGTCAAAACAGCTGAAAAACAGTGCCCATCAGGCTTGATGGGGGTTCAGACGCTTAGCTTGTTGAAGGTGTTCCAGATTTTTATGGTCAGTCCATACCAGGAATGGATGTTGGGCCCCCTCCAGACTTGGTGGGAGTCAAGCAGTGAGACAAGGCACAAGGAAGCAGTTTCCCATCAGAGTGAACATTGAATGATGGCTGGCAATGCCAAATCAGGGAGTGTCAGAATGGGTGTTGAAGAGAAATGTTCCTTAAGTTTCTGGAATGCTTTGGCAGCCTGCTGAGTCCACACAAAAGAAGCACTACTCTTCTTGGTAAGGGATGCAATGGCAGCAGCCACTGAACTGAAGGCATGACTTTAAGGAATCTTTGGACCTCCTGAATGGACTTAGGGGTCGGCCAGTCACACACCGCTTGGGTCTTCTTTGGGTCCATTAAAATGCTACCCTCCCTAATGACAAACCCAATTAAGGAGACCTCTGTAACATGAAACTCACACTTTCCTGGTTTGACAGAGAGGTTGTTCTTGGGCAGTTTTTGGAAGACTCGGCAGACATGATGGTACTCAGGCAAATATTTGAAGATTAACATATCGTCCAGATAAACAAAAGCAAACTGGTTAATCTGAGAACATCATTAATAAAAGTCTGAAGTCTTGTGGTTGACCATGTCAAATGCTGCTGAAGGGTCGAGGAGGATGAGGACTGATGGCATCTTGGCTGATCTTCCAGCATGTAGCTTCTCAGTGACTGCCAAGAGTGCAGTCTCTGTGAAATGTGTCACTTTGAAGCCAGATTGATTAGGGTCAAGAAGGTTATTTTGCAAAAGATGGTTTTAAATAATTTATTTTAAGAAAATTATTTCTTTAAGATGGGTAGAACCTCTTGATTACTGTCAGCTCTGTTTTTCTGTAAAAGCCGCAGGAAATTTGCAGGTGTATTTATGTACACGTATAGCAGTTTAATGTCTTGTGATAGTTTGGTTTGAAGGGTCGTTGCTTTATATCTATAGTGTTTTTGTCTTCTCTTTCTTCTTTCTGCTTTCCCTTTTGCTTCTTTTTGCTGTCTTCCTTCTTTTTCTGTCCCCTCCAGTCAGGTCCAGCAAGATTATATAGATTCCATAACACAATTCAACAGTAAATAAATGAATCAGATTATCAAGAGCAGCCTTATACCCATAAACCACCCCTTGGAAAAGTAAATTTGTTCGGCACAACACTGCAACCAGACTGCCATTCGGCTTTCTATGATGCTGGACAGGACATACGTATATAAAGGTAATATAAAGGTAAAAAGAAAGATTAAATAAAAGATTAATTCACAGTCGAACAGTAATGTGTCATTTTCCCCTCACAAACCAAACCTCTGGTGGGATGACCAATAATGTTTGATTCATAGAGTTGTTCTGTGAAATATTATGGCACATCTGCAGGAGATGTAGATGTAATGTACATTAGTGAACATTTTTAGAATGGTGTGTGTACCTATTAAGCTACAGAATCAAATTTATGTGTATTAATCTGTCTACAGGATCTAATTTGCGTGTTTGCCTGACTACATTGCATAATACTTGCATATCTGTCTGTCTACAGTGTCTAGTTATGAAGATGAAGATACATGTATAGAGATGCATGTATGAATACAAACTGTTGCATTTTTTATTATCCCTCCAGGTTGCTCTAACCACAAGAGTTTTCTACATCTCTGTATAATTTTGTATTGATTTGGCATGTAATGGTCAGTTCATCCATGTTTCATTGCCTCTTTTTTTCACCTCTGTTTCACCTCTGGTAGATGATCCTTCCCTTTATGTTTTTATATATATTTACTTAGACACCACAGTTCAACTTCAGTTTATTCACTATTAATCAGCACTCTATGATTAACATGCAAGCTTATGTAAACTTTCATATTCACAAGTGTTTGATGCAAAGAAGCCTGATCACGATGACACATCATTAAACAAAACAGAATGGAGAGGAAACATTCAATGAAAGGAAAAGCCCCTGCCCAGTAAGAATAAATCCATTGCACATTTATTAGTAGTGCAACAGATTTTTCCCCTTTGGAAGTGGGGAAAATATCATAAATACAAATAATAAATACAAAATACACAATACTATAATATATAATATAATATAATATAATATAATATAATATAATGTAATATTATTAATATAATAATCTGCAGTATCTTAATGATTTGGTAATGTCTTCTGGTGCTGCTTTTTATAAAGTTATGTCCATTTTGTTTCTGTACACCATTACAGTGCATTCAAAATAAAGGAAAGAACGTGACCAAAGTGTAAACTTTCATGAAAAGTAATATCAAAAGTAAGCCATAAGCATCATTTTTAATATTTGGATGCAAATATTTTGCACACAGTGACTGCGTGAGGTCTAAAATCTGTGGCCATGACCAAATGCTGTTTTCTCCCTTGATATACTTTATTGTTGACTGACTTAACTGTTTAAGAACACTTTTTTCCACAATTCATTCATACTGGAAAGTGCCTTCCTATAAGTTTTGAAGCATTTGACTGAATCTGAGCAGAAAGTATAGGTATACACTTCAGAATCACATCCCCAATAAACACCAGTCAGATCATTTCATTAGCAGCCACACACGCTCATGTTTACCATGTTTGACAGGGTTGTATCCTATTGATCATAAGCCCTGCTTTTTCTTCTTTATCCTCTTCTCTTCCCATAATTTATATGATCACCTTGGTTTCATCAACCAGATTAGATGTTGTTAGAAAGCCTGCCCCGTTCTGGCCAGAGATTCATGTTTGATAACAGGGCAGGATTTCTAACAACATCTAATCTGGTGTTCTGTTGATTGTAACCAGTGATTTGCACTTTTTTGTGACACCTTCTAAATATTAATGTGCCAAATTTATTGATTAGCAATGCATCTAAATACAGCAAATATACTACCATAAAATGCCAAAAGGAAGTAAGTGACAATTTTATTTTGAGATATAGAGCAAAAACGAACTTCATCATGGCTCTCAGTGGTGACTAATTGTGGAAACCAAACTAAATATGTTGATCGAATACATAATAAATCAGATGTCCAGAAGACATAATAAGGAAGCTCAAATTCTTCTGATCCGGGACTTTAATGTTGCTTATTTCTTTCTTACATTGGAAAAGATGCAACTTGTTTATTGAAAAACAACAGCAAAAGGAGGCAACTTGGTTGTGTGCATGAACATCTTATTAATTAATAGTCTTTTCAGCAGCCTAGTAAAATATATCACAACCCAATAATATAGGCAAATTATAATTTAGGTTGCCAAATGGTGCCCAATAATTTGTTTTATTAAACAGACAGCCCCTCCTTAAATTGCCACCTTATCGTGGTGGAGGAGTTTGTGTGTCCTAATGATCCTGAGAGCTATGTTGTCGAGGGGCCCAGCCCAAAGAGGTGACATGGGTCCGCCTTCCCATGGACCCACCTGTTGGAGGGGCAATAGGGGTCGGGTGCAGTGTGAGCCAGGTGGTAGCTGAAGACGTGCGTTCAGCCAGACCGATCCTCGGCTACAGACTCTTGCTTTTGGGACATGGAATGTCACCACTCTGGCTGGGAAAGAGCCTGAGCTGGTGCGTGAGGTTGAAAGATACCGACTAGATATAGTCTGGCTGACCTCAACACATAGCTTGGGCTCTGGAACCACCCATCTTGAGAGGGGCTGGACCTTGTTTTATCCTGGAGTTGCTCATGGGGAGAGGCGGCGAGCCAGTGTGGGCATCCTTGTTGCCCCCCGTCTCAGTGCCCACATGTTGGGGTCGCTTGGTCATTGGGGGCCATACCTCTAGATTGGCAAACCGGGGTGGTAGTTCCCCTTTTTAAAAAGGGGACCTTTTTAAATGGTAAACAATACATCACCATTAGATCAGCAACTAGAGAGTTTTATTCCCATTCAGGAGACAGAACTAATCGCATTAATTTCTTCATCTAAATCATCAACCTATGTGCTAGATCCAGTACCCACATGTTTCTTTAAACACTTGGAGTGATTATTGACCTTAGTCTTTCATTTGAGGCTCATGTAGATAAT
>JAQMYF010000012.1:29547085-29559223 GCA_030014195.1 Neosilurus mollespiculum | reverse complement strand
AAAAAAAAAAAAAAAAAAAAAAAAAAAAAAAAAAAAAAAAAAAAAAATTATCATTGTTTTATTTTCACAAAATTTGCATGATTTGGACTTAAAATAGACATATCTTTGTAACTTGCTTGTATTTGGTATTGTTTTTGCTTCTCAAAAAATACTATAATACAACAGAGCCCATTCACTTGCTTCCTTTTGGCGTTGTAATACGAGCAAACTGTGTCACTTCTTTTTTCAAATTTCATTCAGCACTGCTGGTTTTTATTTTCACACAAACACACTTTTAAAAGGTGTAAACAGCTACCCAGAGCCCATTTTTTGCAAAATCTCATTTTCGTCCACAGTATCACTTGCTTCCTTTTGGCGTTGTAGGGCAGTATACAGGGAAAATGAATTTAAAGAATACTAATTGATCACTTAATTTTCATCACTTGGCAAAGGATTAAATGCTGTTTTATCTCTTTGATCAAAAGTACTTAAAAATTTTTAATTGTTTACAGTATCGTTTTCCCTCATTATTATTCTTGCAATCAGCCCTTAAAATCAAAGAAATAATACAAGAAACAAATTAAAATGAGCTAGCTGACATTATAAAAAGTTACAGAGAAGGGAATTCAGAAGTGAATTCATCTGTGTTCATGTGTGTGAATAACGATTCACATTCTTGGGAAAAGATTCTTCACAGTGATTATTCCCACCGAAGAGAGTGCTGCTAAGTCTAATTAAAAGATTGAATATCAAACAGGACACCTTTGTGAGGACACCTTCCTGGTGCAGTCAACATCTAGCTTATATTCTTGCGGCTTAGAAGATTCATCAGGGATGTTCCGAAATAGTGATCTTCTTATGTGTGCATAAACTGTATTTATTTGTGTTGTGTGGGATCAACTGAGGCTATTAAAGAGAACAGTGTGGTCTTAAAAGTTTGAAAATGCCTTTAAAAAATATCTGCTTATTTCCTCCACAGTATTCAGGAACACATTCAGCTACAGCCTCATTTTACTAAGATATTTCTGGGAAATATGAAGAAAGATTAGGAATACCATTAAGGATCTATTACGAATACTATTACAAATTCCTTTTATCGACTGCCATCAGGCTCCACACTGCTTCCTCCCAGTGTCTTACACCGTTCTCAGTCAGAGATTCTGAATAATAGGACAACATATTGAAAACAGTAATAAATATCCCACCACTGTAGGATTTCACAACGGACCACAACCCACACATCACTGAATGTTAATATTTCATTTTGAGGCTATAGTTTTCTGCACTTTATCTTGTTTGGAATTCTGCACTCTGTCATTTTGCACTGTGGCTAAGTCTGTGTGATACCATGCATAAGTTTATAATATACAGGAAAAGGAAAATATATTTCTTTCTTTCTTTCTTTTTCCTTTTCTTTCTTTCTTTCTTTTTTTTTTTTTACCAGAGACACTGAATGTGTTAGGTTTTAAGGACTTCTCTTCATTCAACAGATAACATCATCAATTAGTTGATGTAAATATAATAACAATTTAAATGATGTCACTTCATATTATATCTCGATTTTTGAAGGCACTAGAAATGTTTCCAAGATCATGGAATACACAAGGTTCCAAAAAAAACAAAACATTTCAGACAAAAGTTAATCAAGTACCATGTACTTAGTGCATCTTTCACATGTACTATATTTAACCTTCATTATATATCTCTGCTAAAGAACTTCCTCGATCTGTCCATCTTTACCTCATCTTTGTCTACTTGTAAACTGATGTGTGAATTGCATGGTGATTAACCTGTGATGCTTCACAAGACACACTTTCACCTCATTATCATTTGCAAAGTAATGTTAGTCCTGCCTCAATTTCTGAGCAAAATTGCTCCCATATGGATTGGTGGCTAAAACAAATTATCAAAGTATCATAGAGATACACAGATTCAGGGTTCTCATCAAATACCAACTCCTTTCCTTACAATTTAGAAATCATATTAAATCCTGTTGTAGCATATTCAGTGTTATTTGGTGCAAACTCCATGGGAATGGCACAGTCTGATTATTGTGTCAGGGTGAATAGACATTATCCTGAGTGAATAATGCTTGAATCAAAACAATGGACACTCATGGTTTGGTGCAATTACTTGGAACAGGTGATGCCAGACAGTGACATCATTGTCATGCTTTAAAAAAACATAAATATAATGTTTACCTGCCTGAGTATGCCATGGTTAAAACATGTAAAACTAAACTATAGAAATATCATATTAGTTTGCTTTTCTTTATGTTTGCACACAGTATATAATAAAACATTGAACAAGATTAAAAACATGCTGTTAGCTCACACGCTTATACTCTGCTTGCAGAAGGCATGGCGCTCACTTGCCTCTTCATACTTGAAATATGTAAAATTTTACTATAACATCTTGATTTAGGTTGCTTTTTATGTTCCACTGTAGTATAAATAAAAACAATTATTCACCTCAGGCTCAGTGAATGTCGCTGAATTGACCTATGGTTAAATTCTTTTCTTGGTGGAAGTGCCTGTAACATGTCTGTGAATTTGCTGACAGATATAACCTGAAACGGCATCCACACAGGAGGGGACAAGCAACCATATAAAGTCAATGGACGCCTGCAAAATGAGCGACAAGAGATGAGCGTGAAGTGGACAGGTGCGGAGATCAACTGAGCAGAATTTTCACGTGTCACGATTCAGTCAATAACCAATCAGAGCTTAAAGATACCATTGATTGACAGATGCCACCAAACACTGAGTTACCCAAAACTTTATCCTATTTGCTTCCAAAGACCATGTAAAATAAGTGATTTTGCGTGCGGTGCAGCAGTAAAGTGATTCGCATGGTGCTCGTCGCTTCCTTTGTGGAGTTCACAACTGCTATTCTCTAAAGTGAACACAATATATACATATAGCAACCAGGACACATTTTATGGCATAAAATTTAAATGTTACTTAAACAAAATATCCATAAATGTCCATTGATAGCCAAAAGATCATCTTGGCCAGTCAGCTCTCATCTTATCAGACAATAGCTAACATAAAGTGTTGTTATAACATTTGTTATTTAACATTAGCTAAAGCATGGTTGTGAGACTAGTATCAATAGATAGCTTTCATTAGTTAGCGTGCGGTTCAAATGGTATAAGGTTAACCTTCATTCATTTATTTATTCATTCATTTGTTGAACTGCTTAATCTGAATACAGCTGCAATTAACCAGTTAAGAGTTCTACCTGCCTAACTGGAGAAAACTGGAGGAAACATGTGTACTTGGTAATGTTCTGGAAGTTTATCTGATAATCTGGTCTATCACAGAGCCTTATGCATTGCTTGCATTTGTCTAGGTTTTTGGCTTTGGAAAATATAATATACTATACTATATAAAATACTATATAAAATATAATATACTATATATATATATATTTTATTACTAAATTTGAAACTTTTATGAAGTTTTCAATTCGGCTGTATTACTTTTTAATATAGATTTTAATGCGATTGTCGGTTGTGTGTCCGAGGTCTGTACACTTAGATACAGATTATTGATTGGTCAATCTCTATTTTGAGGTTGAACTTAGCGGTAGGTCAACTGAGTTGTCCCCAAGACAGAATGTCAAGGGAATTATTCAATTCAGCAACATCTACTGAGCCTGAGGTGAATATTTTTAATTATCATCACATATCTACTTGTTAGCCTCAGAATCAAATTCACATCAGATCATAACTAGATTACACCCCGTTAATGGAATGCAGATTTACTATATTCAGTTTATCTGTGGTGAGAGCGAACAGTACTCCTGTGTCAAATTGGCCTGAAATGCATGGAAGCATGAACAGTTTAGTACAGTTGCTTCAATTTCAGCACTCTCAGACTTCCAGTGTTCATTCCAGAGTTCCAAAATTGATATTTAAGAAAAGAATAACAAACTGACAAAGATCATTTTTATTTAATAAGCTCACATTCCTAAAGATTTGCATGTAATTGGTTACAAAACATTTCTTTTTTTTAACTTGTTTCTGTTTAATATAAAATCATTTTAGGGTAGAGGATACATTTTTTAACTGACTATCCTCAACTGTTCAACCTACCACCCAGCCCTACTACATTTCATTTGTCTTCTCCCTTTCAGCAGAGTTTTCCAATGAGTTACTATTGCACTCCATCCACTACTATCAACCTATCCTCTGAAACACTTTGTAACTTTGATTCAAATTTAATGAGCAGAGAGAACAGACCTTAAATACAGGTCCATGAGCTCAAACCCACATTCCTCAACAGAATACATCATCACAACATAATGCACCTACAAAAAACATATACCAACTCCCAGATGTGCAGAGAGATGACAGATCTGTAGGCATTGTATGTGAGTTTTCTCTAACAAAAAAAAAAAAAAAGGTTCACTACCAAACTTCACCTGAAAAAAGCAATAGGTGCTAATAATATGAACTTTATAAACATTTTCACATTGTTTGTATTTGTTAATTTAAGAATTAAGTAGAAACTACTCCTAAAACTCTCCTTTTAAACATAAAGTGCTACATAACATAAATACATTCAGATGTGTCTTTTATTCTTCTTGAAAACACCACCTGCACATCTTAATAAACCTGACCCCTTAACACACACACAAAAAACTTTTAACCATGCCAGAAGTCCAGCCTAAGTTTCCCAATTTCTTCACTGTATTCCTCAATGTTGAGGAATCCCACTTTAAGTGAAATAATTCAGAAACTTATTACAAGGTTGTGAGTGTGTGTGTAGGATGATGATGTACTTTGCCTGCAGCACTTCTCTGCACTTTCAGCTGTGTTGTGTCTGATGTTCACACATTCTCAGACTGCTGAGGTTAAAACACGCATTACAGAAGTGTAACATGGGGCTGAGTGAGAAGTGGATTCCAGTCGAAATGCTCTGCTGGTCTTGTACAATGCTTTAACCCTTCCAGACCAACACTGAGAAATCTCCAATAAACTATTCTCCCAAAAAAAGGAAAAAAATAAACAAGCAAGCAAAAAACCAAACAAACAAAACAAAAAAACAAAACAAAACAAAACAAAAAAACATCTTGCCAATTTCAAGTGTTGACTCTCAGGGTCAAAGGCTCCTTGTTCTTCAGATTCCAGCTATAATTAGATTAACACAATCAACCTGAAAGTAGCATTCATGCTAATAGGACATTGTGAGTTATGGTTTCATTATCCGTTTAATTATAGTATAAAGCACCTCCATGCCCTCCAGCAGTTTAATTCGAGGATATTCAAACCAGAAAATATAATTACAATCAGAACCTTTATGAATACCCAATGACAAGTTCTAGTAACAGATGATTTTTTTGTATGCATTAGACAAATATGGCATGAAGTTTTATGTTGTTTTTTAGTCTTACCCTGCAAACAAGGTAGTTGTCATAGTATTTTATCATATAAATAAGGAATCGAATAAATCCTATTCATCGTCCTTGATTTGTGTCATGGATCAACTGACATGAGAAGGAGACTCTGAGGCATGAGCTGTCCCATTGCATCCCTAAATATCTCTCTTCCAATCTCCTCACTTTTCCTCTCCTGCCCTTTCCTGTCCTCTCCCTAGAGAAATAAAGGAGCTCTCCTTTTTTTTGTCCCCAATGAACCAATGCAGAGGAGCAACAGAAATCTTTAAATAGCCCCATGCTGCATTTGAGACAGCACATTACCCCCCCCCCCCCCCTTTCTCTCTCTCTCGGTAATTGGACTATAGAGATTGTGAAGATGAAAGACTGTTGTGAAGGAGTTTGAAGCTCTTTATCACATGCTGAGATAATGCCTCTGTCATACATGAAAGAGCCTGGATGCTCAGTACCCACTCTTATTCAAATGTACCAGATTCCATTATCCAGCTCATAAGCTTTGTTTATTGTTTATGTACTTGAGGTGAAATGTTAGTTGGAAACACCATAGTTATCTTTAGAATGATAATTATGTCTTCCTGATTTCCATGTGCCTCATCAAAACATATGCCTTAAGAAATTAACCTGTAACCCTTGTTGCTTTTCTCTGTTTGGTTGTTCTATTAGAATAAATTTACTCTTAGACATTCCCCAAAGATGAGCATGTAAAATAGGTTGGACCACACTAGATCCATGGCACATATGGATGGGAATAAATCTCACATACACACACACACACACACACACACACACACACACACACACAGACACACACACACACACACACACACACACACACACACACTTAAAATAGATTGAGAGCTTATATTTCTTAATGCATACACTTCTTAAATATTGACCTAAAAAGGAATAATGATTGCATACAGATTAGTTATATTTGTTCTAGGAAGGGTTTGTCCCCTTGCTTCTATGTTTTCTCTGTTGTTTTTAATTGTTCACTTCTTCTCTTTGTAATTTTCCACCTTTCTGACTTGCTCCGAAATGATTAATTGAAGCTCTGATCAAATATCAGATGAATCATAGAGACAGAAAACGAGATTAATCCTTTTTCTGCATATATAATGACTTTTTTTAATAAAGAAAAAAGCCCTTTTAAGGCCGTGTCAATAAAATCTAATTCCTTGGATGTTAATTAAAAATCTCAAATTAATTAATCAAAAAAGTAATTACTCAGATGTTAAAATTTTAGATGGGCATCTGACACAAGTGTTTGTTGAATGACAGAGCTTTGACGTCATATTTGAGGCATATACAATGCTGACAAAACACTGCAGAGTTCTGCTTTTTGTACAAAGCAAAAGCAAGTGACAAAAAGACTAATGTCCACCTCAAAAGCCGACTATATCTTTCAGAAAAGAGCAACCCATCTCTTATTCACACTTTGAGACCATTTAGAGGTGACATTTAACAGTAGACGTTATTAGAATGTTCAGTATATAAAAGCATATCTCATACATGGACTCTGTAAAATGTGACATAATCAAATCATAAATGTAATTCCAGGTGTCATATGCTGTTACTAATAACGGATATCACAACAAACTGTCATGCTGTATAGCTGTACAGTTTTGTCATTTAAAGTAATGATTAATAATTAATGGTACAACAGCTTCTATGATCCATACTATCTTAATGTGCCATAATCCTTGTGACATTGTTTTATTATATACCTTATGGTGAACTTTACTGTGATATCCATGACTATAACTGTGATATCCAAAATTAACTGACAGATCCTTAGGGGTGATCACACTAGATGTGTGATAGAAAAAGGTCTGATACAAATTAATTTTTTTGCAATTTTTATTTATTTATTTACTTTTGCAATGACATGAATGTCACGGAACAAATTTGAGAATGAAAAGTAACTTCCACAAATTGCCATTTATGTCAGTCGCTTTTTATTTTATTTTATTTATTTATTTATTTATTTTTATCACACCCCAAGTGTGTTCTCCCCCTTCAGGTCACACTTCCATGTTTGGTGTGGAGTGGTACTGCATGTAAGACTGCAGGTGAGGAGTGGTACTGCACGGCATCACATGTTGGTCTCCTGGTTTGTGAACTCATTGCAGGTTTGAAATGTCCGCGAATGTTGCAAAATGTGGAGTAGTCTCAAACTCTTCTTAAACAGTCCGCACATGTCATGAGAAGGTTGCAAAGTTGTGGTTTTGCTCGGAAATTATTCATTTTTCATTTGCAAGGAAAAGCAACAAATTGGAGCTGGCATCCACCATATTCCGTGTATTTTGTCATCATTCGTATTTTATTTGCATTTTGTTTGCGCTAATAACGTGCAAATAAAAAAAAAACGAATGGTTTGTGAACAGAAAACGAACAAAACGTGACGATTTACGACAGGAGATTTGCTTTTTTCATCATACATCTGCAAATAAATTGCAAATTACTCGTAAATCAGTGGAAATTGTCATGTGGAAAAACCTGAGAAAGAGACAGTTGACGTTAAGAGAATGCTTCAGTGTATGATTGTTAAACTATTGATTAAACTGATAATCTTCATCCTGGAAACCTCAAAATATAATTCCACAGTAATGTGTATGGCTCTCAATCATTCCTTGATTTTTGTAGCAATTTATCAATGATGTGCTGCAAGACATAATGGGTAGATTATCACCTGCAACAAAAATACCTCAATTAATTACTCTTCACTGAAGACACCTATGGACAGTGTTGTGCTAGTTACCGGAAAAAAAAGTAACTAGTTACAGTTACTAGTTACCTCATTCAAAAAGTAACTCAGTTACTTTGTTAATTTCTTACACCAAAAAGTAATGAGTTAGTGTTAAACTTTTTTAGTTACTATTTTAAAGAACATTCTTAAAAATGCTCCCATGTGTGTAACGAAATATAAAACAAACACAAAATATTCTTTAAACACTAGTTTATTTAATCTGTGAAGATGACGTTATTGTCATCTTTCTCATCATCATCATCATCATCAGACAGCGACCCTGGTTGGTACACTTGAAAGGCTTTTATAAAGTTGGAGCTGTTGTCAGTAACTGTAGCTGTAACTTTTGTCGACAGTCCAAACAGTGAATCGTCAATCTCAGCAGCAGTTACATCATATGTGTGCCTACCTTTGATCCTTTTACACGCTAATGCAGGTTTCTGGCATAGTGGTGTTTATCCGGTGAGCAGTTATTCCCAGGTAGCTCTTGTTGTGAACGGACCAAATATCTGCTGTTGTGGAAATGTACTTTATCCCCTCCAATGTTGTTTTAAACTCTGTTTCCATTTTTGTATACTCTTTATCCAAGTAGTTTTTCGTCCCATTTGGCGTGTGCCGTTAGCACATGCTATCAAACTTATTATTTGCCTAAAAGCGGGCGATTCCACAGTTGAAATTGGCTGCATGTTCTCAACAATAAAACGTGCAATGGCTTTGTTGATCTGCCCCTGGCTAACACCAGTCTTGTTAAAATCCAACCACTGTTGTTTGGGTTGCCTCATTTCACGCAGGTCCACAGCCTCAACTAGCTTTTTGGAGGCATGTAGCTTCTGGAGATGGTTGAGCAAATTGGAGTTGCTGTTTGTCACAGTAGACAGGACCTTCGATCCAGAAAGACTGAGGTTGCACTTTACTAGAATGTTCTTGTCTTTGTGCTCGACTAATGTAAAATAGTGAGTGTATTTCCAGGTTGAAAAACCAGTTTTGCTTCCGCTTTGATCAGCCATAACCACGTGCCATGTGCCATGCATACATACGCATCCTAAAAGCATAGCTACGGATGCGGAGAGCAGACGTAAATTCCCGCTGTAAACAGGAAGAAAGCACACAGCTGTTGGCCAATATTAATTAATTTAGCTAGCAACGCACAAACGCACGAAAGAGTAACGGTAACTGAGTTTTTATTTAAAGAGTAATGCGTTTGAGGATTAGTTACTGACAAAAGTAACGGCATTACAATAACGCATTACTAGTAACACTTTACTGCACAACACTGCCTATGAACCATATTAAAAGGGCGTTAGCATGGCTCAGGGAAGATCAGCTCTATGTAAATATGAGGTTTGTCTTCCAAATTTGTCCTGTTTTCTTTCTGTTGTAAAATATTAGCTGGGATGGCATAAAAATGGATAACTGCAAGGTTAATCCAGTCACCGAATGACCTATTTCCTTGCATGGTAAAGGGAATGCTGTCTGGGGTTTGCAAACTTGTGTTATGCTTCATATGAGGTTTCAGCATGATTGCAGCTCCACTCATGAAATCCCCACCAAAATTCATCTGTAATAACACTGCTAGGGAACCTTTCGGTAAATCTTCCATCTTAGGTCACCCAGACTCCACCAGGCCATTTGTCACAGATGTCAATGCTGCCGAGTTGAGAGCCATTTTATCACAGTGGTTCAGTGAAAGACCCAGACTACATCGCATGGTTTTCTTTTCCAGCAAACTCTTCCCCACTTAACAAAACTCTGATATTAGTAATATCTAGAGTATGTACACATTGCTAAACACTTGGATCCCCACCAAGCTATATACCAACCAACCATTGGGTTAAAGGCCATTGAAATCCTATTAGTGAACTTCATCCTTGCAATGAACTTCAACCCAAGCCAGAGCAAGCATTACATGGCATATTTTTTGACAGGGAACTCACAAACACACTCCTGTATCCCACAGCAAATACTGTCAAACCATTCATTCACCTGACTGAAAAACACAAAGAGGTCATCCAAAAAAACTTTACTGACACACTTGTCGATTTTGAAACTTTTATGAGACAGTGGCCTTAGGCTTAGGCTCAAAACAATAAATATTGAAAACAACCAATCCATAAAGTTTGTTTTCAGAAATTAGTTTAAAGTTCTGTAAAGTCAAGTTCAAAATCATGCCCCAGTTCAGGTAATCATGCCTTATTTTTTTATCTAGTTATGTGAACAGTAAAAAATAAAAACAATAAAAACGAATCCACATATCTACATTCATTCATTTAGTACATATCTTACTGCATTTAATTAATTCTAACAATTGGCTTTTTTGATTAAAAAAAAAAAGTTTTCCTTGCATTTACTTCATTTCATGTTATTGTTAAGTCTGTTACAGCATGACACAAGTCTTGTCTGAATATATTTATGCTTATCCATTACTTATCCATACTTACGCAAATGTCATAAAGCCAATTTTGAGCTCAATTTTGTTGTCAGCATCTGTGCTTACCTAATAAATGTAGAAAATGGTGGGAAAAATATACATTATGTGCGCTGCCACCGCTGGCGCTGAGTGCACTTGCACTTTGCAGAAAATGTTCTTTCTCAGTAAATATCTTTTCTTCTTGAGGAGAAATAAGTACTTGAATACCACTGAAAAGACATTTAGTTATATTATGGCTGTTTCTTTATTGAAAATAAATGCAAACATTTTTGGAGCTCCACTTTACGGCAGGTCCTAAATTATTTATATTATAATATATTCAAAGATCCATCCATCCAATATCTATACTGCATATCCGTCATGGTCATAGATGAAGCTGGAGGCAATCTCAGCTGACTGGACGAGCAAAGAGATGAACAACCATTCACCCTCATTCACACTAATGGGCAATTCCACCAGTTGACTTAATCTGCACGTCATTTGACTGTGGTAGGGAATCAGAGCACACAGAAGAAACCAACGCACACATGGGTAGAGCATGTAAACTTTGTACAGAAAGGCCGTAGTCAGCCACAAGAACGCCAAACCTTTTTGTAGTGAGGTGACAGCTCTAACCACTACAGTACCATACCACCATATTTAAAGATACTGTATTGCCTATATATTTATTTCTATTCTATATATCTTTCTATTGTATGTTTCATCCTTTTTATTACTAGGGTTTGTCATTTTCCCCCAGTACATCATTTACTTTGAGTTTGATTCTGATCATTAAATATTTATGGGAAGCGCTTAAGAAGGACCAAAGCTTCTCTAAAAACTAGTGATGGTTTATTAGTTTTCATGTTCATATTTCAGACATTTTAACTATGTTGAAAGCACATGTACTTGTTCATACAGCTGAATTTCTGATGAATGTAATTGTGTTAATTTCCAGCTCACAGTAAGAAGGTCCTGGGTTTGAGCCCTGTGCTCACTGAGGGCGGGTCTGTGTGAGGATGGCATGTCCCCCCTGTGTTTGTGTGAGTTTCCTTCGAGGGCTCTGGTTTCCTCCCACAGTCCAAAGACATGCACATTAGGCTAATTGGATTCTCAATTAATTCTAAATGAGAATGTGATTGTGAATGGTATGTCTGTGTTGGCCCTGCAGTGGTCTGGCAAGTTGTTCGGCCAGCTAGGATGGGTTCCAGCCTCTCCCATGATCCTAATAAAGGATAAGGCAGTTTGGAAAATGAAATGAAAAATGAAATGATTGTATTAAATGTGACATGGTTTTACATACTGACGAAAACAATTCTGATCGATTTTACAAGGTGATGGCAAAATGAATGTTAGTATATTACCTTTGTTGATATTGTTGTTAATACTACAGTTACTACTACTACTACTACTACTGCTACTACTACTCCTCTTCCTCTTCCTTCTCCTCTTACTAATTATTATTATTGTTACCTTATTATTATTATTATTATTAATAATAATAATAATAATAATAACAACAAAACAACAACAACAACAACAACAACAACAATAATAATAATAATAATAATAATTATTATTATTATTATTATTATTATTA
>JAQMYF010000012.1:29497120-29516986 GCA_030014195.1 Neosilurus mollespiculum | reverse complement strand
TCTCTCTCTCTCTCTATATATATATATATATATATATATAATTACTAATTACTAATTAATAATTAATAATAATTATTAATTTCCAAACTTTTGACTGGTATTTATGTTTATAAGAACAACTATAACACAACCCGCAAAGTGAAATCACTGAACACCAAAACTACCAAATTATTTCAGTTATTGTTTGTTTTATAAAACATATACTTTAAAGTCTTATTTTTAAATGTATGTACATGTCTCTACATGTAGTATTTAATTTATATTAACTGGTAGGGGTGCCGGAAAAAAATCGATTCACGTCTGAATCGCTATTCTTATTTATTAGTATTATGAATCGATTCAAATTTTCAAGAATCGATTTTTAAGATCGCGTGTTTTCGAGCATTTCCAACCTTACTCACAACGTGTACTGTTTGTCCACACACGGCCTCCGTCGTGAATTGTTCCAGTGATGGCGGGTACAGAACTAGCGTGTTTCCCCGATAATAAGACCTACCCTTTCTTCTGCAGAACGGTCCTAAATAAGCCCTACCCCGAAAATAAGACCTAGCTAAATCCATATTTTGTTCGCACCCTCCCTCATTTCCTGTGAATGCACGCGCACCAGCACCATTTACAGCAGCGCCGCGGAGGAGAGACAGAAAAAGAGGAAGTTAAGGAAAAAAACAGTAAGTAAAGTACTGTAAAGCAGGACTGAGGGGCATGATGGGGGTAAAAGCAGGACTGGGGGAGTATAACGCTCATCATTTTTTTTACCGGTATTATCATCTATCTTCTGCCTATTATCTAGGCAGAGTTTTGTGCTCACACTCACCTGTTTATTGAAATTACTGTTAATGTTAATTAAAATAAGACCTACCCCAAAAATAAGCCCTAGGGTGTTTTTTGAACAGAAAAAGACGGTGTCTTATTATCGGGGAAACACGGTAGCTTTTAGCCTAGCTTTGACATGGATGAGGAAAATGAAATACAGCCAGTGCCGTCTTCGCTGAAGGAAAACGCTTGCACTTCAGATTTTACGGGTAAGAAGGAGCTTGACATGACACGTGGTGTGCAAAATGTGCAAAATAAAAGTCAAGTATTTCGGGAACACTTCAAATCCCTGAGCCCACATCTTACGCCATCACCCGGAGCTAAAAGAACCGGAGCAGCAGCACGACCAATATATATATATATATATATATATATATATATGTATGTATGTATGTACTGTACACATTAGGAACTGTAATTAAAGGTTTTCATTAAAGCCCATCAGAAGTACATCAAAAACATTTCTTGACATTATCAAAGCTCCACATAGACATAGACATGGTTCTCATACCTGTGTTTCCCGAACACCTGGTCCCTCTTCTATTTCATTTAAGCTAATTATATAGCTTTACACATTTCCTATATCCTACTGAACTATTGTGCCATATAAACCATATGTATAATAAACCATAAAATAATGTATATATTTTAAATGAACATTTACATTATCTCACCAGCCTACAGTGGTGTTTGAAAGTTTGTGTTGTTTTAAATCATATTTATACAGAAATAAAGAAAATTCCTAAGGGTTCACAAACCTTCAAGCACCACTCTGTATGTACTGTACAATAGTTCTATGTGTTATAGCATGCTTTATTATTATTATTATTTCCTTTTACAGTTGCCTTATTTCAGACAGCTTCCTATATGTCCTATTAACATAAATGTTTATGCATGCATAATTAATTATACAGCTCAAATTAAAATATTTTTATTAAATTAAGAAAACAGAAATGTATGGTTTAATTTTCATTAAAAATGCATAATTAAATATTTGCATAATCAAAGCAAAAGAGGAAGCACTAGAGGGCAGTAGGATACAACAACAAAAATAAGCTGCTGTAAGAATTCAGACACACACACACACACACACTATACATACATACATACATACATGCAAACATACATACATACACACATACAAACATACAGAGATACATACATACACACATATACACATACACACATACATCAACAAATTACTTTAATGTAAAACACACAATTAATCAGAAAACTCAGCATTTAGTATGGCCTTCTTTGGCCTTGGGCTGTACATCATATCTAGTCCTCCAGATTGCTGTTTCTTGCGAATCTCTACAGAATTTATATTAACATTTGGGATCACTGTCTTCCTGCTATATAGTATATGAATCCATAGTCAAAAACAATCTGTATTTATCTCAGTTGTGACAGATGGTGTAATATATTAAGCACTGTGCATGTGATAATTTTTTTTTTTTACCACCTCTTCTTTATTTATCTATTTATTTTTAACCAAAGTTGTACTTGTGTTGGTGTTAACGTATACATAAAACACATATAACATTGGTGTGTGTGTGTGTGTGTGTGTGTGTGTGTGTGTGTGTGTGTGTGTGTGTGTGTGTGCGTGCGTGCATGTGTGCTCATCATTCTACATGTGTCAGGGGATTAGAAGCACTTGATTATTGCAACACTTCAAATACACACATGCGCACATACACACACACCCTCATACACTCCCACATGGGACTTGGATATAGATGTAGATAATTAATCCAGTTCACTGTAGGGGGGCTTGGGGCAATGCATGGTGAGAAACAATGAAAGAAGAGAAATCCAAGGCACAAACAGAAGGTGTGCTAAAGAAAGAAACAGATGGTTTATATATTAATAAGCATGCACTTCAGCTAAAGAACTGTACTGTTGGGTCTGGGCTAGACCTCATGATGAAAGCACAACATCTTGAAGTATTTATAGTCCTTGATTAATGTAGTTAACCCCTAACAGGTTCTTGCGAACAGACAATCTCTCTCTCTCTCTCTCTCTCTCTCTCTCTCTCTCTCTCTCACACTCTCTCTCTCACAACCCTGTATCATAATCATCATTGTAAGTTGACCCTGTAACACTGCCTTAATTATTTCTGATACTGTGTTGCAAGTTCGTGATTTTGCCTTGCGAGTTTTGGATCCAAGTCAATAAATTACAAAGTGTAGCCTAGCCTGAAATTGCATTGAAAAAATCGTCCTCAGCAACATGTTACATGGGGAATTGATTTTTCACACAACTTTTTGTTGATGACCATTGTTTAGTTGTTGACCGTGTAACAACAGCTTAAGGTTCTGTCTAAGGTCCGGTCCAGTTAAAGCTATCTTTAACTAACTGAAACACACACTAAATTGTAGCATGGCATGTAACACCCGAGGCATTCACTTTTCTTGACAGATTTTCAATAAACTTAAGTGATCATATCTGTATGCAAAAGTACATTAACATTCTTTTTATATGTTGTATTTGGTATAAATTATCTAAAAGGACAAAACCTCTCAGTCAACAGTTGGTCATTTTTTTGTTGTTGTCATCTGCAGTGACAGTTTTTTGCATGACAAAATTGCTGAGTATATATGCTCATCTGTTGAAAACATAGTAGGTGATATTTTAAATATTTTCATATGATTTCATCAAATTGTCTTGACATTCCAATAAGAATGAATAAATCAAATTTTCTATCAAATAAATCAAATATTTATTTAATATACATTTTAAAAAATCCATCATCTGTGGCAGCGGCAGGACTATAAAAATCCCATCTAATCATTTTATTCAGTCCTACCTTTTTGCCTAGCTATGAGCATTCTGCCTGTGCTTTCAGTGCATGCGGCTGGTGTCTTCCACAAGGCTTGGTAAAGACAGAGCTAAATCTAGCCAGCATGTCACACAAGAATGGCAGAGAAAAAGCAGCAAAAACTTCCATTTGAACCCAAAATGATGTGCATTGTCACACAAAGCAAGAGATGAATGAATGTAGTAGAAAAGGCTCTGACGAAAAACAAAAACTGTTTCACATGCTAAATAGAAGTGGCCAAGCAAGAAGGCCCTTTGATGGTCTGGCAAGCCGAGTAGGCTCCAGTCTCCCCATGACCCTAATAGGACTAAGTGGTTTGGAAAATGAGTGAGTGACTAATTTAGAAGTTGTACATGAACACTGCCTGAAGATGTAGTTTTGAAGGGGAACATTGGAAGTCAATTTGATCCTAGAATTCCTGAGTTGGTATGACCTTTAGTCTTTCACCATGGTGGCGAAAAGGACACTTTCTGTATTGGTTGGTATCTAATTGTTTATATTCCAATGTTACATTGGATGGAATCTGAGAACGTGGGTACACATCAGAAAACACTGGTATACATCGGAGAACACTGGAGGAAATTTTAGAGTTTTGACATTGGTATAGATCGTAATAACATTAGATGAAGAATTGAAACAACATTGGAATCTCTTCGGGGAACATTTGGAGAACATCGGGACATACTGGAACAAAATCGGCTGAAACATCTGACTAACATCGGAATAAGTCATATTCTGGATACAAACATCTTTATTGTACCAAGTAATAGTAACATGAAGGAGTAAGGACAAATCAAAGGCTAAGTCACTTTCTTAATTTTTGCTGTTACTTGGTACCACAAACAATATGATTCAGGGTCATAGGGAAAATGAAGGGGCCATTCTGGCACACATAGAACTTATCCACATCTGTCGAAATATGACCTTATCTCATTTTTCAGTTTTTGTGGGTTAGACCACAGTGGCTCTCAGCCCTTCAATTGACATATTGACAATAAAACTTTACAAAATAAACCATTTCACTTATATAATACTTTCTCCATTATTCCTTTTCTTCTTCTCCTTCTTTTTACAACTCACTTGACAGGCTGCAATGCATAATGGTCTGTGTTGAGTAATGTTGGGTACAGTACATTTTGGTGCACCTCATGATGATCTCTAATGCACTATACAGTAAATGAAATTTACAGCTGAGAATTTGAACAGCACTACAAAATGGCTGACTCACTATATTATGAACTATATAATGGGTGAGTGGTCATTCTGAATGTAGCAATCATTGATGTGTATATAGAGATAGACAGCTTATGCTCTACTTTTGGATGGCACATGAGTGTTGATTTCTGGCAGTGGCAGAAGTCGGAAGGTGTGTCACTGAAAATAGTCATATTGTTTTACAAAGCAAGGAGCCATCACGTTCCACTCATAAGAACCCGAGTTAACAACTAACAATGTTTAATGCATATTTCCATACATTTTGTATGCATCTTAAACTTTATTTCCCCCCAATTTCCCAAAACTTATCAGCTCATGTTACCATAGAAATTTTGAATATGCCTCATTATTTGGTCTTCTGGGGGACATTTATTAAAATGTTTAAAATCATAAAAACAATCAAAATTCTTCTCAATTTACAAAGTTAGGACTCTAAAGAAAACAATAATGATCATTAAAAGATAATATTATCCACAGAATAAATTCTAAAGCCACTTTATATTGATGCCATGTAACATTGACGGACACATCACGTCACCTGTGGCTAAAATCGAGTAAGTCGGAAAAGCATCCATTGAACATGTCCAGAAGTAATAAATATTCATGAGACTCGTCTTGGCTTCAGGGATTTTTCACTGACAATTTATAAATGAACGTAACATGTAATTGGTTTGACAGACGTTTTACTCAAACCAAGTACAAATATTTTTTGGTATGTACATCATATAGACCAAGATACATCATGTAGACCAAGATATCAAATATATGGCTCTTGACAGATGCTATGTTCAGAGGCCCATCCTCATTAAAAGGCCGATTGTCAAAATATAATAAAATTAGCAAAACCACACATTAAACAGCCTTTTCACACTCCAAAATTATTTTTTGTAATAAAACAGGGTGCCAGCCTCCCCGCGACCCTAATTAGTTCAGAAAATGAATGAATGAATCAGTATATTTGCATTTTTTATAGGGATGTAGATAAATGAGTAATATAATTATTTATCAATAATTATATAATTAAATAATTATTAATCAGAATTTCCAACTTTGGTACAGATTTCCAAAAGAGCCATCATTACCTATTACCAAAGATGGATAAAGGTCATCATCCATCTCAATTTTCAGCCTTCATTTATTGATTATGTATATTGTATCATGATTGTATTATTCATATAAATGAAGCTTTCATGACACAAAATTAAATTTTTAAAAAAAATTATACTGTATGTTTTTTTTCCGTATTATTTTCTGAAAAGTAGGTGTTTTGGACATATGAGGTCTCTGCCCAACAGCAACGGAATGCTAAAGTAGCATGTGTTGCATTTCTTCTTTAGGTCTTTTTAATTTACCTCACCATTATATCTATGATTACATAGTGGAAATTATAGCGTATGGTACTACACGAAAGACAAAGCAATATTACACTTTTTGCTTAATAAGAATTTTGGACAGAAGAGCTTTAAGAAATAAGTATTAATCTGTGGATGGTGCTGAAAATATACCAGATTCTTTCAGTCTACATTTGTTTAAGAAACACTTTCTGTAGAAAATGATCAATATATGACTTATCTATTACCAAGCATATACATGTGATGATTTTTTTATTGAACAAATGATACTAAAGCTTGTCAATTCTATTCACATTGCAATTTTTTTATTTATTTGTATTTTGAGTAGTTTTATTAATATAAAGATGCCTTAGAACAGGATGATCATGTTGCTTTTTTTGTCAAGTCACGGTGATGTTTATGTCAATTTTTGCACATTGACATGTACATTGAGAAAAATATTTACTTTCTCTTTTTATACATCAGCCTTTGATTAATTTCTTAAATTTATGCCACACTGTGGCTGTGCTATGAGATTTAAAGGCATGCGTGGTCACTGAGTGGTAATGTTTTTGCCATTACTGGAAGTCACAGTGTTCCATGGCGGCCCCAGCCACTTGAGGAAAGTGGTCTCGCTGTATCAAGTTTCAAGTTTATTTGTCATATACAGGTAACAATGGTACATCATTACTGGCAATGAAATTCTTGGATGTATACCTCATTGGTAGCAAAGCTTTCTCTGACTGTTTTCTCAGAAGTCACCCACTACACTTGTGGGGAAAAAATGGGCCAAACACCGAATTGAAAAACATGCACTTTTGGAACAGATTTTATCATTTATTTACCTTGGTACTTGCATGTCTGGATACTGTACTGTAGCTGTCTGTCCCTTCTGGTTCTATTTTATTAGCTTGTTATCAGGTTTTAATGGGTTGTATCAATTGTGGAAGATGACCAAAAAAAGGAGTAATTTTTTAGGAGGGAAAAAAAAAACCCAACAAGTCAGAAGATATTTTGTAAAATGTTGCACTCCAAGATGTGTTAGTTTAAATTTCAGATCAAACATTTAAATCTTTTAATAACTGTAACTTTGTTACTATGTAGTCTGTCATTCATTCATTTTCAGAACCGCTTAATCCTAATTAGGGCCGCGGGGAGGCTGGCGCCCATCTCAGCCGACTCTGGGTGAGGGCAGAGTACACCCTGGACAGGCCACACCCTGGACAGTGAGAGACATGGCTGGCCTTTGATAACCCAGTTAGTTGCTACTGGGGGGACAGCAGTGACAACCCATTGATAATGGGGCTTGAACCCCCGACCTTGGGATCAGTAATCCATCATCTTACCACCGTGCCACCACTGCCCCAACTATGTAGCATTTCTTTGTTTGTTTTTTTTTCTTTTTTCTTTTTTCTTTTTTCTTTTTTCTTTTTTCTTTTTTGGACTAAAACGGAACCTTGTTTTTCCATGTGTTCTAAAGGAACAATTAAACCCAACATTGGGCTCCAATGGCACTCTAGATGTCATGTTGTGTTAACTATACAAAGGATGTGTAACATGGCAGTGCCCTCTCAACCCAGTGATTAAATAACTGTACATTATCCAGCATTTTTTTAATTGAGTGACTTGTCCTCGAAACAGAGTCTCACAGTTCTTTCTGAAAATCTACTGATTAAATCTGTAGAATGCCACGGTAAGACATTTTCTGAGATACGCTCAAGTAAACATGTTGGATGGGGTTACACTGTATAAAAAAGCAAGTACTTTAAACATTCGCTTGGAGGAAAAACTATTTCAAAACATTTATAATTGCTAAAATTTTTCAGAACAAGTGCCTGAGAGGGAGGGAGGGAGGGGGAGAGAGAGAGAGAGATATGTTTGGTATTCAGATATTCAGACATATGAAGTGCTCTGATTTCTCTGTCGTGAGGGGAGATGTTAGCCCTGCTCTTCTTTGCCTCAGTCATTTTCCTTTAAATCTTTAATGAAACAAAGAGGAGTATTTTGCTGAATGTGTTTCACTTATCACTTACGTGGAACAGGGAATTACTTGCATTGCTTACTGCTGAAAAGAAAGACTACTGCCATTCTAAGTAATGCATAATTTAACATTTTGTCCAGAATTATTACCATGTTTTTGATAAAGAGCACTGCTAAAGGTAATTATTATGGTCTTGCAATAGCAGTATAAGCATTAACGAATGACTGAGTGTGCCAACACTTCTCCAAATATTTCTTCTTGATGGTCTTTCTCACTGAGTAATATGTTGAGTGGTACTAGAAAATTTTCAAGTTATGCACTGATTACTTAGCACTTTCTGAAGATTTACATGTTTGTGGTTAAAGGCAGTTAAAGTTTTGCAAGAATCCATTTTAGTAGGAAAATGTGAGAAATAAAGGAGTACAGGGAACAACCTAATACACTGATTTTCTGCAAAATAATTTATAAAATATTTACAATATACATGTTTTTAATGTTAAATCATGCCCACTGACAGATGAAAAACATTGATTATCGCGTCAGAAGAGGGTCATCCGAGAAGTGAGTAAAGATTCATTGTTTTTTGTTCCAATAATCGGAAATATTTTGCAAGAATGCCTTTTTTGGTGTGTTGCTGGGTTCTACTTAAATACTTACATGGACAGGGTTAGAATGTGTTGCTTTTGCTGAGGATCTTTACCTGCATGATAAAACAAATAAGAATGTATAGTGGTTAACACATATGCATCACAGCAAGAAGGTCCTGGGTTTGAGGCCTGAGCTTGGATGTTACTGTGTGGAGTTTGCGTTCTCTCCCCATGCTTGAATGGGTTTCCTCCGGCTACTCTGGTTTGCTCCCACAGTACAAAGACATTCACATTAGATTAATTGGCTGTTCCAAATTGCCCTTCGGTGTGAATGTGAGTGTGAATGGTTGTGTGTTTTGGCCCTGCGATTGTCTGGTGAGTCATTCAATGTCGGCTGAGTTAGGCTCCAGCATCCTTGCGACCCTGGTAGGATAAAGTGATTCGGCAAATAACCGAGAGAGTGAGTGAGTGTCTTGCTCATTTCGAGCCTGGGTGTTTTGATCTAATGCCATAATTAGAGGTTTCAATTGGATGTTCAGCCCAACACAAAAATAAGTTTTTACCTGAAGCTAAAAATACAATCTGGAGATCCTTCATTTCCCAATATGAACAAGCAACACAAACGGCATGTGCCAGAAAAGCAATTGAAAAACAAAATCATTTAGAGGTACTAAGCTTTTTAAAAACATCATTATTTAATATTTAACTTAAATTTTATTTTGTTATATACTAGTTGATATTTCATAATCCGGCTAGCATGTCCAGAGCCTGCAGTTTGTGTCAACAAGCACCAGAATCGGTGTCAGAACTTTGCTTATTCGTGTTGCTAGATTTTGGCGTATATAGTTCAAACCTATACAGACAAATATCACAAACACAATCTATTATCTCTTCTGTTTCATCCGTGATGTTTCCCTCTTGATATTCTCAAAAAAAGGCACCACAACTTCAGAATATTCTGAGCAGTTCATGCTTTGCATACAGTAAAGGGGAAAAAAAAGAATTGTTCTCATGATTGTCACACATAATTGCTTGACAGTAGAAAACAGTTCACTTGCAATGTATCTTGTAGGGGGATGACTAAAAACTTTGTAAAAAACCAACAAAATTATTATATTATTATTGCCCAATAAAATCATGACAGGTGCTCTTTAAAATAAGTCTAAATCAAATCGTTACAAAATGTTTATTGAAAAATAGTAGAACTGTCTATGAACAGATGGGCACTGACAGATGTATTTATGTGCACATTATTCATTATTTCATTATGTATTTTAAAATATAATATATTTTATAAGATGTTGGGCTGTTTGTTACTAAAATAGGTTTCTTGAACAATTAATAATCTAAAATCACTGACAGAAAGTTTATAAAAACTTTAAAATACAATAACAATAAGTTGTACAGGTGTGTGTTCATTCAGTCATCACACCATGCTGATTTTTAATGGAATGCCAGTCTGTAATTGCAAATCAGCCTTAATTGGGGGAAACTTTCCCTGTCAGAAACATCTGTTTCACACAACACGTGTAAGACTGATTTTCATTGCACCTGTATTTTAAATTTCCATTAGACTCAGGAGAGTTTGAGAGTAATTTATATTACAACTATTGCTTACAAATGCAAGGTTAATTTATCATGCAGGAACAGTAATTAGATTTACGATTGTTTTAGCAAAGGCGCATGGGCAGTAGTGTACAAACCAAATAAGAATAAAATTATTTTAACTGTTAAATTCTAACCTTAACTTCATGAAACATTTCTATCATGCTGGGATGGTCTCTTCCAGAATGATAATCTCTTCATCCACAGAAGATGATGGCTGGGGGGTTTGTAAGGGTGTTTTAAGTTCACCAAATAAATACTTATGGCTGATTCTTCTCTGCATGCTACCACCATATTATTGAAATAACTTATATAGCAGTATATTTTATGTTATATAATAACTGTTTGATATGGCATTTAAAAAACGCAATATAAAATAACATTACAGCTGCCTAAATGTATACCTTGATCGGTAAGTTCAGATTCAAAATACATGCAAATTACACAAGCCCCCAAACCTGCATGTATTGGCCCCATTTTCCCTAGTAAACCAGTGTAATAGCAGACAACATGCATAAG
This sequence comes from Neosilurus mollespiculum, assembly GCA_030014195.1. Lineage (NCBI taxonomy): Eukaryota > Metazoa > Chordata > Actinopteri > Siluriformes > Plotosidae > Neosilurus > Neosilurus mollespiculum. The sequence goes on along the minus strand of JAQMYF010000012.1, from coordinate 29,506,114 downwards.
AAAACATGATGGGCTGTTAAATTTTATGATGCACTAACAACCCTTCAGGCACCCTACAAGTCTAGTTTTATGTCTAACCCACATGGGATTTTCAGCTCCTGATTTCTTCAAAGAATGCCAACCTGCTGTGCTAACATTTCCACACTAATAGCTAATAGCTGTAAGTCCAAAGAGTTTTTGTTTAATATGACTTCAAATGACCTGAGTACGTGCCACAGAAAGTGACTAAGGGAAAGTTGTATGCTGCTTAAAATCCTGTGCGTGCTGAGAACTTGGCTTCAGGACAACTGTGTGAGACAAAACAACAGAGGACATTAAAGTCAGCTCTCAGTCACGGCACATGGTACCTACAGCGAGGATCAGAAAGCTAAATCTGAGTTCAAGATGCTTTTATATTTGAAAATTCATAACAACATCAATTTTCACACACTTGTACTATATATATATATATATATAAAAAAGGTAAAGGTAGGTTTGGGGCAGGATTACTACTAAAACTTCCGTCAACCTACCAGCCTCTTGATCATTTACTTAATTTGAGTGTGCATGTGTTATTTGTTGTACAATTATTATTATTATTATTATTTTTTATATCCAGTAATTTTAGACTAGATATTCATTAATTTGTTCATTAATGATCAATACCTTATCTGTTCGGGTCACATGAAAACTGGAGTCAAGCCGATCTTATTTTAAGCGAGAGACTAGTTAAGTAGCATTATTTATACATAAGGCAAAAGCTTATGCTGGAAGTGACTTAGCTTGATGTGTTTCATTACCTTGTTGACATGTAGGTGTGAAACTCATCATTTATTCATTCATTTGCTTGACCACTTAATTCTAGAAGGGTTGTGGGGTCTCAGCTGACTCTGGGTGAAGGAGGGGTACACCCTGAACAGCCACACACACCGCAATTCACAGACACACACCTGGGGCAATGCACATTGCACAGCCAGTTAGCCTAATGTGCATGTCTGTGGGCTGTTGGGGAAAACCCACACAAGCATGGAAGAACATGCAAACTACACGTCACATATGGCCTCACCGAGCCCATAACTCAAACCAAGAACCTACTTGCTGTGAGGTGGATGCGCTAACCACTATGCCACCGTGCTGCCCCACTAGAAAAATTGTAAAGTATGTTATTTTTATATATTTTTGCGTTTTTGCTGCTGTATTGTGGATGGCATATGTATGGTATAGTTGGCAAAAGTCATTCATTCATTCATTTTCTAAGCCACTTAATCCTAAAAGGGTCGCAGGAAGGCTGGCGCCCATCAGCCAACTCTGGGCGAAGGCAGGGTAGACCCTGAACAGCTCACCAGGCCATTGAAGGGCAGCACTCACACAAGCATTCACACTCACACTCACACCTAGGGGTAATTTGCAAGAGCCAATTAGACTACTGCGCATGTTTTTGTACTGTGGGAGGAAAGCGGAATACCCAGAGGAAACTCACATGGTGAGAACATGCAAACTCCACACAAAAATGCCCTGAGCATGGGAATTGAACCCAGAACCTTCTTGCTGTGACACCACCATGCTGCCCTGGCGCAAGTCAAACACTGTTTAAAATGTTTTCAGCATGGCTTAATGGTATGTGTTGTGTAGGATGTGTTGCTGGATGAGTTACATAGCTAATTGGTTAGTTTTCATGTTTAGTAAATGAAAGTATTATATAGCATAGCATACACGTTAGAACTTGTAGTTTGTATTGGCCTATTGTATTCATTTTAAATGTATATAGTGCTGAGATTAGGTGGGGTATATGTAGTAATGTCGCTACATTGCTTGTGGCTGTGGAACAATATTGTCAGTGACCTAATTAAAGCCACCAGATGTGTGAATAATGCTTCTTCCCTGTTGATTTAAATACATTTTTTTTGTTGATCAGGAAATTTTCTAGGAACAGAGACATCATTTCCTGCACTCATGAATATTCCTATGAAATAGTCTATACTTTTTATAATGCATGCTATTAACAATTTATGATGGCTAACATTTTTTTACCATTGCTATACACTATATAATTTGATTAATAACTAACAATTTGTACTGTAGCACCTTATGAATGGCATATGGCCTTCATAGAAAGCATCACTCTCATATCTGTCACCAGAGCTGTCTTGATAGCTCAAACACCAGGCTTCCTTGGTTGGAGAACGCTATGGATACAGCAGTGTCTGGGTGGTTTTTACAGACTGATAATGACTGAGGGATGAACTACAGTGTAAGAGCCTTCAGTAGCATCCGCAAATGAGTCAGCTCATTCAGATACTATCAGCTGGGGTGGGTGGCATGCACCACTGAAGGCTCTAAACTAGCTGAGTGGGATTAGATAGTGATGTGCAGCTCTAAACATGAAATGCACTCTTTTGCTCGCCACTTGTCACAATGGAATTGCCAGAGTGCAAGAATTTTTATGCAATAAAGCAAATTTTATGCAATAAAGCCTAAAGCATTTTTAGGCTAATGAAAGTATTTTAGTGTGCCCACCACCCCCATTCCTCCAGTGATGACTAGTTAGACATTCCTCCAGTGATGACTAGTGAATGTTTTAATCTACCAGTTGATATAAAAGTGTTTATGTGTGAAATAAGGATAAGCACTCATGTATTTACTGCAAGGACTAATTTATTTTGGGTGGCCCAGGCTGCAGTACTTACTATCTATAACCTGAGACACATGAATCATAGACAGTAGAGTACAATGCGACTGCCAAACATGCAGATGGGCCAGCACAATGTGACTGTGATTACATTCTTGAGAAAGGTTATGTGATGAGCTTTTATTCCTTCCTCAGTCATGCTTTTGCACAGCACTGAAAACGAGCACTTTTAGTCATATCTAAACCCTCTTCACTCCTCCACTCTGATCCCTCTTTAGTTCTCTTTCCCACTGATCACACGCTGACGGCAGTAGCTGTCACGTATCATGCATTATTGATTAAAGCTAACCTTACCAAGAAGTGCCAAGAAACAGTGGTTGGATGATATTCTTGTTATAAGTAAATATGAAACTATGATTATATAAAGTATGTAGTGTGACACTAAAGCCGGATAAAAATAAATCTCCTTAGAACTTTTTGAAAACCTAAATGTGGCATGCAGGGTTTTTTTTTTCTTTTAATAGAGAAATTGGGTGACCGTTGAAGCCCAAAAGCTTTTAAAGCCAAATGTAGGTAAAGTGACGGAAGCTATACAATACACCCTAGATGACCAGTCTTTTATATGTACATGTAACATGCATTAAAACTCTGAAGCTATTTCAAACAGAACTAAACCAATCTCAGAATATCAATCACAGCATCTAACACGGAATTGTGTTCTGTGTGGTTGTTATGTTGTCTGAGGCGTTTTCCAAGGTTTTGTGTGTGGTTTTTCAGAAAAAAGAAAAAACATTTGATGCGGCGCCAATTTCAGGTGCGGGCGCTGATGAAAAACTGGGCATCCCTCCTAAGAGTACACTTTAACGGTGCATCGACAAGGTGTGCGACTATCAACCCGGAGATCGCAAGTTCGAATCCGGGTTGATGCCACAGCCATCCATGACCGGGAGTCAATGCGAGCTAATTGGCTGAGCTCTCACAGGAGGGAGGGATGTCATACGCTCACTTCCCTGTCACTTACAGCGATCACCAGCCAATCATGGGCGTCTGTGAGCTCATTCGTTTGAGGGGGCGGATAGCGCTTTCCCTCCGAGTGTGTTAGGCCGCCACCAAATACGCATGCGCAGCAGTTCGAAAAGAGGCGGGTGGCAGCATCGCATGTCACGGAGGGGGAGTACACTGTAACTGTTTCTCCAAAATAAAAAACTTCACATTTTAAGATTACTCTGAACATGATTATACAAACTAACAAACCCTGTAGGGCTAATGTTAGCACTCTGTATAACACAGTGCAGAATAGTTGTGTGTGTATGTGCGTTTCTGAGCAGAATGATGATGATAATGATAATAAGGTAAAGTAAAAGACTGCCAGCTGGTAAGTTGAGAAAGAGAGAGAAAAACAGGGAGAGAAAGAGGGAGAGAGAAAGAGAGAGAGAAAGAGAAAGAGGAAGGAGGAGAAAGAGGGAGGGAGGGAGGGATGTATTCATCAAGGTTTCAAACCATATTTTCAATACTATTTCAATAATGTACTACATACATACAGTGCAGCCAATAAAGCTGTTCTGAATTGAACTGATTTGAATTGAATAAGATAATACTGACAGGGGGACGGAAATTGAGTGGCCTTATAGAATATATTCACATTATGAATAGTCTAAGGGCAAAATAAACCAGCAGGGTAGCTCAAAATCTTTTATATTCTCTAACATTTCAGTTTCTCTGACTACCACTATTATATTGACTGCACAGTACAGTGCATGTGAGGCGATAAGGCAAACACATAGCTCAAGTAAAATCAACACACACACACACACACACACACACACACACACTTATATATATATATATATATATTCCGATTTGCATTTGTTCTTTATTGTCTTCTAAAATTTATTAAAAATAACTTGAGCAATATTTTTTTGCATAGTTTATTTTGCAGTTGATCATAATCCACAGGAAAACGATTTATTGTTTTAATCAAGAGATAGCAGTGATAATAGAACAGAGGAGCATTGGAAAGATGAAGGGAGATTAGGAAGGGTGAGAATGGCTGGAGAGTAGAGAATACAACAAAAGAAGAGAACCTGCTCATGCTGATACTCTCTTTTTCAGAAATATGCAGACACCATCAAACAAATGCAAATATACTGATTAAGATCACTGGAGGTCAATTGTGAGAGATGAGACTGTTCTGCAGGCGTACAGTATGTCACGCATTAGAGCGATATTACTGACTTTAAAGAGGTCAAAATAACAGTGCTGCCCTGCAGAGAGATGGAGAGAGAGTGTGTGTCAGAGAACAGAAAGTCATTGCTCAATGTGACAGGCACTCCCGGCAAGGAGCAAATGCACTATTTTAACCTTTATCATGAGTAGGACACAAGCACGTATGCACACACACACACACACACACACACACACACACACACAGAGAGAGAGAGGCTGCTGTGAAGGATAAGTGCTTCAGCAGGTACAAACAAAAAGAGGACATTAATGTGGACCTGGCATTTCTGGCGCTGTAATCCGTTTTTGTAAAGAAATTTCTGAATAGCCCTGTCTCTTAGAATTAGGAATGAACGAGAGCGAGGGAGAGAGGGAAAGGGGGGAATGTAGGCTGTTTATTTATGAATTCTGTTCCATAATGAACGGCTCTGTGGTGCTGCAGCAGGTCTGAGATCAGCAGATGGCTGTAACACTGCCCGCAGGGTTTGCTTAGGAGGATGGATTATTCATCATCCCTTCCTGCCATCAGTAATATAATCTCCCCAACCAGCTAACAGCACACACAAAGCTAATAACACAGTGCCTCTAACCCACAACTCTAATAATACAGAATGGTAAATAAACCCAACTTGGATAAGTAAAGGAACCATTTATCATAATTTATATTGTTTTGCAGGATAATTGAATTTTTTGGTAAGGCTTCAATTCATGTTTAAAATATTCATGTTACAGGGTTTTTCAGTATTACATGGAGCCTTTTTGATTTTGTATTTATGTATTCTACTCAGCTGAAAATCCTTGTGTTTAAACAAAACCCTACTGTGTGTCTCATCTTTGAGTGCCAGTGATCCCAACTGCTTACTTCTCTTCATCCTTGTTTTGGTACAAACAGCCTGAGGTCTTTTTGCATTTTAGTGAATATTTAATATGCACACCAACACAGACCACAAAAAAAACAAAATGAATAATTATATAATGTGATAAGAGCCCAGTGAATGTACACGCCAGACATAATATTTAATTCCTACAATGCTTCCTTGATCTCGAAAAAACCAAGTAAGTCGATTTTTTTGGACTCAAATTTAGACCAAATTTACACCTAGAAGGATTTGTCCCAACATTTTATAAGGTTAAAATATGCTTCTACCATACATAAATATATACCTCATATATTTATAAGGTTGTAAAATGATGCCATAGTGAGTATTTTTATATGGAATAACCTAGCAAGTCTCCCATGCTAGTCTAAACCTATTAGGATTTTACAGATCACAGGAGAACTAAAGAATAATACTTCTACATACATTGTTCATATATGTAGAAATTAACAGCTTTTTAATTTCACTGAGCAAATTCTTATACCCCCCTAGTGTAGTTAACTGGGTTATTAAAGGCCGGCCATGTCACTCACTGTCTGTGTTGAAAGGCATGTAAAAGAACCATTGCTGATTTTTGTCAAGAGTAGGCTGCACAGCCATCAGCGTGCTTCTGCCCTCCGATGGCCTGGCGAGCTATCCAGGGTGTACTCTGTCCTTGCCCAGAGCCAGCTGAGATGGGCGCCAGCCTCCCCGCGACCCTTATTAGGATTAAGTGGTTCAGAAAATGAATGAATGAATGAAATTCTGACACATTATAGTGCTTCATAGCATGATATAGTATCAATGGCCCAGTTTATACAATATATGTTTATACTGTACTGCAGTTATTACTTATACACAACATTTAAGATTTCTACAAGCTGAACATTAGCTAGGTTAGGCAACTGATTATTAAAAGTTGTGTTAATTATTTTAATAATTTTACTTTTTGTCTTTATTTTGGGATGGTTGCTCTACAGTCAGGGGAAAAACATGATGATGATCAGGATGGGTAGACATGTCTACCTGTCAAGCACATTACTAATCAAATTGAGTAAACTTTATAAACTTTACTCCAATTCAGGTACCCGCATTAAAGCATATGATGCACTATTGATCTATAATGGCTGCTGTATGGCAAAATTTGTCTTGTCAGGTGGAGATCAAAGTGTAGTAAACTTATATTTTGCAGATATGTTCATCCACTGTTTGTGATTTTTCACAATGGAAAAGATTTTAAATTACACCATAAAAAAGTCCATGTAAAGGTCATGGAAACACTGTTTACTTGTGAACTCAAAGTGTAAATTTAAGCTTGTTTATTTATTTATTTATTTATTTGTTTATTTTATTATTGCATTATTTATTTTTGCTTTAGGATACTTTATTATTGTGGGGGGGGGGTTTGTTTGTTTGTTTGGTTTTTTTTTTTTGGTGGGTGTGGGTTTGTTAGCAAATTTCTATCCACAGTTTTTGACAGATTTATCAGAATTCTTTTTATGATGGGTAGATGCCCACCCATTTTCCCAGTAAATTTTAGTAAGAAGACACACACTAATAAAGTCACAAAAAAATTAATAAAAAAAAAATCCCAGTCCCTTTGTCTCTTTTAATTGGTGAAATAAAAAGAAAAACCTATTTCTGTCAAAGCACATACTATTTGTATATTCAGGATCATAAGCTCTGATGTCAGACCAAGTTGCATCCACATCTGATCCAAATTGTGCAATTTTTGCAGCAATTAATATTCTTTGCAACCTACTTTTTTGGAAGCGTGGTAATACAGTGGGCCCAGCAGGGGTTGTAGTGTACTTAATTATTATGGCTTGGCGGAGGTTTGCACTCTCTGAGTGTTTTTATTATTATTATTATTATTATTATTAATAATAATAATAATAATAATAATAATAATTAAATTATTCTTTCATTCATTCATTTTCTAAACCACTTAATCCTAATTAGGGTTGCAGGGAAGCTGTCGCCCATCTCACCTGACTCTTGGTGAAGGCGGGGTACACCCTGAACAGTTAGCCAGGTCGTCGCAGGGCCAACACTTACACAACCATTTACACTCACTCTCACACCTAGTGATTTAAAACAGCCAATTAGCCTACTGTGCATGTTTTTGGACTGTGGGAGGAAACCAGAGTACCCAGGAGGAAACTCACGCAAGCACGGGGTAAACATGTAAAATCCATTCGGAAACTTCCAAGGCCTGGAATGAAACCCAGACCTTCTTGCTGTGAGGCAGACATGCTAAACACTGTGCCACTGTGTCGCCCTAATATTATTATTATTATTATTATTATTATTATTTTTATTATTGCTATTCTTCTTCTTCTTCTTCTTCTTCTTCTTCTTCTTCTTCTTATTATTATTATTATAATTCATTCATTTTCTGAACCGCTTAATCCTATTTAGGGTCGCAGCGAGGCTGGCGCCCATCTCAGCCGACTCTGAGTACACCCTGGACAGCTCGCCAGGCCATCGCAGGGCAGAAACATGCTGATGGCAATGCAGCCCACTCTTGACGAAAATCAGCAATGGAATAATAATAATAATTATTATTATTATTGTAGAATAAAACTACCCTTCTTGTAACATCAGCCAAATCATGAATAATACCTTTTAGGATGTAGTGTATATTTATTTAGGAAAAAAGCATAAGACATTAAGTAAGTCAAGTGTTTCTACAAACTGCTACAGCATACAAAGACATTGAAATCAACATGTTTTCACTTTTGTGGTGAAGGCAAATATGTGAGTTAGTACCAAATAGTGTACTTTACAATTTTCTTTTTTTTGTCTAATTGAAGAGCTCAGTTCATCACACTTAACATTGGGCAGTGAAACATAATATACAAAATCATACTGGATTGACTTAGTCATGTGTATAATCCTGTCTATACTTTGTTTACAGATCTACATTCTATCTCCTCTTTACTGTTAGGAAATCTCCTCACAGTAAAGAGGAGATAGATAGTAAATCTCCTCACAGGTCACATTTTACAAAAATCTTCGTGCTGAAAGTGAGGGTGCAAATTCAGTGAAGGAGCTCAAAACAGGCATTTTATGACTTCAGTTCTTTTAGCACTTGCGTCCTCAGTTAGAGTCATATTGTGATATGGAACTGCCACTAATGAATGTACACATTTAAAATGCAAAATATCAATCACTGATACAACCAAACAAATTAGTGAGTTACATTTACAGCATTTAGCAGACGCTGTTATCCAGAGCGACTTACAGAAGTGCTTTAAAGTCACTATCAGTGAATATATTCTTATACTGGTTCGTCAGGACACA
>JAQMYF010000012.1:29483084-29493367 GCA_030014195.1 Neosilurus mollespiculum | reverse complement strand
ACACACCCACACACACACACACACACACACACACACACACACACACACACACACACACACACACACACACACACAAAGATGATGAGCCCAGATGTGTGTTGTAATTATCAGATCCTCAGACAGCTTGTGTCAATGCTGAAGAATGGATCTGTCAGATGCACAGAGACAGGAGGCGTGGGATGAAAGGAGAGAGAAGGAAAGAAATGAAAGCCGAGACAGATAGACAGATTTACACAAAACCTCTATAGAAATATTTTCATGCTGGACAATTGAATCGCTCGATGACAGAAATAAATAAGGCCTAACTTTCCCAGCAAAGGTTTATAATGGCAGTTATATTCTCTGATCCCCAGAAAGTCATTTATTCATCAGTCATTTTCTGAACCGCTTAATCCTAATTAGGGCCACAGGGAGGCTGGTGCCCATCTCAGCCGACTCTGGGCGAGGGCAGAATACATCCTGGACAGCTCGCCAGACCATCGAAGGGCAGAAACACGCTGATGGCAATGCAACCTACTCTTGACGAAAGTCATCTCCAGAAAGTTTTCCAGCAATAACATTCTCTGCATATCACTAACGCTGATAGCTGAATGTGACATTGGCATTTTTCAGGAGTAATAAGATGTTTCTAGCAAACATAATAAAATATAAAGGGAAAATATAAAGGAAATATATATTTGATGAGTGTCAAGATTACACGGAGAATGTGAAATGAGCTGATTATAAAATTTATTTCTACAAACACACCTCACGTCAGTTGTTAATTTGTCAGCCAGTCACATGACCACTACTAACCTAGTGATATATAACCATCAGGTGAAGTATGAATTTTACATTTTTAATTACAAAAATGAAAAATGTACACTGTATGAGTTTGGACAATAGTCCAAAGACATGCATGTTGGATAATTGGCTGTTTCAAATCGCCTGTGGGTGTGAGTGTCAGTGTGAATGGTTGTGTCTGTTGGTCCTGCAATTGTTCAGGGTGTATCCTGCCTTTTGCGTGTTTAGGTCACATATAAACATGGTTGCTTTGAAAGTCCAAATCTTGTTGCAGCTCAGAGTTTATAAGCCATGATACAATTCTCAGCCTGCATTCAGACTTCATTCAGAAGGGGCCTGATCTGATCTTTTCCCAGATATGTGATACAGTGTTATCATAGTCATGGTCTTGTGAACAGTAGACGTTTACTTTAGGCTTTGCTTAGACAGACAGAAAGTAAAGAAAAACTAGGTGTGGCACTGGTGGAAAACCAATTCTTTTTGACAATGCTGAGCCTTCAAAGAAACAGGATTGTCTTAAGTAAGATATTATCCAACAACTATCATAGATAAGTCTGTCTCTATCATTTATTTTTTCCTTTAGCTGATGTGATCACTTGTACAGGGCAGTCTCTTAGCTGCACTTTTGACATCCATAATTATTATTGTTTTGACCATGTGGGGTCAATTCATGGGTGTGACCTGTTCAGACTAGTGTCAAATTATATAATAAAAATTTGATATTCATTAATAAATTCATTCATTCACCAAACCACTTAATCCTACTAGGGTCGCAAGGAGGCTGGAGTCTATCTCAGCTGACTGTGATCAAAGGCGGGGTACACCCTGAACAGCTCGCCCATCCATTGGAGGGAAAAAAAACATACATGCATTCACACTTATAGCTAGGGGCACTTTGGAGCAGCCGAATAGCCAAATGTGCCTGTCTTTGGACTGTAGGAGGAAACTGGAGTACCTGGAGGAATCCCAGGGAGAACGGTGTACAGTGGAGCAAATTCCACACAGAAACTCTGTTGCCAAGCTTGGGACTCAAACCCAGGACCTTCTTGCTGTGAGGTAGACGTGCTAACCACCATGCCACAATGCCACTCCAAAAAATTTTATATGAGCCACCTAATGTGGGAACATGGATGGAGGTTTGTTTACCAATGGATAATAGGTGTATTTACTATGTATTTTCTGCCAGAATTCCATATATAATTCACATTCTGCACAAAACAAAACCAACTGCGTGTTATACATTATCATATAATGTAATACCTCCATTTGATTCTCTGTGTTTATTTGTATTCAGCTGAAGTGGTGGGACTTTGTCCATTAAATTAAAAGAATTTCTTGATAATGCCATGGCCAATCAGAATAAATTTTAATCATTACCAATCAGGAATATGTTTCAAAGTTTCCCAGAGAGAAGAGCCTCTTGATAAGGACAAAGTACAGTGTCACGTTCAGAAAATGTACACACACACACACACACACACACACACACACACACACACACACACACACACACACACACACACTTTTGTCCTGTTAGAAAAACCTGACTGCATGTGTGTGAAGAGAATATGACAGAGAGGATTTTGCAGAACCCACTCTTCTCTGATTTCACACAAAAGGATGAACGTCATTACATGCACTTGCATTCTCATTCAAGATATGTAGATATAGCCTACCACTTAAATAGATATGTAACCAATATTTTTTTTTTCACTAACTTCCTCACTCATTTACCATACTGCCTAATCCTACTACTACGGTTGTGGGGAGACTGGAAACCATCTCAGCCAACACTTAGCGAAGGCATGATACATCCTGAACAGCTTGTAGGACCATCACAGGGCCACACACACTCATTCACTCTCGCATTCACACCTAGGGGTAATTTGGAACAGCCAAAGTCTAATGTGCATGCCTTTGGACTGTTGGAGGAAATTAGAGTACCCACACAAGCATGGGGAAACCATGAAAACTCGACACAGAAACTCCCTAGCCCAGGACTCAAACCCAGGACCTTCTTGCTGTATAAAAGTTCTACTTATATATTGAAATTGCTTCAGTGATCTATCGTATTCAGTACCACTGAATTGAGTAATTGAACAGCTTTTCTGTGTCGGTGTACACTAGAGAATGACTTACCTAATACGTTCTTTTCTAGAGCAACAATCCAGTCTGTTTCCAGTCTTCAAAAGAGTAACTTTCTGTTCCTCGACTTCCTGAGAAAAGTTTAAACATTTCTGTTATGTGTCTATTAAAGATGTTTAGCGACCATAGCAATCATCCATACATTGTATGTCCAACCAAAATAAGGACTTTGAGTCTCAAGTAATCAGGTCTCTACGTGCTTCTTTTTTTGGTAATTATTTATGTTTTATGGACGTGGTTCTGGCGGCATGTTGGTGTATAGCACGTCCTAGCACGACTGCCTCACAATAAGAAGGTCCTGGGTTTGATTCCTGGGTTCTGGCATTTCTGTGAGGAGTTTGCATGTTCTCCCTGTGCTTGCTTGGGTTTCCTCCGGGTACTTCGGTTTTCTTCCACAATCTAAAAACATGCACATTTGGCTAACCGGCTGTTCCAAATTGCCTGCACTGAGTGTTGGCTAAGATAGGGTCCAGCGACCCTAGTAGGATTAAACGGTTAGAGAAATAAGTGAGTTGAATAGATGTTATAGCTTTGTGAGCTGTAAACAGCTAGTCAGGAGCTATATGCAGAACAGTATGTAAAAAATAAAAATCATTTACGTTTATAAACCAAAATGATCTTAAATGAATGGGCTGGAAATTGTACTAAACTCGCTTTGTCTGGATTTATAGCTCATGGCATTTCAGTCACGTCCATCACACTGAAGACTTTTGTAACTGGATATTATATTACCTCTTTGCGGCACAGTAGTCTCTCTAAGAAACAAGCTTTACTCAATTTGCATTAGTGTTTAAAGTGGGAACCAAAAGCACTGAGGTGAACTGATATATATTTTTATGTCAGTGGGTCAATAGAGAACCATAAATGGACTCTGCTCTCTTTAAACTGGTTCTCCCATCAGGGAAAGGCACTGCTTGTTCACACATTCTTGAATGAAGGTGGAGAAGGCCTTCTACTTAATGGCATTCAACATGCAGTATACATAATTACCTCCTGATAAGTGCGAGTAGGAGTTTCGCTTGCAGACATGTGGAAAGTGTTGACATGGTGACTCCCCATTAACAGAACACAGGATTAACACAGGGGTGATTCTCATTCTCAAAACAGTACAATATCACCACCTTGAATGATCATCCTCAAGATTAAATATGTAATAATGGTTCTGTGACTTAGTGTAGAGTAATCCATACAAATTGGGTCACTCAGATTATTAATAAGGATGAGAATAGACAAGTTGGATTGCTTTCAAAAGAAAGACTGTTGGTTCTTAGAGGATCTCAGTTACATATGTCGTGCCTCCCAAACTCTCCAGTTACAATGAAAATATGTATATACTCATCATCAGGTGGTTTTTATTTACATCTTTGAAGTGGAAATCTGCTGAAATTGCTGAAGCCTTTGATGGCTTGCATTAGCCTGTTTAAAAAGGAACTGAGAAATCGCATGGGATATATCCCAGTACATTTAATGCACAACACTTCCGCATTAACTGTTTATTTGAAGTCACTATTACCACTTAGCATGTGCATTAGCATCAGCTGTTTAACTTTAGCGGACAGTAGTGGCCTGGTGGTAGGGTGCTGGATTACTGATCCCAAGGTCAGGGGTTCAAGCCCCACTGTCACCGGGCTGTCACTGCTAACCGCTAAACCATTACTGATTTTCGTCAAGAGTAGGCTGCATTGCTGTCAGTGTATTTCTGCCCTGCGATGGCCTGGCGAGCTGTCCAGGGTGTACTCTGCCCTCGACAAGAGCTGGCTGAGATGGATGCCAGCCTCCCCGCGACCCTAATTAGAATTAAGCAGTTCAGAAAAAGAATGCTTAACTTTAGCTTGTTAGCAGCTTTGTAACTAAGGGCAGTTAAATTGATTAATGTTCACTGAATATTTTTGAAAAGCTGATTGTTTGTTTACTTGATGATCTTACAGTGCAAACGTTGAAGTCCTTTCGATATAGCAGTGTTGTGTTCCAGGCAGACTGCATGCAGGAATACAACAGATGATAGGACACTCATTACAACCATAAGAGACTTCAGACCTACAAAAAAGACTTGTGAGCATGTCTGGCTAGTGGGAACAAAGAATTATGTTGCTGTTGTTTTCTTTTTTCATCTCTCCAATGTTGCTGTTCTGCTGTGTCTCTCCTCCAGTCTCTCCAATGCTGTTGTTTTGTTGCATGTTGCTTGCTGGTATGAATAAAGAATGATACCGGTACTGTGGTTCTGTTTTGGTTTTTTGTTTCTCGTTCTCCACTGTTTTCTCCACTGTTGCTGTTCTGCTGTGTCTATTCATGTTCTGTTTTGTCTCTTATAGTCTCTTTGTTCTTGTTTTATCCCCTCCACTTTCTCTGATTTTACCATTTTGTTGTGTCTCACCGAGTCTCAAGAACACGGTAATTCTGTTATGCCACCTCTGGTCTCTCTAAAGCTGTAGATCCTTTCTTTCTCAGTCTAAGCCTCTTATGTGTTTGTGTTTGTCTAACAGTACACTTATGCTGTGTGTCCTTCAGTCATCAAGATTTTTCTGTCTGTTTTGCATGAACCTTTATGCACCTCTTATGCATCTATTTTATAGGCCTTTGTCTCTCCAGGTTTCTGAAATTCATGTCTCCTAGTCTTTCTAATGTGCTGCTGTCTGGGTCTTTTTCCATTTTGTCATTCTAATAAAGTCTTTCCACACTTCCTTTCTTTCTCAAAGGCTTACACGCCTCTTTTTAAACAATGTTTTTGGTGCTGTGTTTCTTTCACTGTCCTCCTAATGCTTGTCTATCTCATCCTGCTTTGTGGAGTCAGTCACTCACTGACAAGATTGTCATTTTTGGTTCCTCAGTCTGCCCTCCACGCTACTGGCTGCTTTCATGTGTCAGCCAGGCTTTGTACAGGCTCTGCAGAAATCTCATTAAACGCAGCCTGAGTACAGAGTCACTTCTCAGACCTGATTCTCCACACTGCTCAAAATCCCACTCCTCTGGCTCTCTCTCTCTTACTTTTAATCACACACAAACACACAGACACAAACATACTCTCTCTCTCTCTCTCTCTCTCTCTCTCTCTCTCTCTCTCTCTCTCCTATTTCACTATTCTTTATTTCACTCTCTATATTTCAGTTTTTTCTTGATGTCTAATAATGTGTCTCACAAATACCTGACTTTTTTGTATTTAATTTGAAAAGAAACCTTTATTCTTCGGGGTTGTTAAAGAATCTAGAAAAGCTGGCTTGGAAATGTGTACAACCTGAACAAATTGCCAGCATATTGCAGGGTTAACACAGACATGACCAACCATTCACACTCACATTCACACCTAATGTGTATGTCAGTACTGTGGGAAGAAACCTGAGTACTCGGAGGAGACTTGCTTGCAAACACAGGAAGAACATACAAACGCCACCCAGCAAGGCCCTTGGCTAAAATTCAAACTCAAAGCCTTCTATCTATGAGGCCAATGTGCTAAGCCACCCTCTAGATACATTTATATTTTGATTTCTTTTTAATTACAAATAACCAAATGTTTCCACAAGGTCATCTGCAGTGTAATTGTTTATGTAGACATTTGCCTAGACACAAACAAATACCATCCCACATATAGAAACGCATGCTCACATGTATTCATGTACACACACACACCCACACACAGATGGTCAGAAAGGTGCAGCATCTTTCACTCAGCCATTCAGCCTGGTTAATACTGTAGTGTGCAGAGTTAAGGTGAGTGTTAGTGTGATGGGCAAAGGGTTTTTGAATGTCTGGATATCTCCTCTGTGGTCTGATTTATAAAATCACTGCTGTCAACTAGCAAGAAGAAAAAGTACATTGTCAACAGAACACTGTCACACTCAGAACAAGCAGTCTGAACATGATGGCCCTCTTCTCTCACTCTTTCTTTCTCGCATGTCCCCTAAGTGGAGGAGATCATCTATCAGAGCAGAGATGGGAATGTAATGAAAGCAAATATCCAAACCAATCAGACTGAGCTTCTGATGAAAAATACTACGTTTGTGAGTAATGTTTGCTATTATTCCTGAACACCCCTCTAAGAGACAATGACATTGGCTGCATCTGAATATGCATACTTGCTTCCTATTAGTATGCAAAAAGCACTACTTATGATGTCTGAATACTCAGTAGCCATTTAATAGTAGTGGTACCCAGATGATCTATTAAATCTGTAATATGCAAAAGCACCACACTACCCTCTGAATAACTGCTTGTTAGCTATTTTAACTAATACTATAAGCAGATGGCTAACAAAGGACAGATAAGATACATCTGAATTGTGAGCTTACTACTTGCTTGCATGCTTGTAGAATATACTACAAGGATGGCAGAATAGTAGGAACTTTACCAACATTAATACATACTGACTATTGAAATGGAGCCAGTGTCCACTGTCTTAAAGGTAGCTGATATTTTTGTGGCCTAACTATTCATTTCTGTTTTTTAATTTACTATTTGGACTTTAACTCTTTTTAACAACAGTTGCCCAGCATCAGCCTGTTGCCTAACAGTTGCCTAACAACAGGCTTAATTGATCTTATTTAATTGTTGTTTTAATCAGGTTTTCCAATGACAATGCATGTGTAATATCTGACAATCTTGTAACTTCTGTTTTCATACAGGTAACATTTAAAGCTTCCAAAGTTGCAGTCTCACCAGATCTCAATTACGTCCTCCTAACATATGATATTAAAAAGGTCAGAGGGTCCTACATTGCATACGGCACTTTTTCCTCCCATACAAGCACTAATAATATTTAAATGTGATGGGTACTCTTAAATTTACTGCAATATCCAAACCACTTGCTTTTTAGTTGTTTCTAAAAAGAAAAAGCAATAATTTTAAGGATTCTTGTGAGAATCTTTGTTTATTTTTACATTCACAGCATTTGGCATGCACTCTTATCCAGAGTCACTTAACTTTATCATTTGTATTCAACTGAACAACTGAGGGTGAAGGGCCCTGCTCAAAGGCCCAACAATGACACTTTGGTGGTGCTGAGGCTTGAACCATCGACCTTCTGATCAGTAGCCCAAGTGTTAAGTGGTTTATAAGTTATTTTAAATGTCATGCATTTTGTGGTAGTTTCAAGACTTCTTACCAAAAACAAAAAGTCAGTTTGAGTACAGCATGCATTTGCTGTGGCATAAACTTTGCAGTAAACATATGCAATGCCAGAACTTTTATTTCAGTACAGAGTTGAATAAAAAAATTTCCGAGACCTTGTGTTAACAATGGGAGAAACAAACCTCTGGGTGAAGTCTACAGCATAACCTAAACACTTTCACTTGATTTCAGGTCAGGACTCTGTGAAGCCAATTCATGTATGTAAATGATTCCTCATGCTCCCTGAACCAGTCTTACTATTTGAGCCTGAATTTTATCTTCATATTCTTCATCTTTTTCCGATTAATCGGACACGGTGGCAGCAAGCTAAGCAGTGAGGTCCAGACATCCTTCTCCCCAGCCACTTTCTCCAGCTCTTCTGGGGGGACACAGAGGCATTCCCAGACCAGCTGAGAGACATAGTCCATCCAGCGTGTTGTGGGTCAACCCTGGGGTCCCTTCCTGGTCGGACATGCCCAAAACACCACAACAGGGAGGCGCTTGGGAGGCATTCTAATTAGATGCCCGAGCCACTACAACTGGCTCCTCTCAACGTGGAGGAGCACCGTTTCTACTCCAAGCTCCTTTTGCCCCAAGGCAAACAGGTCTTAGGTGAAGGTCCAGACTGTGTGGTTCAGAAGACCCCTATGAGAGAAATAAGTTCAAGGACTCAGTTTCCCTTGCCCAGACGCGGGTTACCGGGGTACCCCCTAGAGCGAGGCCTGGGGGAGGGGCTATAAGGCGAGCACCTGGTGGCCTTCGGCTTTTAGGATATGGAATGTCACCTGAATTTTATATTTAATTCATTTCACTTCAGATTTATTTGCGCAGAACTTTTTACAATTGACATTCTTTCAAAACAGATTTACAGAGTAAACAAATTTGATTACGATTGTCAACATATGAATTTAAACAGTGGTTTATGTATAAGACCCATACATCCCTTATGAGCAAACCTGTTGTGTTGGTGGCAAGAAAAAACTCCCTGAGATGACATGAGGAAGAAACGATGAGATGAACCAGGCTCAAAAAAGAAACCCATTCTCATTTTGGTCACCCCAGATAATGTGATTGTAGAGATCTTCCAAAACTGTCACATGTTTAAAAAAAGTTTTAACTATCTAGGAGGAAAAACAATAGATTTAACATGCAGTATACATGGTTTGTTGTCCTTTAACTGCAAGTGAAATTCTAGTCCAAACCATCTTAACAAAAGCATTTGTATTTTTCTTCATGTGATCATGGTTGACTAGGCATATTACACAAAACTGGTATGCCTTTGCCTTTCCATCAGTGCCCTTTACACAACACCTGGTATTCCCTGGCAGTCTCCCATCCGTGTACTAGCCAGGACCAACCCTGCTGAGCTTCTAAGATCAGACGGGATCAGGTGTTCACAGGGTGGCATGGGGACTCATTGAATTAGCAGCAATTTAAAGCTGATACAAATATCTGGGCCATCAGGGAAGAAAGTTTGCATTGAGGTCAAGATCTGACTTTATTTTATTCTCACATAATGTTACTGATCCTCGACCAGACCTGCTGAAGCATTCACAGATCATAACACTGCCTCCGAGTACTTACAGATGGGCCACAATGCATGATGGGTATTTCACTTCATGTGCTTCCCCTTCTTACACTGACATGCCCATCACTTTGAAACAGAATAAATTTGGACTCGTCAGACCACATGACATGATTTTCCACTGCTTCACAGTCTGATCTTTGTTTTATTTTTTTTATGACCACACAGCTATTTAGTACCAATCTGATATTCTTATGCAGAAAAAAAAAGCTTGACAAAATTATTTTGCTTTTTTTTGGCCAAAATAAGTTAGCTTACAACAAATAATGCATTTTAACTTTTTTTTTTTTATATATATATATATTTTTTTTTGTAGTGTAAAATACAGCTAAACTATAAATTCAAGCTCAGCTTCAGATTAAGTGATATTGTAGTCCAGATTGCATGCATGGTTTGTTTATGTAACACACACACACACACACACACACACACACACACTCCCAGATGTATTAGACATGTCATGTTGTGGACAGTGGATTGAATGTTGTAAAACTGTATATACTGTAAAACTCACACAGTTAAGGATGACAGCTTAGATTTTTCTGTTTTAGGTGTATCGTTACTCCTTTTTGGCATCCTACCTGATCTACAATTTGCATACAAGGTACTGAGGCACATAATTCTGTGTGTGTGTGTATATATATATATATATATATATATATATATATAT
>JAQMYF010000012.1:29470575-29480811 GCA_030014195.1 Neosilurus mollespiculum | reverse complement strand
GATAATAAGACAAACATGTGTGTGTGTGTGTGTGTGTGTTTGCGTATGTGTGTTTATAGAGAAGTGCATGAGTTGAACCCACCTGAAGTGTCAGATTCGGTGCTGCAGTTTGCCTCATGGGGAGTTAAGGGGCAACAGCTGGTAAGTAATTTCACACTGCCTATCATCACATAGTCCAACAGAGTAGCACAGCAGAACACACTGAAAACTTATATATGAGTAGCATCAGGTAGAACAAACAACAACAGTTAACACATCACCCACACCTCTGCAGCCTTTAATTATCTTGTGAATTAGAAATACAATGAGGAAGAAAAGACATACGTGTGGACAGTTAGTATCATGCCAGAGGGCTCTGTCTTGTCCAAACTGTAAGGTGGGGGTATTTGTTTGTTTGTGTATTTATTCATTTATTGTTTTAATTGTTTGTTTAATCATAGTTATTCCAAATGTCTGCATGCAAATTGGAAAGTTATTAATTTATATTTAGGCATATTGCGAAACATTACAAATTCTTTAAAAAATTAGTAATCCTTGGTATGTCACAGATAACCTGTTTTTACTATGATGCTAATGCATGGAAGATATGTAATGACTCTATTATTACTATGTGCTGACAAAGAAAGTGATTAAGAAGTCATTGACAAATGTATCTGTGTTCCTCTCATTTGTATATATTTACAGTTTAATCTATTGCACTACAAAATGATCAGCCCTCTAGAAACAAGCAGTACTTCAACACACACCAAAGACTGAGAGAGAGGAAGCGGGAGGGAGGGAGGGGGAGAGAGAGAGAGAGAGAGAGAGAGAGAGAGAAGATGTGCAGGGAAGTAAGGAAAATTAGATATTTATGAACATATGCATATACAGACTCAGTATGTTGAAAACTCTGATTTATTATCGTTTTATACCATCATTGCTATTTTTCAGTATTTGGATAAGATGGTATAAAAGTATCAGCCCCAGCCATTAACATTGGGTATATATTTTCTGTGACACCTCTGCTGCAGTAAATTGCATGTATGATTTAGTGTGATTTAGTGACATTTGTGTACCTCTCGCTCTACATATTTGAGTAGGGTATAATCCCAGAGATGCTGCAGGCAACCTGTGCTTCAGGGCTTACATACAAAGGCTCAATCAACACAGCCCCAAATTAGAATGAGATAATTACTATCCATTATTACAGTGTGCTTTTAGAAAAAAGCCATTAACTAATGACACATGTATGTGCATGGACCTTGCATCTGTAGAAAAATCTGTCTCCTACTTACAGTCGTCTTCTAGCACTCTTATTAAAAAGGTTTAATGTGTCTAATGTGTCTGTATGTTCTTTGGTCTGTAAAATAGGTTTCATGTAAAAGTTCCATAAGAAGAGAAGAAATACGGTATATCCAACTATCCACTGAAACACTGAGGAACTGGTACCTGGGCCTTTCAGGGGTCTTAATCCACCTCTTAATATCAACACTATCATGTCGCAATATAGAAACCATCAATAATATGCAAAAACTCAGTATAGCAAGGCCTGGCATTACAGAGAGAGAGAGAGAGAGGTATTTTGCAAGTGAATACCATTATTATTAAAGCAAGAAACCCAGTTAACCCTTTATCTCAGAATGCATCGTCACAGATACACCTGTGTTACATTTCTGCTAATAAGTCCGAGCATTACATAACTTTCACCGGCGATCACTGGTGGAAGCTGTCTGCCAAATCTGCTCGGCCAAATGTAACAAGCGTAAATGTAATGGCTTGGTGATAAAGGGTTCAGACAGCTTAAACCTCTACACTACAACATAAGCCTAGGGTGAATATGCAAACTCCACACAGAAACACCCACGCCGACCACAGGACGCAAACCACGGAATGTCTTGTTGTGAGACGAGAGTGCTAACCACTACACCACCATGACCCCCATTAGCAGAAAATAAATATAGTATTTATATATGATTTCACTGGTGTACAATTGCCTGTAACTAAGAAAGAGGTATGAAGATTAGATAAGAATTACATGAGCTAAGAATGAGCCCTTTATATCTACATATCAATCAGTTCCTCTTGCATAGATCCTGCCATGCTGCACCATCATGCTTATACAGTTGCGCAGGGCAGTTAAACCTCTACATTGCACCTACCATGTTTCAACTTTTTACAAATGGCAGTATGAATCTGGAAAGAAGCACAGAAAAGAAGACAAAGATTAACAAAATAAGGCAAATAAGCAATAACTAGAATCTGTGTTTACTGGTGCTGGCTATCAAGTTTGAGGATCTAAATAAAAAAAAATGGTAACTTATTAATTAGTACAAGAAATACTGTGGAAGTGTGAATATAAGGACTCCACCAATTTGATGGCCACCTATGTTCTATTACAAGCAAGGAAAGGTCACGGTATAGGCAAGGGATTCTGTTGGTTGCAATCAGATGAATTCTAGCTTTATATTTTTTAATTAAAGTCTTCCAGTAAAGTTCTGAAGTGCTCATTACTCTGTCAAGATACCTGCACAGTGAAAACCTGGAGCGAACAGCAATGACTTAATACGGTTCACAGCTTATAACTGGAAGGTTCTGAGTTTAAATCCTAAATCACTAAATCCCTAAACAGTGACTATTGGACTGTTGATTAAAATAAATGAGCTCCAGACAGGGATTGTGTCCGGTCTCAATTGAATAACATTGACTGCTGCGTGAATAAATGTAAATGCATGCATACAGTAGCTAGTACTACATGCTTTAGCTTGGGGACATGGTTGATCTGCTACTTATAATTAATTGCTCATCCATTGACTTCCATTTTATATAACAACAACCTTTTACAGTGTAGGGTTACACTATGAATCCTTCATCCATTAACTCTCTGCAGTGTCACTCAGAACCATTTGCCATATTTACCTGATTGAGTTAACTGTAGGAATTATACACTGCCTCGCCAAAAAAAGGCGCAAGCAAAAATATGTTGTTGCTTCGCCTTTAGCCTTACTTACAGCACATAATTGTCATGCCATTTTTTTCAACAAATCCAGTGTTGGGTTCATTCTTCACCAACGTCTTGAATTAATGAGGGGAAAATGTAACCACTCCATATAGTCTTCTCCGGTGCATCCCGAAAACATTTAATAGGGATAAGTTCAGGACTATGGGGTGCCAAGACATGAAAATGATTTCTCATGCTCCCTGAACCACTCTTTCATTATTTGAGTCCCCATTTAATGTCTGTGCCATCAGGGAAGAAAAAGTCCATTGATGTGATAACCTGCTCATTCAGTACATTAAGGTCATCAGCTGACTTCATTTTATTGCCATATTAATGTTGCTGAGCCTCGACCTGACTACGTGGAGCAACAATGCCATGGAGATTACATGCTGTGATCAATGCTAAATGCACTCCACGCTGAACAGCTCACCAGACCATTGCAAAGCAACGCAGATATAGAACCATTCACAGTCACACTTACACCCATAGAAAACCCACACAAGCACGGTGAGAATGTGCAAGACCCATACAGAAACACCCTTGCCAGGCATGGGGCTCGAACCCAGGACTTTCTATGGTACGACCCAATAAACATCATGTTTGCTGAGAATCAGTTAGTTAATAGGCTGGTTCATGGCAATCTATGGTTTGTAAAGTATTTAGCCAAAATGGACTATCAGTTAAGTATATTACAATACCTGTTTCTAAGGTTTTCCGTTTCTTGGTTTTGAGGTTCTGATTTACTTTTTTCTTTTTAAATTATGGGTGTGTGCATATCTAATTCTTGTCATCTGGTACCCGATTAAAAGTTCTTCTACAATCCTGTGTTACATTATTTCTGCAGTTTATTTTTAAAAGACCTGCAGAAAGAGAAAGAAAAAAAATCCTTCCCTGAAGATTGCCTTGTAGGCAATTTGAGCACACCATGAATATATTCTAATATTTTCTGTATCTTGACATGTAACACTGCATCCATCTGTGTCTTTGTGTCTGTCTCTCAGATTTATATATTTGAAAATAACATTTACTACAAGCCAGATGTAAAGAGCAGCTCTCTCAGACTGACATCATCAGGACAAGAGGGATTAGTGTTTAATGGGATTCCTGACTGGCTCTACGAGGGTAAAAGATAACTACATATACATGTTCATACATTAAAACAGCCTTATATCACAGATATTTATGTGTAGGTTTACTTGAAATTATTAATTACATTTCTAAACATATAAAAGTTCTGTGTATTATGGATGTAAAGCTCAGTGTTTCATTATAGTGAGCAGTTTCATCTGTGTTTCCATAGTAACAAACATCACTTACCTTGGTCTTTCTAGCAGACTTACATAAGGATTAGCTCAGACCTAGTATGTATTAAAGATTTCATGTAATAATTACATAAAATCTTGAATATACTTCTAGATACAGATTTGATACTCATAAATATACTCATTTTTTATGAATACCTGTCTGAATATATGTATATTCTGGTTATCTGGCTAAATTAAACAAATTAATAAATAAGCTTCTAAATCAAAAAATATATTTTGATTTGAAGCTTCATGTCAATTTTTCATACCAAATTTTAATGTTTAAAATGTTTACTGTGTGGACGCTGTGCTGTTGGGCAGATTGCTCTCCAGCAGTGCTGCAATATGGTGCTGTTTGCAGCCATGATCTATATTTTTCATTATCGAGAGTGATCTTTCCTATTTAACAATAATTACCTGAAATTCTTATGATTGCACTTGATTCAGCTGTGAAGCAGCGGTGTACATGTAATGTCAATTAAGTAATTAAGGCCATATTGGAGGTTGTATGTGGAAGAAGTACAAATCTTTTTGTATGGTCCGTAATAGCTATGATTTTGCGATGTTTATAGCAATCACTGTATCATGATGTAGATAGATGGATAGATAGATTTAAAACCATCGAGGAGTAAAGTGAATAACAGTGATGCCTCATTACAATAGCATTTGTCATAGAGTGGTGTACATTAGGCAGAAAGTGAACAGTCAGTTCTCAAAATTGATGTGGTGGAAGCAGGAAAAATGGGCAAGCATAAGGATCTGAGTGACTTTGACAAGGGCCACATTACCATGGCTTGATGACTGGATCAGAGCGTCTCCAAAACCACAGGTCTTGTGGGGTGCTCCCAGTATCCAGTGGTTTGTTCCTATTAAAGTGGTACAAGGAAGAAAAAACAGGTATCCAGGAGCAGACTCACGGGCACCTAGGGCTCATTGATGTGCAAGGGAGTGAAGGCTAGTCCATGAGGTATATCCCACTGAATTGGGATCATTGCTGAAATTACTGAAAAAGTTAATGCTGGCTGTTATATAAAGGTGAAAAACAGTAGCACTGCCACATAGTACATTGAAGATTGCTGCATATATGACTAAGTAGCTGCAGACCAGAGTGCACATGCGTGACTCCTGACCACCACTGAAAGTGCCTACAGTACAGTATGAAAACCAAACCATGGAGCAATGGAAGAAGGTGGACTGACTCTGATGAATCACTTTTTAAATACAGCTGGGTGCATATGCATCCCATTTATGGGGAAGAGATGGCAACAAGATGGGCTATGAGAAAATGGCAAGCCACTGGAAGCAGTGTGATGTTCTGGGAAACAATCCTAGAATATCATATAGAGTACTTAATTCTGCCTAGACTCAGTGATGACTATGTACTATACAAAGCTATAGCTTTAAGTATATATTATCAAAAAACATTCATAGTAATAGTGAACATGTGAACATGTAAATGTGAAATGTCCAAATAGAATACACTAAAATCTAATTCATGTGTTTCTGGTTTACTTTGTTTTGGCTTGGCTGTTAGAGGAGGTGCTGCATTCACCAGTAGCTCATTGGTGGTCGCCATCTGGATCCAGTCTCGCATTCCTCACCATCAATGACACTCTTGTACCAAAAATCTTACTGCCACGCTTTACTGGGGCTCTTTACCCACGGGGAACATACTACCCCTACCCAAAGGTACACACCTTTATCATTCATATACAGTAGTATTTAATTATTTCCATGTATTTTTGTAATATATTTCAAAACCTAGTCACATATATGCTGAGCGAGTCATCAAATCAGAGTGGCACTCTGGCACAGCAGGTTCTGTTGCTGTCTCATAGCGTTACTGCCTGGGGATCAATCCTGAGCTGTCTGTGCAGGCTTTCTCACTCTGTTTGCATTTATCTTCCCACTCAGGTGTATGTGCATGTGTAAATGTGTGTGGCCACAGTTGTAGTGATGCTTTGTCTGAAATTGGATGTGTCATCCCAAAGTACATGCTAATGAGCTAAATAGCATGGGAAAATAGTACACCATGAGCTGTTCCTTTATAGAGTGGGCTTGCGATGTACTTGATATTGAAATGATAGTATCCAGTGTCACAGAGAAGAGAATTGGTTCTTTTGAGACTGGTTCCTATCAAGGATTCGTCAAGGTCTGTCATTATCATGTCTCATGGATGGACAGGTTACAAGTGATCAGCTCCAAGCACAGGTGTGACCAGAAGACACATTGTGATCACTCTGACCACATTTGGAGGTGTTCTGGGGCGGGTATAGCCAGAATTTTAGTGGTGTTTACACAGTCCACCGAGTGGGCCACATTGAAGGACCACCTACTTTGTATAAGCAAAGTATGCACTCATCTGCATCCCAACAGCACCTTGTTAAAAGTGGGATATAAAGTTTTCATTTCTCATCCTTTTACTTTCCTGCAGTTGCCATCCCCTGTTGGTGCATTTGGTCTCTGTGTCAGGACTCTGCCTTGAACTCCTTTTTTTTTTTTTCCTGCTGGTGAGCTGCTGTATTGCAGTTATTATTTAGTTTGTTGTTGTCAGCCATGTGCCCTTATCTTGCCCCTCCCCTTGTGGTGTGCATGTCTGTGTCTGTTTTCCCTCCTTTTTGTGTCCTACCACAGCTGACCATAGTTGTCTAATCATTTGGTTGTCTATTTAAACCCTGCTTTCCTTTGCCTCGTCAGTTTGTCTCACTCTCTCTGTGAAGTAGCCTGACTCTATGCTGTTGGTTTGTTCTGAACTTACCTGTCTGAAGTTGTATTTTGTCCTCCCTGTTTGATCTGTTGGAACTTTTGCCTGTTTTTTGGATTTTGATATTGCCTGCTATTTTGTAACTTTTGTCCATCTACTGTTGTTACCTGTGTTTTGACCTCTGCCTGAATTTGGACTTTGTTATTGATGTGTGCCTTGAAATACTTTTGCCTAACTCCCTTGTGAGAATAAACTCCTCACCTTCAACTTTTGTTGCTCTGCATCTGAGTCCTTACCACCCCTGACACTCTGCAAATGGAAATATGTGTATGTGGGTTTTATTTACATTCAGACTGGGGAAGGGATATGCAGTCACAAGTGGTCATTCAGGCTGCATGTGGGACGCCTGCTAATGCGTGGTGTGAGCGGACATACTTGCACCACCCCTGTGACCTGATCTCTCAGGACACATGTTAATGACAGTTGTGAACAGTGCCTTCATATCATCTCCATGAATTTTTTTCCCTTGGTGTTAATATCTCAGGCTTATTAATTAAGAATACATTTTAAAATTTGCATAAAATGTTTTATATTATTTATGTTAGGTTGCTTTGTGAGAATGTCCATTGTTAAAAGAGGTATAAAAATAAAATGGAATATTATGTATTTTGAGACACAGCTTGTTTGTTGCTTGGTCACATTCAGCTAGTGAACTGAAGAAACTTCATTATGATTTTACATCTCCTGTGCAACAAACTACTTCCAGTGTACAAACAAACTGATTTGAGCATTCAAGCTAATTTTTAAATGTATTATTTATCCCATTTAAGAAATTTTAAGCATCCTAATCTTTCTGACTGAACTTCCTTACAAGGCTCCCAGAGGTTAATAATGTGCACTCTTCATCATGATCATCAAAACTCTTGTATCATTTATAAAGCTGAAGACTACATGTACTTATACAGTTCAGCTTACCCATAAAGGTACATTTGCATATTCAGAGTGTTTCCATATTTTATGTTTAGTTTGGGCAACCAGATGGGATTAATTTAGAATAAATATGTTTTTAGTGCAAGGGCACAGGAATCAATTAAAGCAATCATAATTATGGCAAACACACACATGTATGTATTGATACACACACACTCCTGGGATTTGTTCTGACACCTTTCTATGAGCATTTTGTTTGGTGTCAGACCAGATGTACTAACCTTGTTTCCCATGCACTAGATGTTTTTCCTTGGAAAATGTTTGGTAGGCACTTACCACTGCATACCAGGAAAACCCATGACCTGCTGTTTTGCCATCACAAAGCATCCCATTTCAGGACTCACTGAGATACTTACATTTGCTCGATTTTCCTGCTTCCAACACAACAACCTTGAGAACTGGCTGTTCACTTTCTGCCTAATACACTGCATTCCTTGGCAGTTGCCAATGTAATAACATAATTATTCACCGACAGCAAGGTGGATGTTGCTAAATAGTCTATTCACTTTAACAATATCCACCCAGCCTAAGGCGAATTATTACTGTAGTACATACCACACAGGCACATAAAAGAGCAGACTTTAACACTTTTTAAAAAGTTTCTTTTTACATGCTTTAACCAGAAAGGCACGGTGGCACAGTGGTTAGCACGTCCACTTATCAGCAGGAAGGCCTGGGTTCGATTCCCGGGCTCGGGCGTTTCTGTGTGGAGTTTGCATGTTCTCCCCATGCTTACATGGGTTTCCTCTGGGTACTCCGGATTCCTCCAACAGTCCAAAAACAAGCACAGTAGGCTGATTGGCTGTTCCAAATTGACCCTAGGCATGAGTGTGAGTGTGAATGGTTGTGTGTGTGTGTGTTATCCCCACGATGGTTATTACTAATTGTTCGAATTAATAAGAGTTTCTTTTAAGTATAGTCTAGAAGTATTTCTGTGTGTGTATGTCTGTACAAAGATTATTATAGTTAAACACAGGCTTTCTGTCCCTGACATTCCATAGATAACACAGAAAACTCCAAAATTCTTTCACATGAGTAAGAGTTAGGATAGAGATTTTGTGTGTCCACACATACACACACACACACACACACACACACACACACACACACACAACTGAAGAAGATAAAACAGAGAGGCAGAAGAGAAGAGTGGGTCTCTCTCTTGTCTGGTTCCTAGGAGAAGGTGGTTTGGACTGAGATGAAGTGAAACCCATGGCCATGATGCAAGATCACATGTGTTTTGTACTTATTTTGTTGTATTATATTAAATTACTAAATTGGGGACTGATAGAATCTGTTTGGTCTTTCACACATCAACGAGCACGAGGAACCGGTGAGGTCTAAAGAAGATGGTTCCTAACATGATCAGTGTCTATTCTGGTAAGTACCTACCAAAGGTGGTTCAATAAAGGACATCCAGTGAACTGGCAAAACTGTTGTGCATGTTGAGTGAAGGCTAATATGTCTGGTCTGATACAACAGAAGTGCTACTGCAGCACAAAATGCTGAACACACAGCACAATTTTGCCGATTTCACCGAGGGTGAATACCATTATTACTACAGCAAGAAACCCAGTTAACCCTTTATCTCCGAATGCATCGTTGCCAATACACCTGAGTTACATTTCTGCTAGTAATTCCAAATATTACGTACTGTCGGTAAATTTGGCACTCGGCCAAATGTAATAAGCGTAAATGTAAGGGCTCAGTAATAAAGGGTTCAGACAATTCCAAAACTCTACTCTACAACATCATCTGGAGCAGTTCAGAATCAATATTTATCTAATAACATGACAAAAACATAAGACATTTAAATAAAATGCATCATATTCACCAGAACTTGTTGAAATTGCCTGGCTTGTCAAACAGTTTTGGTCTGACCAACCAATCAGAGGACGGAAAAATGCTGATGTTATTGTGGGCCAGCTAGCTGGCCACGTGAGGCGAATTTGTAATCTGATTGGTTAAAGAAACAAGCCCATCGCTAATATAGTTTAAGTGACATTGGTACAGACTACTGATTCTGAAAGCCCTGGGCAGATTAGATTGACATGGCAGCACATAGAGGCTGAAATCTGATTGGACAAAAAAATCTAACAGCCAAGAGACACATTACCAAATGAGAATAGACTGTGGGGAATAAATTAATACAATCTCATGGAACAAATACTTGAATTTAAGTTGTGAATGTAGGTCAGTGCTTCTGATATTGTTTGGGCCAGCAGAGAAGGCCTTGCTGGCCCTGAAGGCCCACCACTGAT
>JAQMYF010000012.1:29440046-29464881 GCA_030014195.1 Neosilurus mollespiculum | reverse complement strand
TCCAGGGTGTACCCCGCCCTCGCCCAGAGTCGGCTGAGATGGGCGCCAGCCTCCCCGCAACCCTAATTAGGAATAAGAGGTTCAGAAAATGAATGAATGGATGAACCTCAAGAGTACAAAAACACAGTAAGTTATAATTTGTGTGTTACAAATCCTGCATGTTTTCTGAAATATCCTTTAAATCTTTATAAGACATTTCTCAAGTGCCATAATTTATATATATAAATGTTTGCCCATATTGTTATTAAGAAATAATGCAAAATTGAGAAGTAATTTTGTACTTGTTTTTATTAGGAGCCCTTTCAGACAAAAGTGGTGGTGTATAATCCTCACTGCACTCTACTGTATATTGTTTTATTTTTTATAGCTATATATGATGTATCCGGGTGAAATTTTAGTGGCATAGAATAGATGATTTTGAACTGAGAAACTTTAAATACATCTAAAATTATAACTTTTTCGCTGATTATTTACTCTGGTAAAACCTCGGTCTCGGTTTGTAAACATCTTGGTTTTCCTCATGAATATTAATGAGGTTCTAATGATTCAATGCCACTGAACGTGTGTGCAGGAAAACAGGAGCATACTCACTTGTTTACATTATAAAATCATATATATATAAGTTGTAATTGAGTGAATTTGGCGTAGATTGGAAATTTGGACATATAGTTTGAGACACAATTACCCCTAGCAGACAAATAAAGTGGTATTTGAAACTAAAACTCTAATTTCGCTGGCCTCGTGAATAGTTCCTGGTCAATTCTGCCAAGTTTAGAGGTAGGACCCTCTGATAGATGGCGAGTTTCTTGGCTTTAAAACTTCAGAAATTGATAGATTAATAGTTCATCTATTAAAGCAGAGAAAAAACTAAAAATCGATATTTCAGTGCATTATTTTGACCTGTATCTCCAAAGTGGTACTTGAAACTTCCGACTCATTTTGCCAGATCGGGTCACATGTTCATATAAAACAAAGTTAATATTTTTGCATAACTACCTTATTACTCTGAACCACAAACAAGCATATGAAATGACACTATACACACACCTGTCAAGTAAGAATCCTGCAACTTGATAGTTAAACAGCAAGTTTAGCTCGCCTGTTACTCTACTTTCCAATGAAAATCTTTTCTCTCTTTCTCTTTCTGTCTGACTCTCTTTTTCACGCTTTATTTTCTGATTCATTAAACTCTCTCATGCCAGCTGGCCTACCTCGCTTCCTCATCGTCACCACTGTTGTTGATAGTCCGAAAATAGCATCATGTGACTAATTTTAGGTGGGGATAAACAGTGTTTGTATTTTTTTTCTGACTCGGAAATTAAATAAGGAATTCGTTGTATATTTAAATATCTTTGTTTATGCGAATGACCTCAACTATCTTAGGTTCTAATATTGATTAAATAAACACTATTTATAGTCCACAGTAATTCCCATTTAACAGGTTGTCTTAAAATGTTATCGGTACTAGGCTATCACCTGGTTTTCAATCATACACTGTATGTCAGTAATTAAGCCTCTTGTTTTTATGTAGATATTATATCAGCACAGAGAACGGAGTCTCACAAAGACACCTGTACAGGTGAGTTATGGAGAATTTACTTTTTCTGCATGTGATGATAAAGGGCTCTACTACAGTAGTTACATTTTGACAGACCTACTCTGTCATTTTAACCTGGTGTAGCTGCATAAGGACGGAGCCAACATTTTAATTTGTTCATCTAGGGTGAGGACAGTGGAACTGTTTCATCGCGAGTGTTTGACATGTATCCTGTTCAAACCTCACTGCTCATATTATGATGCTATGCTGAGCCGGGATTTACAAACCGTACTGCTGCACTGTGCAGGTTTTTCATCCTTCATCAACATACCATACACATCTCTTTCTGTCTTTTTAACTGGCAAAATAAGGTTTAAATAAGACAAATTGAGACAGTAATTTTGGACTTCATCAAGAATCTTCTAAATTTATTAGTAAATCAGCCCACTGATTGACCACACAACTTCCCTTCAACTGCCATTATAGTGAGTGTGTTTCAAGTAAACAAGCTTTCAGTTATTTCCAGAGTAAAAAGAAAAGTGTTAAAGCAAATAGAGATAAAATCAGAAACCCTGAAATACTTTCCTTTAATCTCACAACTTGAAGTAGCACGTTGTATTGATTTACTGCTAATTTCAGTAGCTTTTTATGGTGGAGAAAGCATGGTTATGTCTACATAGTGAATTATAAATGAACTAGCATAAATGCCTAAAGTAATTTATTTTTCTTGAGTGGGTTAAAGTGTTGGAGTTTTGACTTTCCTCAGGGCCTGGTACTCCCAAAACTACTGTGCACAAGCTTGCCAATTTAAGCAGTGAGTATTAAACCCACCCACACACAGTCACTAAGAATAAAATGATTTAAACCATAATTACAATCTTAATTAGGGAACACTTTCAGTGTTTTCATTGACTTTCTTGTCTTTTTCAGCTGTCTTCTTATTCACTTGGATTATTGCCAGTAATGTCTTCAGAATTAAATGAAATTATTACATGCCTTGCAAATGACCAGATAATTACTGGCTTGATTTTTAGCTTGATAAGTACTGCACTTGATTTTACCTAACAATGAATAAAATAGCTGGGGAACATTCCAACCTTCTCTAATGAAATAGTACTGACTAGTGAGAACAATAGTTACATATCAGGCATATGATAATATATTCCTGGAAACCTATTTTGGAAAACAGTGTGTCTGCAGGTTGAACTCTGCACAATTACCAACAAAACAAAGCTCATTTGAAAACCAGTGAGAATGCAACATTCATTTGGTAGGCAGGGGAATACATCGCATGCTAATTGCTCACACTGTTGAACATGTCAACTTTGCAGCTACCATTTAGTTTAGCCTTCTACTGCTTATTGTGTCCTGTGTAGCTATAAATTATTGTGCTGTTACATTTTACGTATCTAATGCTGCTCACCCTAATTGAACTCTATGTTGTCCCATACATTAACACAACCTGACTGCTACATCAGTTTGTGCTACAGCAGCACACACTCTTCTGTTGCTCTTACACAGCCATCTACCCACCACAGTGCTTATATCATTAAGCTTGCCAATATTTCCAAAAAGTCTTTATGTGTGTCAAACAGATTCAAACACAGACAAACAGGTATATCAAAAGTGATATTCAGAAGCATGCGTATAAACAGACAAAGGCCAAAACCAGAAAAACAAACTCAGCAAACAAAACATGACATAACTGAACCTCTTTATAACTGAGAGAAAACAGAGGAATTTAAATAGCCAGGGGAGTGTGCAAAACAA
The DNA here is from genome assembly GCA_030014195.1 of Neosilurus mollespiculum. Taxonomy (NCBI): domain Eukaryota; kingdom Metazoa; phylum Chordata; class Actinopteri; order Siluriformes; family Plotosidae; genus Neosilurus; species Neosilurus mollespiculum. Next base: position 29,461,574 of record JAQMYF010000012.1, on the reverse strand, counting down.
GGAACACCTGGAACTCATTAGCAGCGTAGAGATAAGGAATGGGGAAGTCAATAGGTATGGGATTGATTTCCATGGCATCCATATTTGAAGGCTGCGGGGAATTCTGTTAATTGTAGTACATGACAGGTGCCATTCGTTCATTAATTTGCTGAACCACTTTCTCCTGCTAGGGTCATGGGGTCACTGTTGTTGAAGGGTACACCCTGAACAGCTCACCAGACCATCGCAGGGCCAACATACACACAACTATTCATACTAACAGCTAGGGGCAATTTGTAACAACCAATTAGCCTAACGTGCATGTCTTTGGACTATGGGTGGAAACCGGAATACCTGGAGGAAACCCATGCATGCATGGGGGAATATGCAAGCTCTACACAGAAACACCCTTGCCAAGGCCAGGATTCAAACCCAGGAGTGTCTTACTGCGTAAGCCATGACACCACCATGCCACCTTGGTGAATCCACAAAATGTTAAATGAATAGAGGTTGAATTGAAAAAAAAAATTATAATGCTAATGCTAATGGACTATGTTTAAGTAATAATTATTATAACTGTGAATATATTTGCAATTTCAGATTTGTAAAACTGTGCTAATGCACCTTATTGTAAAATCCTCCTATGAAGAATATTTGTGAGCAAATGTTAAGACTAAATGTCTAAAATGTTTTTTTGTTTTTGCAGGTTATATGACTTTAGACTCTGGGCTGGAGTTCGGAGACTTGCTCAGACAGAAAAACATCCCCCGCAGGGAAATCAGATTCATACTTTCTAATTACCATGGTAACAAATTACTTTCATTAACACTGATATGTCAGACAGTGGTCATAGCCACCATATTGTTTTAGGGAGTATGTGATTGTGCATCAAATACCTTAAAAATGTCATTGAAAAACATGTTTGCTCATATTGATAGCTGTTATAATGAGCTGTGTGTTTGCAGCACTGCAACTGGAGCTCAGCTTCCCTGTGGATTTTGATGAGAATAATCAGTATCCGCTGCTTTTCATACTGTACGTTTATCCATTATCCTCTATTTTGCCATTCTTACACACATAAGAGTCACAATATGTTAACAGGGATTTTTTTGTAACATCGGGGTCAAAATATAAAAGAAGTCATTTTCCAATTCTACGCCCTTTACATGTTCGATATAACCCTCATCTTTTGTACTACATGCAACAAAAGACAGCTGTGGTTGAGCAATTAACACAATTTCAGCTTACTTGCAGTGCACACCTCTTGCGTACCCTCCACACCCCTTGTGTATGTTAGGTTTGACAGACGTAATGGTCTGTGTTTTTAAACTTGGACCTGCCCTGTAAAACCTTTATGTTTTTTTTTTCAATATATATCTTCCAAGGTTTTCTGACCTGTAATCTTGCTATAAAAGGTCAATGATGACACTTCCACGTGAGTTTAATAAACATCCTAACGTACGCATGGGGTAATTTGAAATATATTTCTCTGGCACTTGTGAATATGGTTTCTGGCTTTTTCTAATATCTATTCATATATTCTTTATACTGCAGCACTTTTTTTGTGTTCCGAGCTGTTACTCGCATATTTACTTGTCCAATACGGACATGTTTGTGATGTCACAAAATTGGACCTCAAAACTGGGTACTTTTTCAACTTCTAGTTCGACTATAAATAAAATGAATCAACAAATCTCATACTGCCCATGCTGTCTCATTATTTGCTGTCAACATTTATTCAAAAGAATATATACAATTTCATGACAATTGATGGAATTTGCGCAATTCAGGCCACGCTTATACAAAATCCCTGTTTAGCATACTGTGACTCATACAAATACATACAAACACTAAATGTGTGTACAAGAGAAAGAGCTGGCACACTACCACAGGCAGCATTTATTATACAGTACATTTCACATTTACAACAGACAAAGTAGAAACTGGAGAAAATAGTTATTAAGAAAGTTTGTAATTGGCTTCCTGATACACTGATTAGTTGTAGAAATAATAGGATTGTAGTCATATGGTCTAAAAAAGTGACACATACTCATTAAGAAAATGTTTCAATGACATTTCAATTTCCGTGAGAATGAAATGTACAGTTAGGATTAAAATTAAACATAATATATTAGTGCAATTGTGTAATCCATTACATAACGCTTCTGATAATAGTTCATTATGGAATCACTAATCAGTACCATGTTAGAAAGAACCTTTTGAAGCTTTTTCAACCCATTACACAGATTATCACTTGCTCATTATGAAGATTAAGCTTATCCCAAGTGTATCCCGTGTAATTTCAAAACAGATTTAAATTACAAATCACTTCAACCCTTAACATAATGTTTCTTTTTCTTTTATCTCATTGATATTTCATTATGGATTTCAAACTTGAATGGAGACACTCATACTACAAATTACAGTTGTGTAGGGGAGAATTCAATTGTGTTGCCATCCAATTAGAGTGCTGGTATTGCTGAAGCTTGACATGCACACTCTAGTATCCCTTTATCGGTCCTGGCACATCACTGATTACCCATCACCTGCTATTGATTTCTTGACACTTTTGTTTAGTTTACTTTCTGTTCTGTCTGTGCACAGTGTGATATACACATGCGTGCGTTTACACACACACACACACACACACACACACACACATACACACACACACACACACACACACACACACACACAACAATAAGCATTTTTTTTCATTTGTTTTTAGTGACAGTGCCCCTGGTGGTCAGCAGGTGAGTGAACAGTTCCATCTGGACTGGGACTCTGTCCTGGTGAGCTCAGACAGTGTGATTGTGGCTCGTCTGGACAGCAGAGGCAGCGGCTTCCAGGGACAAAAGATTCTACAGGAAGTGCACAAGAGTCTGGGAGTACTGGAGTTCCAGGATCAAATTGCTGCTCTAGAGTAAGAAACTGTGTCTTTCTCTTTTCATGTCTCATTCAAGTCTCACTTCTCCAAGCTGCACTTCATGAGTTTCTAGATTTAAAAGTGAGATAATATACCTATTTTCAGACCTTTGTTTTTCATCTCGGACACCAGCGGAGCACCAAAGTACGATTCCTTATCCAAAAGTCTGAGTGTGTGCACTGAAGAGATACTGTTATGCATGGAGGGCAGTGGATGAAGGCCATCTGATCAGAAGTTATGAGAGGCAGTGATTTTTTAAAATGTATGTTCTTAGGCAGGAAGTAAGGTGGCAACAAAAACAATATGCTAAAATTCAATGTTTAATAAATAATTAAGATTATTAATAATGATATTTACACTAAACAATTATCATGTAGTCTGGTAACAGTAAGCTTTGGTTGTGACGCAATACACTGTAGAAAAAATTGCCCATTTCACAGATAGAAACATGGCTGTCACATTATGGCTTTATTGGTTTTATTGGCTTTTCATTTAATTTAAAAATTTGTTAAATTTAATTATTGTAGGCAACTCACGGGTACTTATATTGGTAGTTTTTTAATAAGTATTATCTATGGCTCATTTTGTATTTAACTGAAATTAATACTTTTTATTAGGGATGATTAAGGATGTCTGATGTTATACACAACATGGATCACATCGGCTCTGATAATCTTGTTGTGGTTTCAGGTATCTTGTTAAGCAATCGTATATTGATGGGAGCAGGGTTGGCGTTTTTGGTGAGGTGAATAAACACTTACACATTCACTCATCCTACTAGGTTCGTTCGGAGGCTGTAGCGTATCTCAGCCGACAATGTGCAAATGTGGGGTACACCCTGAAAAGCTCACCAGACCATCGCAGGGCCAACACACAACTATTTTCACTCACACCTAGGGGCAATTTGGAACATCCAATTAGCCTAATGTGCATGTCTTTAGACTGTTGGAGAAAACCGGAGTACCTGAAGGAAACCCATGGAAGCACAGGGAGTACGTGCAAACAGAAACGCCCGAGCCCGGGACTCAAACCTTGGACCTTCTTGCTTTATGGTGGACGTGCTAACCACTATGCCATTGTGCCACCCATGAATAAACAGAGTCATTATATTCTCTTTCAGGAAAACAAATGTCGATGCGATGGTTCTTTCACTACAGAAAGAGCATTTTCTCATTTATGAATGAATTAGTCCTACAAGAATCACTACAAAACTGGTACTAATGAGGTTTTAGAAGCTGGACATTATTTGAATGTTTAAAATACATTATTCCAGATGTATAGTTTGACTTAAGTGTTTTTCACAACTTATCTAGCAGAATGCATACAGCAAGAGTAGAAACTCACAGACAATTGATTTTTGCATACTTTGTAGATGTTTACAATAATTTTCATCTTTAAAATTGTCTCTGTGTCTACATGTGTCTATGTGTGGATCTGCAGGCATATGGTGGCTTCCTGAGCTCCCTTCTCCTCCTGTCACACATCTCTCCATTCCGCTGTGGTGTTGCCATGGCACCCATTTCTGACTGGAGACTCTATGGTACCACATAAGCCATTACAATACAACAACATCTCACACACTCTGTATATCAGAGGTTCCCAACCTTGGTCCTACAGGACCCCATTTCCTGCCCATTGTAATGCTTTCCCTGTTCTGTTACACCCACTTCAAGTCATGAAGAGCTGGTAATTAGTTAATTAGTTCAATGAGGTGTGTTGGAAGCTAGAAAAAAACAAAATGTGCAAGGCATGGAGTTCCCCAGGACCAGATTTGGGTACCTTTGCTGTATATCATTTTAAGTGTATATTTCAAATATCTGAGTTAGAATAAGCTATTTTATATTTAGTAAAGAGATCCTCATTTGTTCATTTGTGTTTAGCTTCAGCATTTACAGAGCGATATTTTGGGTTCCCAGCCAAGGATGAACACAAATATCAGGTAAAGCAAGTTACACAGATTGTCCCATTTTTTTTCTCCTTCTTAATTAATTAATAAAAAAAAATTATTCATCTTCTCTATTGGGCAGCACGGTGGCGTAGTGGTTAGCACACCCGCCTCACAGCAAGAATTTCCTGGGTTCGTGTTCAGTGTGGAGTTTGTTTGTTATCCACGTGTTTGCGTGGGTTCCACGTGTTTGCGTGGGCAAATAAATGAATTAATCTATTAATGTTCATTAATCCATTAATTCAGTTTATCCTGAGCAGGGCTATGATGATGATGAAGATGATGATTATGATAACGATTTAAAAACTACAATAATTAAAAGCTGTTTCCTTGTTTTCCCGGTCACTTTGAAATATAAAAAAAAATGAATGGCAACATTATACAAAGCCTGCAATATTACCTCCACTTTTGTATTTTGTACACAAGTTAGCTTTAATAAATCACCGATATAGATCTAGATTTATAATGCACAGTCCACTGGCAGAGTCCTCTGGGTGAAACCTGATAGGGGGATTATAAATATTTATCGAGGCCTTTAATCTCTCAGGGCACATCAGAAGGTCCAGATGTCATAGGTGTTCCTGTATGCTGTGGACCCTTGGGTCATATTCACACCACTTCTTTATAGAGTATAATTTTGGTCCTAACAGTTTTCTTTTTAAAGTGTAGACTATTAAAATTCTTTTTTGAACATATTTGTTTTTGACAAAAACTGCTTAATTATCAATTTAGCTGTATCAATGTGGATAGATCATCAAGGTGACTACTGGAACAAGAGAATTTCTGTTAGGCTTCTTTTCCAGCTTTTTTTTTTTTTTTTTCATTATGCATGATAAAATTTTTGTATCATACATTTATTTGAAGAAAATAACTCCATACTGTGCCTTTTGTGATATTGTAGGATATGAGTGTTTATACGAGTGATATGAGTGTAATGTATTGTACTGTACTTAATTGAATATGGGTAAATCTATATGATAAGTGGTAGCCTACTACAAATTTTTTTTTTTGTATTTGTCAGCTCGCTAGCCTGCTTTCTAACATCAGCACCTCAGAGAAGCAGACGTTTCTAATCCTACATGGGACAGCTGATGGTAAGTGAGAGGCTCAGATTTCACACTACAGATAACACTGGTTGTTTGGGCTGAGGGGGCGGTGCGTACTGTATCTAAATAGTGCTCCCTCATTGTTGTTTCATTTATATTTTGTACTGCAAGGTTGCGTATGCTTAGTATTCAAACCAATTCTTATACTTTCTAGCAGAGAAAATTCTTATATTATCTGGTATTAACCTAGCAGATACTATATACTTTCCATCTGCATTTGATTTATATAATCCAGCTTAAAGATTCTTTTGAGTTTTTTATCCCTATCTACAATATTCCCATTCATCAACTGGATAAGATTTTGCAGGAAAAGAGGCATTGAAACAAACTAAAAAGTAATTTAAGATACTTCGCTTAAATTGAATACGATAGGTGGATTAAGCTGCCCAGGGCTGCAATGAATGCCTAATTACCATTGTGACATGTTTTCTACAACCAGCATCAGACAAACTTTACCTTTAACCACCTAATAAAAAATTCACATGAATTAGACTAGTGGTGCAAGCACCATCATTTTAGTCTCATCTGACCAGAGCACCTTCCTCCATACATTTGAGGAGTCACCTACATGCCTTTTGGCAAACTCAGAACGTGCCTTCTTATTTTTAACACAAAGTAATGGCTTTTTTTCTGGCCACTCTTCCATAATAAAGCCCAGCTCTCTGGAGTGTATGGCTTATTGTGGTCCCATGCATAGATACACCGGTCTCTGCTGTGGAACTCTGCAGTTCCTTCAGGGTTACCTGTTTTATGAAAAATAATATTTTTTATGTATATTTTTCTCATTTCACTTCACCAACTTAGACTATTTTGTGCAGATCCATCACATAAAATTCAGATTAAAAAAACATTCAAATCACAGGTTGTAATGCAACAAAATAGGTAAAAAGCCTAAAGTGAATACTTTTGCAAGGCACTGTAAAGCAACAATTATCAACATTGATAAATATTTTGCTGTCAGTGTCACACAGACACGATGTTACTTCTGCTATTTCCAGTGTTATAATGGATGAGCAAAACCAACATGTTTCCCATTCGTTAACTCAGTCATAATCAATCGAGATGCGATCAATTAATAAATTAAACCCTCGCAATAGGAGCTTTGAAAAGGAAACAACCTGAAAACAATGTACAATGGTAATCAGCAAAAAAATATCAAAATAACATCAAAATAATTACACTTTAGACTGGTTATGCTTTTAGTTCATCATTTTAGGGCTTTTAAACTTTGAGGCCAGAGCAATCAATCACAGATTGTTCAGTTATCAAATCACAATGAATTATGATGTTTCTTCTTTCACTTTTACGAGGCACTATCATGAATTAAAGCAAATTAATTTTAGCCAAACACCCATACAATAACACATTCTTGTGATTAGTGTTTTTTTCTTTTTTAACTGCGACAATTTTACAACCAAGTGATCGAGGTAGTAAGGATAAGGAATAGGGTGGTCCAAAAAATACAAACGTCTGGTTTTCTTGACTTGTTTTAATTAGGAGAGTTACTAGAAAAAAAATAATTGGGTCAACTGGACGAGAATTATAGGTAGCGCAAAATGGTTAGGGATATGAAGCAGATAAACTGTCAACCAGCAATAAATAATAAGTAATTTTATTTGTCTATGGCATCTTTTTTCAAACATTAATTTATAATTTTCAGCATTTATTAACATTAAATCAAAAGATGTATCAATATCCATCAGCAGTTAATTCACATTTTTTTATAATAGTGTGTAAACCATTACTGCAGTGATGATTTATTTGCTGATGGAAATAGCTCCCTGTGTGTCTTGACTGTTTGCTGAAGGTATTGTTTTTGTTCCTCATTCCTAGTCAAATAACTGTTGTATTCTTATATCAATTTTACAACCGTTTCAGCAGAGTGCTTAATCATTTTCAGCTTTGAACTTCTTTGTTTAGCAGACTTGTATTGGCTGTCACTTGGGCAGTTATTTGGGGGCCTCCAGAGAAACTCTGGCTATTCTCCTGCCACAATTTATACAGGTTTTTTGACCTGCAAGTGACATTTTTGTAACAGCTAGTTCAAGTTCAAGCATTTCTTCTATGATGACACTCCTTGATTTGGTCAGAACTTAAATTTTGCACCATGGCATTTCTGGTTGCATTGGTTACATTTGGGTCAAGGAAAGTAAGTGCTACTAAATGTTCCGATAGATACCACAAGTAACCATGGCTTTTTTCTACACAGAACTATCTAGGTATACCCTCGAGGTTTCAAGGAACATCAAGTCATTGCAAAGAGCCTTTACAGCTTTGACCTCAATGCCATTTGCCAAATAATTTTTGAAGTTTTATATGACATACCCAAATAACTTTTGGAGCAGCATCTAAACTGTCCTCAAATTATCTAAAATGTTGTACTCTCATTCTGCATGATAAATGGAACAGGTGCAGCCTTGTGGAGCAAACGATTATATATATATATATATATATATATATATACCACCCTAATGAGGAAGGCTCCAATGCGGAAGACACTAATGAGGAAGGCACATTATTTCTGTCACTGTTGGATTATACTTTTATGAAAAGTAAATGTGGCAAAATACACCAAAACAACCATCTTTGTTGTACAACACTGTTGCTAAGTTTAAAAATGATGTTGCACATTTTACACCCCACTGCAACAAAAAAAAATCTTGCTAGCTGGTCAAATTTGTTGCAAATGGTATATCATGGTTCTACATTTGCAACTTTACTTTTGCGTTTGATGCTTTTTTTTCATTGCATATCCTTGTTGTCATGCAACATTTTACCCACACACCTCGTCTAATTGGTTTGAGAAAATGACATGTCAAAGTTCAAAAATTTCTATTTCTGTAAATTGGTAACATATTCTGTTATGGCCTGTTTTCTCTATAGATGTCCACTAGCTTTTTTTTTTCTTATGGACCACCCTTTCTTTTCTTTCTCCTTCAGTCCCTGGCTTATACTGTATGTCACAAATGAGAGCACCTCATAGCATTTCCACTTGGGAACATGGCTCTCCTTCTCTTTTTAGTTAGCTTTGTGTTTGGTACCCAAAGTCTGATGCAAAACTTTCTTGAATGTTAAAATCTCAGTCTAAAACGTTTACTTAGTTTTTGCATGGTTTTAAATTGCCTGATAGATTTTGTATGTAAGCCCTTAATGTTTCCAATAAACATGGGTACTTTCTACGATCACCAGTTAACTCAGATCAGATCAGGTGCAGTGTTAAGGAAAATATTGCATGAAAATTGCAATAAAAAATGAGCAACAAATGCATACAATCTTTGCAAAGGTACAATTGTTCTTTTTTTCTGAACAAATTGTGTAATTTGCAACATTTGTTTTAGTCACATAAGTTTGGAAGCAGGGTGTAAAATGAGCATCATCATTTTCAAAAGTTCTTGGCAACCATGTTGCATGACGCACTGGGCGATTCTGTTTCTCATATTTTACAGAGTTAAAGAACATACCTATGCTTTTTGCATTCTATTCCACACAGTGACACATACATGTCTTACCCTGGGTTTACACTGGGGCACGATATCCGCAATCTCTGTGATTTAAAAAAGCATGGACCTCCATGTTTTATGAGCACACTTGGAGTATGATTGGGGTATAAAATAAAAAATAAAACTGAATGAATTAAATGAATGGTGTTTCCAAGTTCATCAAGATTCCTTACAATGGTCTTTACGACCTTACGATGGATTTGTTAAGGTCTGTTAAGCTCTATTATGTTTCCCGTGTTCTATCACGATTGGCATCAAATCGTAATGCATCGTAATAATTGCAGCAACATTTTTGACAGTCAAAATTTTTGCCATAATAAGCGCTATCATCACAAATCCACCAAGTTCTCCCAAGATCATCACAATTTGATTCCATAACCCCCCCATGCTCATCACGATTCTCACAAATTGCGGAGATTGCGGATGTCGTGGCCCCAGTGTCAACCCAGGGTTGCAAAATTCAAAATGACAAATGCACTTTAAAATGTAAAATAAAGTAAAATAATGGTTAATAGTAAATGAATAGTAAAAATTACTGAAATTCAAATACCAATAACAGGAAATGGTCAAACAGTTGTCTCAGTACCTTGTGAACATATTGAATATGTTCACAGGGGTAGCAAAGCATATGGGAATACCATCACCCTGGAACATGGAGGGTGCACTGATCAGACCATGAGGCATACCTAATTGTTCGTAACAATTGTCCTGCTTGCCCCTTATTACATTCAAACAAATCCGATTTTTTTTTCAACTGGAGTCTATTAAGGAAGCATGAATGTCTGAATTGTCCTATGGTTAAACAAAAGAATGACTTTATATAGGAAGCCTTGTAACAGGAATCCGTGTGTCTAGTTACAAGGCTTCCTGTATAAAGTCATTCATGTCATTATGTTCTAAGAGTAGCAGTCGAGAGGGTACTGTAGATTTAATTCCATTTGGAGAAAGTTAAGAGTTTAGTAGCTCTACTTGTAGTAAGCACCTAACTGGGATTTCTTTAAATGGGTCTATGCTTTTCACAGATGGAAAGGAATGTAAAATGGTCTGTGGCATTTTCAAACATTTCTAACTACTATCAAATGAAATGGGTTGTGTTTAAAAATGGGTTGTCCATGTAGTTCTTACTCTCAGAAGTTTAGCTAACCAAGTTGAGTTTGTCATGTTGACATTGCAGTTATAATGCCATTAATAATAAATGGAAAGGTGTTAGAAAGCCACTGGTCAAACACTTTTTCAAGAAATAGAGACAGAGAAGTACTCAGATGATATATGCTGGGTTGATGGTTTTACTGGTAAACAAACACAATACAAGACACTTCTGGCTCCTTTAGAACACAGTCATTGTCCTGACGGATAAAGTATAGTATTGGATTAGAAATCCTTGATGAAACCAGGGTGTTGCCTTATTCTGGTGGAGCTAAGTTGCTAAGCATTCGCAAAGCAGTGTGACAGTTGAACTGAGAAAAAGCACTTGTGGTGAAATGTTAGATCTGGATGTGACATGACGCAGATTGCAATATATGAAATTCAGTCACTTCATGAAATTATATGCATTGTTTAAAACAATTGATTTGATCAACTTTTAAAACATTAGGATATGAAATAAGCAGAAAATAACAGAACAAATTTATTTGGAGGTTCTATTGGCAGCGTTTTCTGCCAAGGATTTTATTACACCATGGGATTATTGTTGCCTCTCTGTCTCTCTCTTGCAGCTTCTGTTCACTTCCAACACACAGCAGAGCTGGTGAAGCTGTTGTCTATACATAACGTGAAGTATACATTACAGGTCAGCAAGGCAGCCCTCTGAATACAGCACAATAAATGTAAAGTATCATTTTTCATGCAATTCATTCTGTAAATATATACATACAACCACTCTCTTTTTGAAATACTGTAGATTTTTCCTGATGAAGGCCATGACATCAGTAACAAACACTACATGCTGAGCTCTGTCATCACCTTCTTCAGAGAGTGCTTCCATAAAAACACTGTAGTCACTATGGAAACCGGGGAGGAGGACTAGCATTTGTGGCTTAAGTGATCTCAGCTGGACTCGGGTGGGATTTAAGGACAAGATGTTGCCATAACAAGCATCCTTGTCATGGGTGACTTTATTCTAATCCCACTGGTCCCACTCTTACCTGCCAGAGGCACTGAGGGCCTTCTTATCTGGTGTAGCAGTGGAGCAGCCACACTGAGTAACACACTGGCCAGATTTACAATGACTGTCTGAGATTGTGGAAGATCAGTTGTGTTGTGTCAGTAGAGAGTGTACTGGTATGAGTGACTAAGTTTACAATATCCATAGATACTATGAAGCTTACAAACCAAACAAATACTTATTTAGAGAAGCTCAATTATTACTTCACTAAACATATTGCAATAAAGACTAATGATGGATTTAAAAAAAAATCATGCATACAAAAATGAAGGATGATTGAATAAAACATGTTCGAATACCCATTAGACCGATGAAGGAACAAGGTTGCAAATTTTCTTTTTCTTTTCTGTTGAGGTACAGTTTATTTACTTGTGGACTTTTGAGAATCCTTTCTTTTTCTTTTTTTCTTTTCTTTTTTTTTTTATAAATAGAACATTTATTTTTGAACTATTTAAGATGTAAGGTTGTATAAACTTACTGTTACAGCTTATTTGGAAGTGAGTCTATATCCATCAAGACAGGTCAGCCCTGTGAAGATGGTCAGTGTTACCCTTGATGTACATTAAGTATAATGTGTTAATGCAGTAAATGATTGTTTCTCTGCCTTGTTTTGTGTAAATATGAGTGTGTATTGTATTACTTCATGTGGCACATAAAAGACTTCATACATTTCACACACATAAGACAAATATCAAGTAAATATCTTACTGTAATTAAAAGTGAGCTGTAGAAAAGAATATGTATTTGCTTCTTTTATTCATACATAAATTCAAATAATTTAGAGAGTCCGTGTGTAACTGAAGGTTTTAATAGATTATGTGTATTATGTACACTTCCTGGCCAAAAAAAAAGTAACTGTTTGGATTTAAATAAGGATTCAAGAACAGTATTATAACAACCTGTCATCATGATGGTGAAGTGTCAACTATGCAGAAAAAAATGTGCTTGGACAAACCCTGTTACAGACCATGAAGTCAAATCATAAAATAATCAATAGTAGAACTCAGGGCTGTGTTTAAAAGTAAGAGCATTTTCACATGCACAATGTAATGCAGTGAGAACTCTTATCAGATACTCACAGGCGAAACAGCTATGTAGCCATTAGATAATCACTTGTTGCTGAGACTAATTGGAATTATAGGCTTCAGTTTGCTAGGGAGCATGATGATTGCACTCTGAAGTAAAGGGAAAGGTCATGCAATCTGATGAGTCCATCCATCCTTTTGCCTTTACTGCTTATCTGTCAGGGTGGTAAGGGAAGCTGGGGTCAATCCCAGCTGACTTTGTGTTAGAGGTAGTGTATATTCTGAACACGTTGCCAATCCATTGCAGGGCAAAATGAAGATAAACAATTGACACCTATGAGCAACTTAGAGTAGCCAGTTTACGTCATGTACATGTCTGTGGACTGCGGGAAGAAACCTACACAAACACAGGGAGAACATGCAAACTTCACACAGAAAGGCCCCAATCATTCACAATGTTCCAACCCAGAATGTTCTTGCTGTGAGGTACCAATGCTAACTATTAAACCACTGTGCTATGCCGATGAGTCCAGATTTACCTGTCAGTTGGCCTGAAAGTACTGAAAAATCAGGGTTATCCCATCAATCGATTCTTCTTCCCTGATGGCATTGGCATAGACCAGGACAACAACAGCAGGATTCATCATGCTCAAACTAAAAAAGGATGGTTCAAGGAGCATGAAAAATCATTTTCACACATGAATTGAGCACTGCAGAGTCCTGACCTTAACCCCACTGGGACATGCGGAAAAAGACTGCACAATGGTTTGACTGTCTTGTTGTCAATACGAGGTCCCAGCAGGAATTAATGCCTCCCTGCATGAAAATAAATGTGATGTCAAGACTGTGCCACTATGAATATGTGCCATAATCAACATGAATTAATTAATTAATCAATCAATCGATCTATCTATCTATCTATCTATCTATCTATCTATCTATCTATCTATTTATATTTTTATTTTACTTTCTTTTTTTTTTTTTTTTTTTTTTGGCCAGGCAGTGTAAAATGATCAGTCATAACATTAACTCCACCTGTTTAGTCTGCAGCTAGGTGGCCCCATACTTAGCAAAGTACAATGCACTGTGTTCTGTGTTCAGTGCACACCCTTGCATCATATCCAGTATTACCAGTTTCAGCAGTTTGTGCTACAGTTTGTGCTAAAGCATCACTGGCAATTACTAGGCAGCCTACAGGAAAGAGGTAGCCAGCTTGGTGTCATGGTGTGAGAACAATACTCTCTCCCTCAACGCAGAAAAAACAAAAGAGATGATAGTGGACATGAGGAAGGAGAGGAGACCTCATCAGCCACTGTTCATTTGAGAGCTTGAGGTGCAAAGGGTGAGCACCTTTAAATATCTAGAGATCCACATCAGTGAGGACCTGACCTGGACATTCAACACCACACAGCTGGTGAAGAAGGCTCAACAGTGGCTGTACTTTCTTAGGAAGCTGAGGAAGTTTGGCATGTTACCCAGGATCCTCAGCAACTTCTACAGCTGCATTGTTGAAGATGTCCAGACCAGCTGCATCATCGTGTGGTATAGCAGCATTACTGTTATGGACCGCAAATGCCTGCAGAGAGTGGTGAAGACTGCTGAGAAGGACCTCACTGCCCTATCTGCAGAGCATCTACCACCACAGAGTCCACAGCAGAGCTGCCTCCATCATCAAAAACCCCACATACCCCCAACATGAACTATTCACACTTCTACCCTCAGGCCAGAGGTATAGAAGTATGAAATGCAGGACCTTCAGGTTACGGAACACCTTCTTCCCTAATGCCATCAGACTCCTAAACAGATGACAGGAATATATAATACCTCATTTGACTGTTTACATGCTCGCCAACTGCACATGCAATATTGCACATAAAACTGATGATGTTGCACATAGTATTTATAATCTAATTGTATAGCTTATATTTTGCACAGTATATTTTTCATTGCACAGCCACAGTCTTATATCTATATATAGTCTCTATCTATATTTCTATATTTCTTGTCGTGTTGTCTATCGACATCCTTGTTTGTTTGGGGTTTTTTTTGTTTAGCCTATTTTTTTTAAATACTTTTGGTATTCAGTGTGCACAGCAAAGGAAGATGTTCAGTGATCAGGGAAACATATTTCCTGACTGTATATATGACAAAAAAACTCTTTGAACTTGAATGTGAACTACAATAGCTCTTCTGAGGGATTAGAACAGATGTACTATCCTTTGGTGCCCATGCCCATCAGCGAGCCTTGGGTTTCCATGACACTCTTGCCAGATCACTGTTTGTCCTTCCATGGACCACCTTTGGTAGGTGCGTACCACTGCATACAGCAAGACCCCGCAAGAACTGGCATTTTTGCGATAAATAAATCCAGTCATTTAGCCAATACAATACATTACTCTTCATGGCAGGTGCCACTGTAACAAGATAATTAATGCTATTCACTTCACCTCTCAGTGACCATAATGTTGTTAATATTATGGCTGATTGGTGTACATTGGTATATACTTTTAAATTTGTATTATTAGTCCTTTGTTTTATCCAAGAAGCCAGTTTCTCTCCAAGCATGTAAAGCTGCCCCTGTGACGCAACATGAGCAGCAGATTGAAAGGATGTTGTTGGCTGCTTTCACATGTTTGGGAGAAAGCATGTAGTAGCTCTCACCCCTACCAGTTGGGAGTATGTTAGAAGAAAGCTGACTGGTGGACAGGAACTGGGGAAGACTAAATAAAATTGTGGAAAATTGGGTAAAATCCAAAACCAACCAACCAAACAAACAAACAAAATGAATGTAGTTGGGTTTCCTTATGCAGTCCAAAAATATTCACTTTGGCTACTGGCTACTCTAAATTGCCCTTAGGTAATATGACTGGTAATAGTGAATGGCTGTTTGTGTCTAAGTTAGCCCTGCAAGTGACTTATGAGCTGTTCACGGTGAACCATGTTCCTCTCCAAAAGTCAGTTGGGATTAGCTTCAGCTTTCCATCATCATATTGGATAAATGGCAAGATGATGGATGGGTTTCTAAATTTACTTCGACTTGTATTTTATTTTAGACAATATGACCCCAAGATATTTCATGTTTTGTCTGGCCAATTTCATTAGTTTATTAATACATGTCAGTTCTTGTGTTCGGAGGCATCTGGGGATTGACCATTACACAGTGGAAATGCATATCGTGGTCAGATTAATCAATATTTCAGCATTTTTAATTTTTTTTGGCAAATAATTAAGTAATGGACACTGGTGCTCGGGACTGAAAATGAAAAAGACCATCCAGGCTGTTATCAGCAGAAAGTCCAAAAGCCAAAGTCTGTCTTGGTATGTGGTTGTCAGTACTCTGGCAAAGGAAATGTATGTTTCTGTGGTGGCAGCATAAAGGCAAAAAAGCACAAGCAACATCTTTTCCAAGGATTCCCATGCATATTTCCAAGACAAAACTGCATTCTACGCATATGGCAAAGGTAAAGCTGTGGAAGAAGATGGTGTGGCTGCCAGACTGGCCTGTGTGCAGTCCTGACCTCCCCCTATAAAAAATGTGTGGCAAATAAAATAATAAAATAAAATAAAAAAGTGAAAATGACCCCAGAATGTTGCATACCATAAGACCTGTTTGCAGGAAGAATCTGACGAAATGCTTTATCACGTGACGTGTTTAGTCCTTAAATAATTTTTAAGTGTTGTAAAAATAAATGGCAGCATTACAAAGTGATAAATGTATTAAATGCCATCTCAACTTTTTTTGAAATGTGCTGCAGAAATCTAAATTAAAATGCATTTATTTAAAAAGAAAAGTCATTAAAATGAATGCAGTTAAACAGCAAATAATGTGATTATTTATCAGATTATCAGATTTAACTCTGGTTTAGCATTTTTCTTATTTGTGGTTGTAAATTCATATTATATCATTCAGTCCCCACTTTAAATGTTAACTGATGCAAGTCAACTGCCTTTAGACTTCAATTCAAAGTGAATACTCAGTCAATGGATTGTAAGAGTATACAAATTATACAGACTAAAAAAAAAATTATTATTATTAGGTCGTATTCACATTACAATATTTTTAACAGTAACTAATGCAATAATATTTATTGTAAGTCTAATTAATATAATGGAATGTCTGTAATACTCCAGTACAAGTAATTTATACCAAGAACTATGCTTATGAAATTCAAGTAATTAATCAAGGTTTAAGAGTGATTAATTTATAAATAAAGACTAAAGCCTCATAGCTGGGAAGAGGGTATTTTCTGTTGCCAACAGGGTAATGAAAAAATATATGAGTTGGTTTCTCTGTTGTTGTACTGGCACACTTTCACCAACATGATTTCTTTATAAATATATGTAAAATATATGACTTTATGATAAGGAGATGACATAGTACATGTATAACATCACTGAGTCTGGGCAAGTTTGGATGAGCTGTTTATTTATAGTCATTACTCAAGGACAGAAAATACCCAAACCTCCATCCTTTCTTCCTTCTCATTGCCCTGATCCCAACCAACCAACCAACCAATTAATCAACCAAAAATAAAGCAGAGAATACAGTAAATCTGAATTACAAAAGAGATAAACAATCAAATCAACACATGTACTGATGACAATATCCACCCTGCTGGTTAAACTACAATGATATCTGATAAATCGCAAAAATATACTGTATGTATGTACTGGATACACTTTTCTGTACAAATCATACGGCCACCTCTGGTGTCTACTATATACACACACATGCACCCTAAAACAGGGCCTGTCCACACTAAGACATTAATGACTGTACTAAGGATTTAAACATGGTATGGTACCGAATATTCTTATTTAGTTTCCACATTCAACTCACATTTTTTATAATTAGTCACAGAACAGTTTTTTAACAGGTTTCAGTGTTTCAGTGGCATAAATGCTACTCAAGTTTTCAGTATATCATGCTGTGCCATTAGCATGAAGCTCTCATTTAGTCTTTTAATGTGCTCCTGTCACCTTAATAATTTACATCTAAGGATTACAAAGAAAACAGTCCCCCAGCATGCTGTGTACTAAACCTTGGTGCTATTACCCTATAAGCTAGACTGATGACAACTACCCAGAAATTCATCTTACTCTGAAGCACTACTGTCACTCGAAAGCTATTGCAGTCTCCGTGTGTGATCTGTTGCCTATTTTTAATTCGTTTTCTGTGACATAATTGTGCAAATTGCTCTTTACTCAGACATATCTGTAATACACTTGCAGTTTAAATACATCACCAAAAATAATGCAAAAATGCTCTAAAGTGATTAAGTGATAACTGTAAACTGGAGTCCAGCATATGAATGTATTTTGTTCAAATAGCACATGTTAAAGAATTAATGAAGTTTTTTGCTGTTGTTACTGGAATAATATTACAATATGTGACCACTGCTATCTGATGTCATTAGTATAAAATAATACTGATTCCTTATGTACTGTATATTAGGGTGCATCATTTCCCCCAATATTTCCAAAGTTCTCTGCCTAAAAGTGTTCTACCTTGGCTGGAAATCACACATGTGAAATTTTAACTAATTTGAAAAAAGTATATGGGGACCACCGTGAGTGTTAAATTTTTACAGTATTCAAAATATTGAAATTCCCATGGACTATACATAAAAAATATATTCATAATTTAATATTTCGAGAGAACTGTTTTGTCTTTTTAAATTCACATGTGGCATAATTGTATTAGTTTTCCAACATAATGCTGACATATCGATTGAATAACTCGTTGAAGTTCTGGTTTGTAGGGGCAGTGATGGTCTGGTGGTAGGGTGCTGGCTTACTGATCTGTAGGTTCAAGCCCCATTATCATCAAGTTGTCACTGCTGTACCCCCAGTGCAGCTAACGGTTACCAAAGGCCAGCCATGTCTCTCAGTGTCTGTGGTGAGAGGCATGTAAAAGAAGCATTGCTGTGGTTCATAAAGAGTAGGCCACTGCTTTGCTCTCAGCATGTTTCTACCCTGGCGAGCTGTTCAGAGTGTAGGCTGAGATGGGCAACAGCCCCCCGTGACCCTAATTAGGATTAAGCGGCTTACAAAATGAATGAATGAATGAATGTTCTGGTTTGTGACAAAGGTATAATGTCAGAAGGTACGTCAGAATCTGGTGAAAGGTTGCAAAAGCAAGGTGGAGGGGTTCAAAAAATGCAGACACGTCATATGTCTCGCATATTTGGACTGGGGGGTGCAATAGCTACATCTGATGCAGAACTTACAGGGCTATGCTTACCACCATGTCAGCAGGTGTTGCGTTGTTTGATATATCACAAAGAGGAGGGTTTAACAATCAACAAAACAAACTGGAAGAGAGCAAAGATTATCTACTCAAAGATACTCCCTTTCTATGACAAGGCAAATATCCCAGTGATATGTGAGCAAAAGGGTTGTGAGAGAATATTAAACAGAAAATGAGAGCAATCCCAAAGGGCCATAGAAAAGGACAGCCTTGACAAGAGAAGTTAGAACAGATGAAGATAAAGTAAAATAAAACCTTCCAAATGTGGCCTTCGAATGCTGAGTATGATAAAAAAAAAAATAATAATAATAATAATTCAGAGGACAGATCAATGAAAAGAGATCTTAAGGCAACATTTGGTTAGAAAGACGGCCTGAGAAGAAGCTGAGACTTTTAGAATAGAAGAATTTGTGGATTTTCGTCATATTTTCGTGTAAATTCAGTGCCTTGGTGGTCCCCCTAAAATTACCTCAATTATGCTGTAATTTTTTACTGGAAACTGTTCTCAAGTATTGTTACAAATAGCATTGTATGTTAACAAACAGTTAAGTTAACAAAATTAACTTAGGGACAAAAAGTTATTCACGGAAGGCACGGTGGGTATCGCTATATAGAATACTGACTATTCCGTGATATCCACCAAGCCTGAGATGAATGTTTTTAGTATATACTACACAAGAACAACATCTGCCCTCGCCCAGAGTCAGCTGAGATAGGTGCCACCCTCCCCGCAATCCTAATTAGGATTAAGAGGTTCAGAAAATGAGTGAATGAATGAATGCTTATAACCACAAGATGCCCATACAGAAAGTTCATGAGTTCCTGGTTACCAAATACAATTTTTGATTTTATAGCACACAGTTATTGAAGTAAATTATTTATAGTCATGCCCATGGATATAAGTGACTGTATTAATGTGTGTGCATTACCACTAGCACTATAGTGCAATCTTCTGGAATTTTCCCATATTTTACCAGAGTAAACTAGTGCCCATGTTGGCAATGAATGAATGAATTGTTTGACTAATTGATGTATTTTATGAAAGGAAATTAGGATCTAAGCATCTTTTTTTTCCTTTCTGCAAGTGGCTGATATGCCTGAAGCAGTGTTGCCATGTACATGGTCAATAAACCTGTCCAGAATCAAAACCTGAAAGCTGCAAATCTGCCCAATGCAGAGACTACATATCCAGTGCACGGATGACCACTATAACCACCTGTACTGTAATATTTCAGTAATACCATGCAATACAGCAAAACAAGGCAGTATTTAAAGCAGTATTTATAGCTTATCAAAACATTTCACATTATTACAAATAACCAACATTCAGTAAACAGAAATGTGCAGAGCCTATGTTATGACTGGGACCAGGAGCCACATTTGACCAGTGTTTATCTCTGTGGATAGTGCATGAGGAGTTCAGCAGTGTGTTGGGTGCTTACATTACCTTGTGATGAGTTAAAGGCATGTTTAATGTAGGATATGTATATACACAATTGATAAGTATTTTATTTGAACCTGGGGATGTAAAATGACTATCTCCAAAACTTCTGGTCAAAAGTAATTAAATAAATAAATAAATAAAGATTTTTATTATTTTTTTTTTTTATTAGAAGTGAAAAGAAAAAAGAAGAAACAAAAAGGAGAAAATGGAAAAAGAAATAAAACTGAGGTTAGTAGGCTTAACTAGACCTAACTTGCTATCATTTTCATTATCACAGCTTGTTCGAAACACAATAGCTTTATCATTAACATAACTCTTAGATTGCGTTAGTATACTAAATAATAAATAATAATTGAAAAGTATGTTCACCTCCATTTTTCTTTTTTCTTTTCCATTTGGCAGCATTCATGCGAAGGGAATTTATAAGTGAGTTACACTTATAAGTTTCTGGTAAGGAAAGAGTAAGATACTCACAGTGATCACATCAGATAGCAGTTATTAGTTGAAATCAATGTTGTTTGAGCTACAGTAGAGAAATATTGATGCAGAAACATGTCCTATTGAAATAAATAGGTTCACCTGTTGGACACAGTTTGTGTGGACAGGACATCTGATCTACTACATTCAGTAAAGTCTGTGTGTGTGTGTGTGTGTGTGTGTGTGTGTGTGTGTGTGTGTGTGTGTGTGTGTGTGTGTGTGTGAGTCAGCCTTGTCGTTTCATCAGAATGGTTTATAGTTCATGGAAACACCACTTCTTCTTGATAAAGGTTGTTACCATGGACACAGCAAGCATTTTCTTGTGTGGTAACAAAGTACAGCAGTTTTGTTCCAGTATTTACTGCACAGAGATTTAAAAAAACAAACAAAAAAAAAACAAACAAAAAAAAAAACCACAAACATGCAGCTGTGTAACTGGATCAGGTCCACGTAAACAAACAATCTTCACTGGGATTGGCCAAACAAGGATGAAATTAAAAAATCTGTGCTGTGATTGGTCCAAGCATGAAGCATCTGACTTAAGATAGCTTTGATTTCTGATATGTGAACAGCTTGGCTGTTGTTGTAGCAACCAAGTTCATTTCCAGTTACAAATGTCAGCTATCGGCAAGTATAACACACACACACACACACACACACACACTCACACACACACACACACACACACACCCACACACACACACACACACAC
>JAQMYF010000012.1:29427214-29439946 GCA_030014195.1 Neosilurus mollespiculum | reverse complement strand
GTCGGCTGAGATGGGCGCCAGCCTCCCTGCGACCCTAATTAGGATTAAGCGGTTCAGAAAATGAATGAATGAATGACTTAATCCTACTACAGTTGCGGGGAGTCTGGTGCCTATCTCAGCTGACACTGGGCGAAGGCGGGGTATACCCTGAACAGCTCACCAGACCATTGAAGGGTCAATACACACAAACATTCATACTCCCTCACTTACCTAGAGGAAATCTGGAATAGCCTACACACATGTTTTGGTTGTAAAAGGTTCAGGACCAGTGATGAATACATCAGGAGGTCATGAAGAGTAAATTGCTGTATAAACACAGATTCATCATAGCAACAAGAATGTACTTTGGACAAATTATTAAATGGCAAATGTATCTTAAAAGCAGTAGGCGAGAGTAGAAAAGAAGAGAACACACTACTGTTAATTCAAACAGGTCATGCTACTTTGAAACTCTTCCAACTCAAATTACATTATTTTATTCATACAACAGGGGTGGTGAATTCTCAAATCCGCCTGCTCAGAAGCTGATAATTACTAATAATTGTACAGCACTCTTATATTCATATACAGTATTCTTTCCAGGATAGTGCCTCATTCTCCTGTCCTACACTACTAAGCAAACCAATGCTTATAATACATTGTAATATAACAAAGAAATTGTATCCTTATTGATACAAAAAAGTTTTCTGTAAGAAAACATTTATTTACCATTTCTGGAAGGAGTCTCCAGTGTTAGTGTTTGCAGGATGGAAGATTTTGTACTTTCTGGTTTCTCAGTAACATAACTTATGTGTTTGTCTTATTAACATTAGAAATTAATAATAATAATAATAATAATAATAATAATAATAATAATAATAATAATAATAATAAAAAGAGGTACTGTAAAGGGAATGACTATCTATAGGTATAATATAATTTCATGACATAAAATAGAACAATAATCTGGCAAAAAAGCAAAGTATGCTGGTTTTACTGTATGGAAAATTTAACTGATTTGGCGAATTACTCTGGTATTAAAAAATTAAACACTTCAGGACATGCTCATATAGGAAAATAATCTACTTTGGAGTGTCACACCATTCGGATTACCAAAGGATTACACCAATCATTCATTTTCCTGTAACAGCATGTTCTGTCTTGTTTTACTCCTTACATTGCTAATGGGTTGGTTTTCTTCCAGCTAATAAAAATTGATTTCATAAGAGCTACATTTAATCCTGTGTAATCTGTCGATAACATATAGGTATCCAGACAAATTCACACATAAAAAAAACACAAAATAAATAAAATAAAATAAAATAAAACATAAGATCCCTCATAGCTGAATCACAAGAAAAACACACACCACCAACTCAGCCTACACTCCTCCTACATTTCTCATATCCTCTGACCTTATGAAGAGCCAGTTCAAACCTCCAGAGCCCTCTGCAATTCTTCATTATCAGTGTAGAAACACTTTCTGTCTCAGAAAAGGCACTGGTCAGACAAAGCCTGGAGATTAACTCCAGACGAGTAAAGCATTTATCTCTATATAATATTTTAGTATCTCTACACAGACAGCTGCTTTATGTGTTGTGTTAAATGTTGATTTGTATAATAACCACACTATAAATACACATAATCATCTTAATCTCTTTACATATAGGGCAATAAAGTGATCATGCTGAGCTCTGTTTGTCTAGATTCTGAGGATCCACCTCACTGTGATGTATCTGTAACTCTGAGAGGTGAGCTGTGGCACATGACATCTGTCTGTACATCAGTGAAACCAAAACTCCTGCTGCTGTAATGTCTCGAGCCCAGTGGCAGTCTGCAGGTCATGAAGTCTAGCTGAGGAACGAGCAACTATTAAAGCTACTGCCAACTGCCTGGAGCTTAATTGCACATTACTTTACTCTATTGTAGCATATAACTCAGCCTATATTCATTAAACTCAGTGTACAGGTCATGTAGATTAGGGGTTCAGAAATTTCTTACTCTCATAACTGCTTACTTTTTAATTTAGTTTCACTGTAGTTCCTAGAGGGATGCACAGTGGTGTAGTAGTTAGCATATTTGTCTCACAGCAAGAAGGTCCTGTGTTTGAGTCCTGGGCTCGTCAAAGGCGTTTCTGTGTGGAGTTTGCATGTTCTCCCTGTGCTTGCCTGGGTTTCCTCTGGGTATTCCATTTTCCTCCCACAGTGCAAAGATATGCATATTAGGCTATCTGGTTGTTCCAATTTGCCCCTAGGTGTAAGTGTGAATATGAATGGTTGTTGTGTGTGTTGCCTGGCAAACTGTCCAAGGTGTACCCAATGGACTGGCAAACTGTCCAAGGTGTACCCTGCCTTTGCCCAGTGTTGGCTGAGGTAGGCTCCAGCCTTTCAGTAACCCTAATAGGATTAAGATGATCAAATGAATGAATGAATGAATGAATGAATGAATGAATGAATGAATGAATGAATTAAGGTTTTTTTTTTCCTGAAACTCATAACATAGTGGAATAAAAGGAGTCTTAAAACCAAATGGCTTCCTGTTTACTGCAAATGCTCACTGTATTGAATATACTAAAAGCACTTTGTAATGCACATTATGTCTAATAGAAATTTTAAGACAGAACCAGAGTCTTTGATAATGCTTAACATTGTTCAGACATGTATATGCAGACACAAATCTTTTAATATATATCATAAGTCAATTTAAACATGTTTTATTTTATAAAAATCTAAATAAATGAGGCTGCACTGTTAGGACAAGTGTATTCCTCACTCAATCCTGAGCCTGAGTTACTCTCTATGTGGAGTTTTATTTTCTCCCCCGTTCATGTGGGTTTCCTCTGGATTTGTGCCACCTCCTAAAAACCTGTGTGTGTGTGTGTGTGCGTGTGTGTGTGTGTGTGTGTGTGTGTGTGTGTGTGTGTGTGTGTGTGTGAGTGTGTGCGTGATGCACTGCAATAGAATGTTATCCCATTCAGGCTGTATTCCTGCTTCACGCCCACTGTCCCCAGTGTCTACCAATACCCAGATCTAAACATGCTATAAATTGCATGTGTACATAGTGAACCTTGTTTTTGTGGTTGTTGTTGTTGTTGTTGTTGTTCTTAATACAACACAGAACACAAGATTTAGCAGGCAGTAGTGAAATATAGAGTATAAAAATAAATGATGTTTAGTTTCTGCTAACAATGTGAGCATTTACTTATCTGAGAAGATGCACTGAGAAACCCATTAAGTAACGGATTCCAATTATTTACTCTAGTCTCCGTGTCAGAGCACTTAATAAACAACAATCGCAAGCTCAGTCTGCTATGTTAAATCTGTTCAGTCTTGTCAGTTATTTGACTGCCAGAGCTACCCAACATGACAAACATGACAGCACCACTGTCATTATCCTGAAAGCACTGGAGCCCCCAAACCCAAAAAGGTAATAATGCTCTCCTGACTCAGAGCACTCCCTTTCTTCAGCTCATTCCACAGCAGAATTGCTGGTGTTCTTGAGCCTCATTGACCTTGTGCCTTCTGCATGGCTTTCTTCTTTTAAAGCTCACCTCTGCTTGGCCTTGGCACACACAGATATCTGTCACTGTCCACTTCACTGATATCTAGAGTGAAGGAGAGAGACATGCATGACTGATGGAATCAGACAGTGGGCCTTGAGAATAGACAGGTCCCGTATGTTTGTCCTGACATTGATATAGGCTGAGCTTCCGACTTTCTCTAACCACACACTGCCAAAGCAGTCAGTGGTAGAATTTAAAACATATATAATTATTAAATAAAATAATGAACTGTGTTGTAATTTTTTATTTATATTATGTCTACATATAACATATACTGTATGTAATTCTAGCCAGCACGATGGCATAGAGGTAAGTATGTCTGATTCACTAACGTTCGTTTGTGTGTGGAGTTTGCATATTCTCCCCATGCTTCCTTGGGTTTCCTCCCAGTACTCTGGTTTCCTCCCAATGACATGCAAATTAGGCTAATTTGCTGTTCCAAATTTACCTTGGGTGTATGTGTAAATGGTTGTGTGTGTGTGTGTGTGTGTGTGTGTGTGTGTGTGTGTGTGTGTGTGTGTGTTTATAGGTCCTGCTGTTTATATTCTCGGCAGACTACTCCTCTTCTTCTTCTTCCTCATCACTGAGTGGGAAGATGTCCTCCTGTAGGCAAGATCGAAAGTAGCTACTCAGAGATGCCGAAAGATGTTGCCGACTCTGTTCTGACAGGAAGTGACCCTCATCTGGATAAATCTGCATTAAAAAAAACCCACACACATCAAGGCTATAAACATCAAATTCAAAGGCACAAGATAATTTCAGCTAACTGTTCATGAAAACTATATGACATGGTTAGTACTTTAGATATTTAGTACAGTATAGGTTTAGAAATGTACACATCTGGATGTCATTTTCAGAGTTAAGCTAACCTATGGAATTCATTCATTCATTTGCAGAGGTTGCATACCTGATATAAGTTTGAAACACAGGAAAGAAACAATATTTATTTAAAAACAGAGACAAGGGCATTAAATACAAATATACAAACAGAATTAAATGTGAACATTTTTAATTATTAAAGCAATAGGGTACTCGGCAGATTTTATATCTTGAAAAAGGAAAGACGTAAAAAAGTGTTTCTGGGAGAATAGTACAGAGAACAAGAGATGGTGTGATGTCATTGTTAATGCCATGAAATAAATAAACAACTAATGATATTCTTATGTTATTGAAATGTTCTCTAAACCTATGGTTTCTAAATGGTGTACTTTACATGTCGAGACTAATATTGCATGTTTGGTTACCTCCTTTTTATTCCCTTCTATAAACAAGTTATTAAAATGAATTAATCTTGATAAAAGTAGGGAACACATATGGGAATTGAGAGTTTGAACAAAAAAACTTAGGCAGTGGCTAAATAGGTATATTAGGATGGCATCTCTACTGGACCAACTGATAATCACTATGCCCCTAAAATGTGTTCCACATGTTCCTGTTTTTAAAATGGTGGGTTAGACAGACCCAAAATATTTTTTCCCCTACGAATTCCAAATGAAGTTTTTCCCCTCATGTGTTTAACTGTTTATTTGTTTATTGGTGAATCTATTGAATAGTCCTAAATAATGAATGACATTAAATGTTGCAGTATTTGGTTCATTCCACATATATGTGTTCCTTCAGTACCTGCAGTGTATAGTTTGCACCGATCTTCACCAGGTTCTTAATGAGTTCAGCTGAGTGCTGGAAATGAATATTTGCTTGAAGGAAATAAACACAGGAGAGAAAAAAAAAATCTCAGTATAATGTTGTTTAAAACCAATCAATTCTCTCTCTCTCTCTCTCTCTCTCTCTCTCTCTCACCATCTGCAGTTCCATGTACAAGCATCAGAGTCTGGTCTCTAAAGCCCTGTACATTCTGTAGCACGCTGGAGGACTGGAGAACAGACAGGTATTTTAATGCAGCTTAACTGCTTTATAGCAAATTTATAGTGCTCTAGAGAACAACAGTGCCAGACAATGAAATGAATGCTGTTGGCTGGAATATAGAGAGTTACAAACCCACCTGGTATCTGCTGTCATCTTGTAAAGGAACTCCTAGATAGCGTTCTGAGAATGCTGAAGCTGCAGACAGACAGAGAGAGAGAGAGAGAGAGAGAGAGAGAGAGAGAGAGAGAGACTGGTCATATGTATCATAAGAAGTGATAGTACTGGTTAAAGCTAGATGTTAGATTCAGGAAAAGTTGAGGTTATGCTTTACTGTGTAAATTCCAGTCAGTTACTGGGGACATGGCCACAGCACATTTAAACAAATTCTCAGTAGACTTCACCAGCAGAAGTGTCACATATCCTCCATAACCCTGCAGACAATATACAAAGATACAAAAGTAAGAACTCTTATAGAAGATGATTAAACCCTTCATTATCTTCATAAATCTGTGACTTTTATTTATCTACCTGTATTATCACCATAATATATTTTGTTTGTTTCTCATGCCCTTGAAAGGAAATTCTAATGACAGACTATATGCAACTGTCATCATTTATGCATCTCTCCATTATCTATATTGCAAGATCATTTTAAACTGAAGCGAATCCCATCTGACTTGGGAAAGAGTCAGGGTACCCTGAACAGTTCGCCAATCTATCACATGATTAACACTGACACAAACAACCATTATCACTCACATTTACATGTATAGGCAATTCACAGTAGCCACTTGACCTAATCTGCATGTGTTTGGACTGTGAGAGGAAACAGGAGTAGCCAGAGGAAGTCCAGGCAAACCTGAGTAGAATATACAAATTCCACATGGAAAAGCCACACTAAGATTATGATCTCAGTATATATGCAGCTGTTCTAAAAGGCCCCAGAGTCTGCAACACAACTAATCAAGAGGTACCACAAAGCAAGTGACACCATAAATTGTGGACACATCAGTTCCAACCATCTTAGGTTAAATCCATAATTACAAAATGGAAAGTTTGTTCAAGTATGACACCACAACAAAGCTGCCTAGAGAGGGTTGTCCACCAAGACTAACAGACTGGGCAAGAAGGGTATTAATCACAGATGCAACAAAAACACCAAAGGTAACCCTGAAAAGCTCCATAGCAGAGATTTTTTGCCATCAAGGAAAATGCTATGTAAACCAAACACCTCTCATCACCCCAAGAACACCATCCCTAAAGTAAACCATGATAGTGTCAGTATCATGCTGTAGGGATTATTTTCATCCATAGGGACTGGGCAACTGGTCAAAATTGAGGGAATGATGGATAGTGTTGAATACAGGGAAATTCTTCAGGAAGAGAAATTCTTGAAGAAGCAGTTTTTCCTTTGAAGAATGGACAAAAATCCTAGAGGCTAGATGTGCCAAGCTCATAGAGACATACCCTAAGAGGCTTGCAGCCATAATTGTTGCAAAATTTGGGTGAAGAGTTATGTATGTAATTCTTCTGCTTTTTTCTGCAATTTTTTTGTTTGCTTCACAATAACAAATATTTTTATTTATAATTAAATATGTATTTTTTTTTATTTCAGGTTGTAAGGCAACAAAATAGAAAAAAATGCCAAGGGGTGAATATTTTAGCAAGCCACTGTACCTTAGGGTTCTTACAACATATGTGACTTTTGATTAAACATGCTTTTGCAGAGGAGTGTGTTAAAACTTTTCTTCATGCTGACTGCACACTACAGATCACCCAGCAAGCAGTCTACTGATATCCATATTTCTACTCAGTAGTCTCTGCAATACTGAATAGTATTTACATAATGGAAATTAGAAATTACATGGTCTCTAAGAGCTTATTAAATTACTTGAGGCAGTAAAACTGAGGTCTTACCCGGCCAAACACTCCTATCCTGTTCTGATCTATATATGGGAATTTCATCAGATATCTGCAAACAACGTTAGCACAGGATTGACATTTCTGTTCTTCACACAATCAGGCAATAATTAGGTAAATAAAAATCAATAAACCCTATAAGTGGCTTACTCTAGAGCGGCAAGTTGATCCTGGAGCTCCACCACTCCCAGACGCCTGTACACTTCTTGTAGTATCTTTTGTCCCTGAAAACCACTGCCACGGCCATCCAGACGAGCCACAATCACATTGTCTGAGCTCACCAGTACAGAGTCCCAGTCCACTGAATACTGGTCATCTACTTGCTGACCACCAGGAGCACTGTCTCTGTAACAAACAGAGCAAAAGGATGTGAGGTCTCAGGGATGAACTGGATTAAAGGTCAGTTAGTATCACAGGTCCCATTCAAGGAAAATTAGGGAATAAAAATGAAACGTGTTTTTATTTATTGAGCTCCAATAAGCACTCCTTACAATTCTCCTCAGAGCTGCAGTGGATCCAGAGACTAATCTAGGAACACACAGTGTGAGATGAAGATACACCCTTGATTTGATACCAGTCCTTCTCAGACCACTTTGCACATACATTCACATATTCATAAATATTAATATTTATCTAAACGATCTTCTTCATAAACATTAAAAATTATTTAAATATCCACACACCCAATGTCTAAGATGAACAAACACAAAAACAAAGCATACTTTATCATCAGAATCAGAATTAGAATACTTTATTGATCCTGGAGGAAATTATGTTGCACAGTTACTCCATACCAAAAAAAATAAAAAATAAGATAAAGATATAAGTCTCAATAAGAAAAATTACATATGTCTATATATACAAATGTACATATGGAAATCTACATACATATATATATATATATATAATGTAAGTCTAAAATTAGAAGTTCCTAATATCTATATAAACAGATACAGAATGAATCCTGTCAGTAAGTAATATGTGCGGTATTACCAATATGATAAACAGTGGAATGTGAATGTAGTGCAAAATGCAAATGTGTAACAATAGATGTTGTTGCTGTATGGAGGAGTTGTACAGTTTAGTGGCCACACGTAGGAATTATTTCCTGTGTCATTCAGTGGAGCATTTAGATGGTATCAGTCTCTCGATGAATGTGCTCCTTTGACTCACCAGCAGGTTGTGAAGCAGGTTGTGAAGCAGGTGGGAGGTATTGTTCAGTATTTTTCTTTATTTTGACCAACATTCGCCTTTCCAACACTACCGTCAGAGAGTCCAACGACCTTAGCCGCCTCACAAAATAGAGACAGCTCTGGCCCTTCTTGTAAAGTGCGGTAGTGTTCTTAACCCAGTCCAGTTTATTGTCAACATGAACTCCAAGGTACAGTATTTGTAATCCTCCACCATTTCTACATTGACGCCCTGGATGTAAACAAGGCACACTGGTGTTTTGGATCTCCTAAAATCCACAATCAGTTCCTTGGTCTTTGTCACATTAAGCTGAAGATGATTCTGCTCACACCATGTGATGAAGGAGTCCACAATAGAACGATATTTCATCTCACCACCTCCACTGATACATCCAACTACAGAAGAGTCATCAGAAAACTACTGAAGATGGCAGGTCTCTGTGCAGTTGCTGAAGTCAGTTGTGTAGAGGGTGAAGAGAAAAGGGGGGAGGACGGTCCCTTGTGGTGCTCCGGTGTTGCTGACCATTGTGTCTGACACGCAGAGCTGCAGGCACACATACTGTGGTCTTCTGTTCAGGTAGTCCACAATCCAGCATCCACCTGCATCGCTGTCCGCTTCTCACCCAGGAGGGTCGGCCTGATGGTATTGAATGTATAGGAAAAGTCAAAAAACATGACCCTCACAGTGCTTGCTGGCTGGTCCAGGTGGGTATAGACACGGTTAAGCAGGTAGATGATAGTGTCCTCAACTCCAAGGCGAGGCTAGTAAGCGAACTGAAGCGAACTGAAGGGTCCATTGGTCCATGGGTCGGAGTAAATCCAGTATGAGTCTCCTAAGGGTCTTCACCCATCTGGTCCTGCTGCCTCTTCTCAGCTGTTTCTCAACCTGATTATAGGTGAAGTTGACAAGTGGGAGAGGACTATCAGTTCCATCACATGAGGTAGAGGTGCAGTAAGGAGAGGGAGGGAGAGACAGTGGTGTGGCATGGGGTTTCAGGCTTGCTTGTGACGAGTTAGAAGGGGGCTGAGCTGTAGCCGCAGTGTCAAATCTGTTAAAAAATATATTCACCTCGTTGGCCCTGTCCTTACCACCCTCAGCTCCTCTGCTCATGGGTGGCCTGAAACCAGCAATGGTCTTCATACCACTCCAAACCTTTATCATGTTGTTATGTTGGAGTTTCTACTCCAGCTTTCTCTTGTAATTGTCCTCAGCCTCCCTGACCTTTACTCTCAGTAAACTTTGGATCGTTCTCACCTCCTCTCTGTTGCCATCCCTGAATGCCCTCTTCTTGTCGTTAAGGAGGGCTTTGATATATTTAGTCACCCACGGCTTGTTATTTGGGTAACAATAGACTGTCTGAGCTGGGACAATAACATCAGTGCAGATATTTAAGTAGTGTCTAATACACTCAGTAAACCCATCAATGTCCTCACCATGGGGCTCATAGTGCTTGCCAGTCTGTCATGTGAAAGCAGACTTGTAATTTCTCCAAGGCCTCCTCCGACCATCTCCTAACAGTCCTTGTAGTCACAGGCTGTCTCTTCACAGTAGGCATATAGCATGAAGAAAGATGAATTAAGTTCTGATGGGGGCTGATCTCCCTGAGGGAGGAAATGTAGGCATCCTTAGTATTTGCACACAGCAGGTCTAAAGTTCTCTCCTCATTGGTGGGACAGTTCACATACTGCACAAAGTTTATATGCACCAATCTATTTTCAGCAGCTCTCTCTCTCTCTTTCTCTCTCTCTCTCTCTCTAAGATGATAGATAACTGCAGAAGATGAAGGTGTCCTTTTTGGGCTGACTGAGCAGCCAGTCAGTGATAAATGATGTCTTAATTTTTCAGAAACATATTGCAACATAAGTTGAGCTGCTGTGCTTTTGCCCAGGACTAGACTCCCTCTGCACCATGGCTGCCCCATATGGCTGGGGGCTTTTACATTTTTAAAGTAATTCTAAAAGCAAAGAAATGAAAAGCATGAACAGATGGCATCATAAACATTTGATATCAGTAATGTTGTAAGAGGTGAACTCTAAAATCGCAACGGATGTTTTTTTTTTTTTTAAGAAACACTTATCAGTTTTAATTAGCACCTCAAGAGAAATCTTCAGTTGTTTTCAGTGAGGCAAACAAATTAAAATTCGCATAAGTCTTTGAAAGGCATATTAAGATTTTATCTTATTTCGGCACTATGATTACAGCATTTAACACAATCAGTGTAAGTGGATAAATATCATCTTACTGCTGTGTGCTGGTACTAATGTAGACAGCAGTTCCTTCCTTTAGAGAAGGTGTTCATGTATAAATACAAAATTACCTGCAGCTGTGTTCCTCTTCACTCAAACAAAGCTCTTAATGTAAACGCACAGCATGGTAATGATCACTCTAAAATTCCTCACTCTCTATCCCCTTCTCTCTCTGCTCAAGTGTCAAGGGTCCTCATCTCTGTTTCTCTCCTATCATTCTTAACGTGCAAATGTATTTCTTAACACTTTCTTTAACACCCCATTTAATGCGATGACGTCTATGGTTAAAATTTAGGTGAAAAAGTTTTCACACCCCAAAAGAAGAAAACAAATGTTTCTTTTTTTTGTCACCAGCAACAAAAGAAAAAAAATAATATTGTATGCTATATAGAAAGTATCAATATTCATTCATTTATTCATTTGCCGAACCACTTAATCCTACTATGGTCAGGCTCAGCTGACTGCCTGCAAAGGTGGGGTACACCCTGAACAGCTTGCGAGTCCATCACATGGCCAAAACAAACAACCATTCAGGAACAGTCAGTTAGCCTAATGTACATGTCTTTGGACTGTGGGAGGAAATCAGAGTACCCAGAGGAAGCCCACACAAGCACAGGGTGGACATGCAAACTCCACACACAAACTCCCTCACCGAGTATATGGGAAATTTTAATTCTGCTTTATTTTTTTTTTATTCATTTTGTTACTTTTTATGAAATCATACCACAACATTTTTCCCCCCCATAATTGGTTAATTCTTACAGGTAGCTCACAACACGAGTTTGAAATAGTATGACAGTAAATGTTTATTAGTACATTAATCCCATTGGATATTTAAATACTCTAGACAATGCTGGTTTAATACAAATCTTGTTTGTGTCAAATGTACATTAATCAGCTGAAATCAACTACTGAGCTGCTTAATAAGTAAGTAGTTCACTTTATTTTTGGTTTCCTGTTAGAATTTGTACACACTACAGAGCATCTTTTGAAGACTTTAATACTGAAAGTGGACTTTCATGCATCAGTTGAGCATTGTAAGTAAACTTTATTTTATTTCACATTAAAATACATTACAAAGTGATGGTCATAGACCTGGTCATAGACCTGGCAATTTTTAAGCAACATACATTGTATGCATTGTGTACATGTGTGGCCTATATGTATTAAAAGTACTGATGTAAGCTGGTGCTTGTTCTGCAACAAGAAAGTAATGACAACTTTCCAGCCCACATAAAGCTTGAAGAAGTGCCTGTGCTGCAGAAGCAGCTGTATCAGTTTGTTTCCTCAAATAACAAAAAGTTTATTGCTTTGGATATAAACCAGAACTTCCTTCTGAATCCCAGTCTGTGGCAAAATGACAAAGTTATAATCAAGCCTCTTCAAGAGTCACCGGTATGAAGGTTTTGAACGATGCCATTGAACATGGCATTGCGCTGACGGATACTTTCACTTCAGCACTGAGGAACCAGGAGGAACAGAAACAGTTCATTCTCCAGGTTGTGAAAAAATGTCATCAGGACTTTTCCAAATGAAACAAGACAACAGTTAAAAAACTGTAAATGTGGAACAATCTCTGTGGTCGTTGTTAGATTTTAAACACTGTTTTGTATTTGTCCTTATAATAAAATAAGGAAGCATTGAGCTACCATTAATTGTTCTAGTATTCTGATGAACTTTGACACAACAACAACAACAATAACAACAACAACAGTGTTTAGTGAATAAGAATTCTGTGTGCAGAAAATATTTTGTTGATGATGAAGATTAGAGGAGTATGATCACACTGGTTCTGACAGGAATCCAACAGCTATTTAAATGATCGTCCTTTACAACTGTGGTGAGCAAAAAAGCATTTCATGTTGAACACTGGGCCACAACAGCAGAAGAGAAAATGGGGTTCCCAGCCAAGAAAAGAAATCTGAGA
The DNA here is from genome assembly GCA_030014195.1 of Neosilurus mollespiculum. Lineage (NCBI taxonomy): Eukaryota > Metazoa > Chordata > Actinopteri > Siluriformes > Plotosidae > Neosilurus > Neosilurus mollespiculum. Next base: position 29,427,255 of record JAQMYF010000012.1, on the reverse strand, counting down.
CTATTGTGGGAGTGGGATCACCCACACTGGACAGTAAAAAA
>JAQMYF010000012.1:29386248-29401592 GCA_030014195.1 Neosilurus mollespiculum | reverse complement strand
TACAATGCCTTGCAAAAGTATTCACCCCCTTGGCGTTTTACCTAGTTTATTACATTACAACCTGTAATTGAAATGTTTTTTTTTTTTCATCTGAATTTTAGGTGATGGATCTGCACAAAATAGTCTAAGTCGGTGAAGTGAAATGAGAAAAATATAAATAAAAAATAATTTAAAAAAATAAAAATCTGACAATTGGCATGTGCGTATGTATTCACCCCCATTGCTATGAAGCCCCTCAAAAGTTCTGGGCCAACCAATTACCTTCAGAAGTCACATAATTAGTGAAATGAAGTCCACCTGTGTGCAATCTAAATGTAACATGATCTGTCAGTATAAATACATCTTTTCTGCAAGACCCCAGAGGCAGCAACACCACTATGCAAGAGGCATCACACCATGAAGACCAAGGAGCGCTCCAAACAGGTCAGGGACAAAGTTGTTGAGAAGTATAAGTCAGGGTTGGGTTATAAAATAATCCAATTCTTTGATGATCCCCCCAGAACACCATCAAATTCATCATCTTCAAAAGGAAAGAACATGGTACTGCAACAAACCTGTCAAGAGAGGGCCCCCAACAAAACTCAGACCGGGCAAGACCGGGCATTAATCAGAGAGGCAGCACAGAGATCAAAGGTAACCCTGAAGGAGCTGCAGAGTTCCTCAGCTGAGACTGGTGTATCTGTGCATGGGACCACAATAATCCGTACACTCCATAGATCTGAGCTTTATGGAAGAGTTGCCAGAAAAAAAGCCATTACTTAGTGTTAAAAATAAGAAGGCACATTTTGAGTTTGCCAAAAGGCATGTGGGTGACTCCCCAAATGTATGAAGGAAGGTGCTCTGGTCAGATGAGACTAAAATTGAACTTTTTGACCACCAAGAAAAACGCTATGTCTGGCACAAACCCAACATATCCCATCACCCCAAGAACACCACCCCCCACAGTGAAACATAGTGGCATGGTGGCAGCATCATGCTGTGGGGATGTTCCTCAGCAGCAGGGACTAGGAAACTACTCCGAGTCAAGGGAAAGATGGATGGTGCTAAATACAGGGATATTCTTGAGCAAAACCTGTTTCAGTCTGCCTGTGATTTGAGACTGGGATGGAGGTTCTCTGTCCAGTAGGACAATGACCCGAAGCATACTGCTAAAGCAACACTTGAGTGGTTTAAGGGGAAACATTTCAATGTGTTGAAATGGTCTAGTCAAAGCCCAGACCTCAATCCAATTGAACAATGCTGTTCACAAGTGGAAACCATCCAACATGAAGATGCTGGAGCAGTTTTACCTTGAGGAATGGGTAAAAAATCCCAGTGGCAAGATGTGACAAGCTTATAGAGAGTTATCCAAAGCGACTTGCAGTAATTGCCACAAATGGTGGCTCTAACTAATTTTAGGGGGGTGAATAGTTATACACGTTGAAGTTTTCTGTTATTTTGTCCTATTTGTTGTTTGCTTCAAAGTTGTAGGCATGTTCTGTAAATGAAATGATGCAAACCTCCAAACAATCCAAGTTTAATTCCATATATATATATATATATATGAGTTTCACATATGTCTATTTACTATTTACTTCTCATTATATTAGTGGCTCCTTAAACATTCATGAGATCCCAGCTGTGAAATGGTCTTGAATGAGAACTCGGTTTCTTGCTTTGTTCTGGATAAAGTATTTAAAGGTGCAGTCATTTTAATCCAATACACTTTATGTCAAATTCAGTGACTATCTCCTCAGGATTTGCAAGTTATCCATTTTGTGTATGTGTGTGTGTGTGTGTGTGTGTGTGTGTGTGTGTGTGTGTGTGTGTGTGTGTGTGTTGAAAAAAAAAAACAGTTTTTATACACTGGTCTGGCTCTTTAGAAAGGAAACAGGAAAGTTGCTGGGAGTGAGCTAGGCATCACTAATACAGTCAATCAGCAAGAGGATGCTTTTGTTCTTGTGTACAGCACAAACATAACCCTGTTGCTGATTGGCTGGAGAGAAAATGGGGGCGTCATTGTCATTGTCAGTGTTGTTGCCTTAGCTATAGACGTTCCTAAAACTGGGAGGCGAACCTTTTGAAACTCACTGAAGTGAGTTGTACATTTCTTTAGCATTTAATTTCAAATACTAACAGTCAACAATACTTTACTTTTTAAAGTATCATAAAAGTGTAATACTTTACACTTTTACAATAATTTTCTAGAATCTCTGATTTCTCCTTTAAATTTTCCAAATTTTAAATGTTGTAATGTGGATCGGTGTATGGGCTTCGCTCTGCTCCAAAATAACCGACCCATCTACAGTAGTAGTGCATGCAATTAACTTGGCTCATTAATTGAATGTTGACATTATTGGTGCAGCAAAACAGTACAGTGCACATCACAGGATAGAAGAGTGAGAACCCACTGTGATAGATGATCAAACAGAACAGGCTGAATAGCATCAACAGGCTGCACAATGAAGAAAAGATGAACCAACTGCTGGCAGGAGTTTTAAACACACACACACACACACACACACACACCCACACACACACACACACACACACACACACACACATAACAATACTCTTTAACCATTATAAGGGACTAGAGCAGACTGACGCCTACCCTGAGATTAAGCTTGGAAAATTGATTGGCATATCGATAGGACAGTCGAATGGACTGTGCATGAACTGCGTGAGCCCTGATCAAAAGCTAATAATTTGTGGGTTCTTGTCTGAGCTCAGTTCAGCAGCATAGATGGCTATTAGTTTTGTACCTGTTCAAATCAATGAGCCGATCAACTGCAGGCTCCTGCTCGTACTCAGATTAGACTGCTGATTGGATAGGGGCTACGGTTTGAGCTCAGATCAAACAGTGATTGAATACTGGCTCTTTTAGGTGCTCAGTTCGGACACCTGATTGGACCTGTATGAGGTTAGGTGAAGGGTTGATTGGCTCAGATCAGATCAGTTGGCTGTACCCTTGAACAAGGCCCTTGAACAAATTTCAGTATAGTCTGTTCCCAGTCCCAAGAGCAGCCCCAGCCCAACCCTGAGTCTCAGTTTTACAAAGATTATAAACAAAGCAATACAGATAATGAACAATTTCAGATTAAATCCCTGCCATAGTCATCAGTTCAGAGGCTAGTCTCAGCAAAGTGCATGATTAAGAGATTTCAAAATCAGCAGTCTCTTTGAATATCCATTATGATAATTATTACAGTGACAATCACTGCCAGACTCATGTAATGGAGCACTGGTGTTCATTAACAAAACACCAATCTTATTAATATATACAATGCAATATATATGCAACTGGGTGATGACAATCCCAGAAAGAAACTCAAGCCATTCACACTCACACCTTGAGGCAAACAGCCAGTTAGCTTACAGTGCATGTCTTTGAACTGTGGAACTAAAACCAGATTACCCATAAGGGACCCATGCAAGTGTGGGGCGAACATGAAGACTCCATACAGAAACAACCGTAATTGAGCCCAGGACTCAAACCCAGGACCTTCTTGCTGTGAGCTAGACGTGCTAAGCACTATGCCACCATTTCGCCCTGCTATAGAAGTGTATAATGCATTATTCATTTATTTATTCATTCATAATTTCTTCAGTGCCTGCTTTATGTACTGTAGCTCAATTAAGATACACAACCACAGTCAGCAATAGGGCATACTGTAGAAAGGGTTAGAAGGATTGACGGCAATAATGTCAGACAGACAGGCAGACAGCTGCATTAAAGCGATAAACAGAGATTGAGGAAGAAAAAAGAAAGTTACAGTGATGAATACAGATAGTATTGTATGGGTGATTAAAAAACAAAACTGCTTCTTTTACTCCCAGAGACAAATCGGGTTCTGAATGAGTCAAACAAATAGTGCTCTGAATGAGCGATGGGGACAAGAAAAGTCAACAGGAGAATGGATGGAGGGGGAGGAAGAGAGGGAAAAGTGGAAATAAGAGACAACGTGATGACTGATGCTCTCACAGGCAGAAACAGAGTAAGCGTGAGTAATGACAGCCGCTCTGCTGCTGGCTTTGACTAACCATTCTGCTCAGAAGGGAAAAAGGGCTTTCTGGGTGTAAACATGATAAAGTACGATGGATGGCTTTAAGTGTTAGCACACAGCTGTAGTGAAGATGAGCAGCTACTGCTTATAAAGGGTGATTTATACAGTGTTGCATCCAATTACCCTTAAAGTCTTTTAAAATGATGCAGAAATATATAAGGATCATAATGATGTGACAGACAACAGAGAACATTATCAAAATTCTTATTAACAACATTCGACCGGTTCTGACCAGGTTTGTGTAGCATGTATAGGTGTGGTTTAGCAGGTGGGTTTGGAGGATGGGCTACTGAGAAAATGACTAATGTGGCACACCTGAGCCCTGTTTTCTCTATGTACTGTTTCAATGTCATGTCATTTTCTTTCTCTCTCTTCCCTGAGTAGTGAGTTGAGCGTGTGTATGTGGCTGTGTGCAGAGCAAACCAGAAATAGTTATTAGTGTTGAAACATTTTATGTCACTGTCTGACTACAGTGTCACATGGACAAATTACATTTGATGCCTGACCTGATTTTCCCAGTACTGTCCCTTTATATATCCATGAAAATATCTTGCATTTACCAAGACATATAATGTGCAGTTTCTTATATGGGTAATTTTATACTCAGTATAATCGATATAACCAGTCACATTAACCTTGCCCAAGCACATCAAATCACACCTTAGTTGATAGTAGCATGCACGTACCAGATCGAAATACCTATGTGGACTTCCCTAGGTGGTGCTCGATTACAGAGCGGGGGTTCAAGGCCCACTATCAATGGGATGTCACTGCTCTCCCCCCAGTGCACCTAACTGGGTTATCAAAGGCCAGCCATGTCTCTCACTGTCTGTGGTGAGAGGCATGTAAAAGGACAATTGGTGATATTCATCAAGAGTAGGCTGCATAGCTGTCAGCATGTTTCTGCCCTGCAATAGCCTGGCGAGCTGTCCAGGGTGTACTCTGTCCTGGCCCAGAGTCGGCTGAGATGGGTGCCAGCTTCCCTGTGACCCTAATTAGGATTAAGCAATTCAGAAAATGAATGAATGAATGACTTCCCTGGGTCCCACAGATATCATGCAATACATGTGTGGTGCCCCATGTAATAAATTTTAGGCCCCCCTCCATATATGGTAATGGATACTGCCACGTGTCTTTCAATTTGGCCTTATAGGAAAATACTTATTTAGTTAAAATAATATTGTCAATGTGGATGCGTATACTTTTTATTCAGTTTATCAACTGAATCCACAGCATGTTTTGAAATACACATACCACACAAGCTAGTCAGAAATGGCTGTCATTGAGAAATGCAACATTGGTTATTGGTTGTGACTCATGATGTATTTTCTTATCATCATTTTCTTTAGTTGCTAAGGGAGTGATCACACTAGTGGTGTAATAGAAAAGCTACTGATGCAAATTAATTTTTTTGTGATTTTTTTTGTTTCGAATTTTCGAATTCACGACAAGATACTTTGTGGTGTATATTGTGTGAAAGTCGAGAGAAGGTCATGCAACAAACCATTCACTTTTTATTTGCTTGTTATTAGAACAAACAAAATGCCCCCATTAGATTGGATATCTACTCCACAATTCTATGAGTGGCCGTCCTACTTTCTAAGCATATAAACACATGCACATGCACTCACATCAGACACACTTCCTTAAAAGAATTACACATTGATTAGTGGGCTGTGAGATGACTGGTCTGTCTGAATGGATGGAAGTGTTTATCAGATTAATCGCTACAGTAACAAGATTAAAGTGTGTAATCCTGGATGAGTTTGGCTTGAAACTCTCTCTCTCTCTCTCTCTCTCTCTCTCTCTCTCTCTCTCTCACACTCTCTTAATTACACTGTCTGAATCCAATCCTGTTAGAAATCTCATTTTATCATGGAAATGAAATGGATGGAGTCCATGTTTATGAGGATCTTTTTATTCTGATATGTCTGCACTCTACAGGTAATTTACTGTAATCCAAGTGCTATTTTTAGAACATGGCATTCTGTGTCCTAGATTCAGATATGAGAGACCAGGGAGATATTTGGAGTGGAACCATGCACAAACTGGCTATGCTAAATCTTAAGATAGTGAGAACAAAAACAAGGACAGACAACCTTCTATGTTGTAGTGCAAGCCTGTATTACATATACCCAAATAAAACAGTATAAAATATTGACAATCAATCAATCAAACATGACATTAGTGAGGATACATTTGATTGTTTTAACCAGCCAACAAAAGTAGGACAGAAATGCACATACCTGTTTAACATCATATGCAAAAAGCACATACTTCATATCAGGGCTTAATGAGTATTTAGTAGCTTTAAAAGCAACCTGTGAAATAAATAAATAAATAAATAAATAAATCAGTCTGGATTATTTTTAATGTGTATACATAATATGTACTTTTAACTTTACAAATGTGCATATAGAATATAGTGTATGTACACTGCCAGTCAGTATTTGTTAAAAATAATGCATTAATAATTTTGGCTAAACTTTCAAAAAATGTGTATTTGTTTGTTTGTTTGTTTGTTTGTTTGTTTTTACAATTTTATATTTAATTTCTGACTTATTCACTGAAAAGCTTAATCCTATTTGGGACGCGGAGAGGCTGGAGACTGGAACCATTCACACTCACACTCATAATACTGGCAGTTCGGACCAACCAGTTAGTCGGTGTGCATGTCTTTGGACTGTGGGGGAAACCAGAGTACCCAGAGGGAACCCACACAAGCACGGGGGACACCTGAGCCCTGGACTCAGACCCAGGACCTTCTTGGTGAACGTGCTACCCACTACGCCACTGTGTCACTCTCAATTTTATATTTTAAATGGTATGAATATTCTTTTTTAAATAAAATAAAAACAGTAAAGTACAGTCTGATAATAACTATAAATCACATCAAGGCTTTCAATAACCAAACTAACAGACTTGCATTTACACACTCAGTCACTCAGTCTGAGTGTAAAATGGAGAAATCTCTAAATCTAAAGACTGATATTTGTGCCCAAAATTCTGAGATTGAGCAGCATAGTGGCGTATCGGTTAGCATGTCTGCTTCACAGCAAGAAGGTCCTGGATTCAGTTCTCAGGCTCAGATGTTTCTGTGTAAATTGAATGTTGTCCCTGAGCTTGTGTGGGTTTCCACTGGGTACTCCAGTTACCTCCCACAGACCAAAGACATGCACATTAGGCTAACTGGCTGTTCCAAATTGCCCATAGGTGTGAGTGTGAGTGTAAATGGTTATGTGTGTATGTTGCTCTGTGATGGTCTGGCGAGCTGTTAAGGATTCAACCTCGCCTTTGCCAAGTGAAGGCTGAGTTAGGCACCAGCCTCTCCGCGACCCTAGTGGAAATAAGCGGTTTGGGTTAAAAGTAGAATGTTAGAAATATCCATATGGAGTTTCTGAGTATTTGTTCTGTCTGCTTTTAACTTGTGCACTCAAGCCTGCATTGTCTCCACAAATGTGTACAAAATGTGTACTTATGGTCGAATTTAGATCTAATCCATCATGGTGTTCTCTGAACATATGCTTCAAGGGATTATTGATGAGAAAAATCCTATTAACAGATCAGTTTGTATGTTCAATATCATAAATGTGCTTACATTTAACTAGAAATAGTCTAAAAGTAATATTAAAACTTGATTAAACTTTATTCGACATTCACTTTCTTTGAAATATTTAAATATTCTAAAATTTTGTTTGTTTCATTTTTTTAATGAAAAATAAAAATACATCCCATATTTTTAAAGTAGTCTCAGTTTCTTGGGTCCTACTGTAATAAATAAAATAGAACTAATCTTCTCTGAAATAAAGGGGCATTAAAAAACAATGAATTAATGATTAGAGTGAGCAGTAAGCAGTAAAATGATGTTTACAGGCATCTTGCAGGCTTCTTATAGAGTTTGCTATAGTTACTGGTTATATTGCCTGTGCAGGCAAGGTCCCAGATAACATTAATAATATTTCTGTGAGAAAAAATAGACAGTTTGAAAATCTACAGACACACTTATGCAGCAGGAATGAAATAACCATGAAAGCATGAAGCATTTATATAAAACATGCAGAACGTGTGTGTGTGTGTGTGTGTGTGTGTGTGTGTGTGTGTGTGTGTGGCATAGATAAGGCTATAGATGATGGTGTGTGCTCTGATCCTAAAAAAAACAGCTTCACTCACAAATGTGCTGTTCATCAGTATGATCTCTGTTTCATTCGTTAGGATGTTGAACCTAATGACATGGCCATGACGGTTCCTGTAGATGACTTCAGATTCTGGAAAGGTTCAACAGAAAGAGAGAGAGACACAGAGAGAGATAGATAGATAGAGAGAGAGAGAGAGAGAGAGAAAGAGAAAGAGAGAGAGCAAAAACCTTTTTGAGCAACTGACTTCCTGTGTCCCCGAAGCACTTTCCATTTCAATTCAAATGGTTCTTCATTTAATTAGGCAATGTATACTAAAATTAAACATATTCTTCCAACACCAAGAGCACTGTGTATTTGCGTGTGTGTGTGTGTGTGTATGTGTGTGTGTGTGTGTGTGTGTGTGTGTGTGTAATTTGTATATATGTGTACACACACATTATTTGTATTAACTTGGTTTAAATCAGGGGCACTGGTGGCCCGTTGGTAGGGTGCTGTCTTACTGATTCAAAGGTCGGGGATCAAGCCCCACTATTACCAAGATGTCACCGCTGTCTCCCAGTGCAGCTAACTAGGTTATCAGACAGTAGGTCTGTGGTGAGTGGCATGTAAAAGAACCACTGCAGTTGTTCGTAAAGAGTAGACCACTGAGTTGCCGTCAGCGTGATTCTGCCCTGCGATGATGTCCAAGGTGTAATCTGCCTTTGCCCAGAGCTGGCTGAGATGGGCGCCAGCCTCCCCGCGACCCTAAGTATGATTAAGCGGTTCAGAAAATGAATAAATGAATGAATGAATGGTTTAAATCATTGGAATAATAGTTGAGTATTTCCCAAGTTCCTGGTTTCCTAAATTCCAAGTTGAATGACTGACCCATTACACTCTCATCACAACTTTGAGAGCAGAAAGTTTTTTTAGAGTTATGGGTACAGTTGCAACATAACTTCAGGACAAGGGGGACAAAATGAGCCTGAGCACAAAGAAAAATTGTTTATAACAGCTCCTTTAACATAAAATACCAATCAAAAGTCTACTCACAGGGACAACAGAGACACACAACTCAATTCATACCTAGGGATAATTGAGGATATCCATTGTGCATATTTGTAAATATGCATTTACTTTAATATTTTCTTGTCTTTCGCAAAGTTTCAAACTGTACCGAATGCTAAAACTTCAACCTCTGCAATGCAGGTCAGATCAGGACTGTGTGTGCGTGCATGTGTGTGTGTGTGTGTGTGTGTGTGTGTGTCCTGAGTTTAGAAGAAGACTTCCATTGATGTGAATAGTGGAATGGACTGAAGGCAGAGCCACAGTTGATAAATTGTAGCCTGATGCAAGCGTAAGAATTTGCTCAAGTGTTCATGGACACTGATCAGCACAGGAGACCAGGACAGACATGCCACACATATGGTCCAGTGCATTCTAGAAGTTAAATGGGATCTAAATCTGAATATGTTATCTCCAGAACAAAACACCCTGTCTCATTTTTTGCTTTTACAGTTAGAATTTGAATGTAATTGAAACTGCCTGCCTATCCCATGGCAGAATGTTGTGTGTGGTATGAAGTTTTATGTGTTAGGAACTAGTTGTCTCTTATCACTCATGAACACCTGCCTCTTTGATAAGTTCGTTTGCCACTGTACCCAGCTGCTTGTCCTCCCCTATTCTCAATCTACTCGCAGACGTCTTTCTAAATTGTCCTTTTTCTATAACAGCTGTCCAATTTTACCCAAAAAGCCTTCAGCCTTTCATTTCATCTCTTCCGAGCTCCTGGGAGAAGCTCCATCTATTTTTCCCCTACTGTAGGCACCAGAGTACTTGGGGTTCTTTTGAGCAATCTGATGTGGTTGCTCTCCAGTGGACAGGGACTTTCTCCCCACTGCAAACATACAATATGGATTGAATCTGACTCATTTTACCACACTGATTACACAGCTCAAAATGTAATGGGGAAACAGTCTCGGACAGGCTATTACAAAGATGTGTCTTTTCCTTTTCAGTGACAGTGATTTTTCCACCCAATAGACATGATAAGATAAATAAAATGTCCTTGTAAATTGGATGATTAGTAGGACATAACACAGCTTTCTTCTACATATCCTTTTGCTCTTCAGATAAGGAAAATAGTAAATTGTTGACAGTAAAAGCAACTAGTTGTAAGGAAGCTGCATGATACCTGAATGAAACACAATGCTGATAGAGCACACCTGATCTCACACACAAGCACCTGACTGTTTGACATGCTATCATTAGGAAAAAGGCACAGCTCCATCAAAATGAGCACCATATGCTACCAGAACAGGTGGACTTCATAACAAGTGTCTATGATCAAAAAGTCAAAATGGATGAATTGGTGGGACAAAGACAAGGAGACAAAGGAACAGAGGGACAGAGGGACAAAGAGACAGAGGGACACAGATTATGGCACCCAGTGGAGCTGCCCATTACATGGAACATCCCACCATAATCAATATCACTGGGGTGTGATGCAACCTGACATGAAGAGAACTTACTATTACCACCTCGTAACTGATTATTTTCCTATAGGAGTACATGCATAAGTGTTTCATTTCTTTTATATCAAAGCATCCACTGATCCATCCATCCGTCCATCCATTATCTATATGACTTATCTGTTGGAGTCATAGGGGAAGCTGGAGTCAATCCCAGCTGAGTTTGGGTGAGAGGTAGGGTGCACCCTGGGCAGGTTGCCAATCCACAAACAACCATTTACACTCACATTCACACTTATGGGCAATTCGAGTAGTCAGTTAAACAAATCTGCATGTCTCTGGACTCTAACTGGAAACTGGAGCCTAGAGAATGGCCATGCAGACACAGGGAGAACATGCAAATTTCACACAGAAAGGCTGTAGTCAGCCTTAAGTTTTTAACCCTGAAATGTCTTGTTGTGAGGTGCTACCCTATATATATAACCACTGTGCGACCCTTTAGCAAAGCAATTTGGCATAATATATTTTGGCATTTTTCTGTGTCAATGAAGAATGTAATTTAAAAAAAATATTGAGAGTTATATTTAATGGTGGTGAAGTTTAAAATAATTTCTATTAAAAGAACTTAAAATTCTTCCCCCCAGCCATGTCTCTCACGTGTTTCTGCCCTGCGATGGCCTGGCAAGATTTCCAGGGTGTACTCTGCCCTCGCCCAGAGTTGGCTGAGATGGGCCACATCCTCCCTACGACCCTAATTAGGATTAAGCGATTCAGAAATTTAATGAATGAATGAGATACCGAAAAAAAGAAAATAAAAAATAAACAGGACTGAAGTTAAATTATGTTCATTTGAAGAATGACAATACTTGCTGACTGACTGGTGTAGCGAACATGCGCGTTTCCTGACCTTTCCTGTGTCCTAAGGGTACTCGGACACATGCATGTTCTGTCTAACTTGAAGACAAAGTTAAACTACTAATTATCTCATTAGATGCCAGCTTCAGATCTATTGGAAAGGTCCTGTCTATGTAAGTGTAATGACTATAGTAATATTATTTTACTTTAGTACAATTTCTGTAAGCTCTCAAATTTCTAGTAATAACATATATAACTATATATAGCTCACGTGAAAGGTAATAACTTACTAGGACTGAATGCGCACTCCTAGACTGCAAATAGATAAAAAACACAGAACTGCTGAACAAAAATCGGCATGTCACAGTACCTTCTGCATAGCTCAAACGAAAGGTAATACCATTTCACATTCTGATTCAGATTCACATACGTAACACAAGGCTTTGAAGAGAGGAATGGAGGTATAAACCTTCACCAAACCTCCCTGTTTGTTCCTGCTTCCTGTTTCAACTCCTACCTGAAAGATCTATCTTCTCAATCTACAGTATGTTCATAGGCTTACAGGTTAGTCTGGAATAAAATATACCTCAGGGGGGTCTAACAAATATTCTAAAAATATCTAAACAGTTAGAAACAAATAATGGTAAATATGTTTGTGTAGAAACTGCTCTGTTATCTGGTTTGAAGGCACAAGTCAGGATAGCATGCCATCCTCCCTTAACTCAAACTTAGAAGCCATTATTTTTATTATATATACGACACAATCTATCATGTCCTTTCCCATTCCCAGATCATATTAATGTTTTCTGGTTTCGACCCTACTTGTCTGTTTGGATTATGGATTAGTGCATTATTACTGTATGCCTACAATGTGACACCTGCTGTTAGCTTTTACTATGATTTGCAGAAAAGCCCAAATCAACAAACTCTGCAATTACATCGACCTATAACTGTGTTGAGTTGCAGATGATAAACTGTATGTAGAATGGATTGGTAGCTGAATTAATACATCATGGTTCAATTTAAACTAATGCTCTGTTTGTCTGGCCTCTTGCTTATTTTCATTGAGAAGTAGTAGCCTGTCAAAACTTCCAATTACTGATGTTGGAATGCCATATTTCAAAGTGTTCATTATATTTCTACCCATGTAGTCCAGTTAATCAATGCCTGTGGAACACTAGGGAGTGTCAGTTCTCACAATGTGGGGGAAACAACATAAATATAGTTTATATAAAACATTTGCAAGGGATATTGAACAGATCAGAGTTTTCTGCCTGCTTGCTGCATGCATGAACTCACAAGAGGCTGTGACTTGTTAGTGTCAATTAAGTTGACAGGTAAGAAACTAATGGTATCTCGTCCACCCAGACAGCACAAGCAATTTTTCTGATTTGGACTCATGGAGCTTATGATCTCTGAACTAAAGGCTGAATGTGTCAATTGTCATTATCGAATTAAACTGTTGTTTAATTTAAAGCTAGCGTTCATTTACTTCCTTTAGCCTGGTTACACCAACAGGCTGTACACTGGTCACAAACCAAATTTTCATTAAGACCAGCTATTAAGTATACACCATACCAAAAACAAGACAGAATCTAGACTGCCTTGAAAAGCTAGTACATTACAATGTTCCTGGGGTTATTACCATGGATATATACACTGCCCAGGCCTTTTCTGTGTAAACATGTGAGCCGGCAATATGTTTCCTAGACTAGTGGATTTGTTGCACAATGTGTTGGTAACAGCTCAGAAAGCAGCACAGAACATTTTTACATACTATAGTGGGAAACTGCATCAGATCTTCACAAGACACCTACTGTTGGATGGAAATTTTCTGTGATTCTGAGAAACTGAAAGGCTGTACATGCTACATGCAGAAGTACAGTGATGCCAGAGATCCACATCATTTATACTTTACAATGGCCACAAATACTTTTCTTGTGGCATGGGTGAGAAATGAAAGCTCATTGTAATTCAGATACACAGAAAAACAATATTTTCATTATGGGGAGTTATTAGAAAGTGAGAACTGTGTGGGAATTAAAATTAGCACACTCTGTTAACACTACTTATGCATTAAATCTCACATAGGTAAGCTGTTTGAACAATCATAGTTAACTCAGGGATTTAGTGGCTTGTGGGAGAGAGGTACATCCGGGATTTAATGCTATTCAGGATACTGTGTGTCTGCATATGGGATATTGATTTAAATTCAGCTTAGGTGGTGTATCAGAGGAGATACACTTGTTTCTTCCTTCTCCTTTTCTCTTGTTTTATGCAACTTTCTTTTGGATCTTGCATTGGAGAGGATGTGCTGTTTATTTAACCATGAGTGGGCGCTCAAAATTCAAACAACACATCAGAATCATGTCTGCACTCATCACACACATCCTACAGAAAACATTCAATCTCATTTTGTCTCACTAATATTCCCTCTACATACACACAGGTACACCACACATTTGGGAGCCCTATGGGGCAAACAGCACTCCACCACTGACCCAAATCAACCACATTTGATTCTCAGCAGAACTATACTTCTTCTTGCTCTCTTCACTCCTCATCTCCAGGTTTACTTTCTGAACATTAAACTTTCCACCATGGGTGCCAAAGCATTTTCTCACACTGCACTGAACTTTTTTAACCTTTATATCCATCAACTGGATACAGTAATACACTATAAAACTGTTAAAACTAATGTTTTTATAATTGCATAATCATCTAGATTTTTCTGGTTAAATGTTTTTGATTTATTAAAGTGCACATTTTATGTTGATTTTGATTTTAATGATGTAATTGTGTTTGTTGATTGTGTTAATTTTTGCCTTGACCTTAAGTGTACTGAAAGGCACCCTTTAAATAAAATGTTCTATTTTTTATTTTTGCTACTACTACTACTGCTATTACAGTAGAATCTTGTTAATATGTGCTTCTTTTAAAGGTGTTTCTGCTTAATATGCACCCCTTGGACCCCAAATCTGTAATGGATGACCCAAAAGCACATTTTATTGTAAAATTTCACTGAAATTGACCATATTACAGCAGATTACAGAATATGTTAATAGGTTTGTCACCTATTGTCCTGTTTTAAGCCTTTTTCTTCACACATGAGCATCTTCTTCTTACATTTTATGGTCACGTGACCATATTTACGCTTTTGAGAAATAAGAATTATCACATGCAAATATTCTCACTTAATATGCATTGGACCCTGCTGTGCACATAATGAAAAGACTTTACTGTACCATCATTATTATTATTATTATTATTAGTAGTAGTAGTAGTAGTAGTATTTATTTATTTGTTTGTTTGTTTGTTTGTTTGTTTGTTTGTTTGTTTGTTTGTTTCTTTATATTATTATTATTATTATTATCATTATATACGATACAATTGATTTTATTAACATGAATATACAAAATAACAATACTTGAACTAAACAGACAGAAGACAGCCAAAAAAAAACCCCTCAAATCCCAGGCTGAAAGACACTATGATCGACATTCCCCAAGCCCGAAGCTTCTCTCTGCAGTGGGAACATGGAGCATTTAATTGCTGCTTAATGACCTGGCCATGTGCACCTCATCTGGTAATCAGGTGCAGCATAAACTGGGCAGATCTACAGAAAGAGAATGCAAGAGTGGAAAAAAAAAAACAGGACACATGTGGCCATAACTAACACACACACACACACACACACACACACACACACACACACACATTCATTTTCTAAGCCGCTTAATCCTAATTAGGGTTGCGGGAAAGCTGGCACCCATCCCAGCCGACTCTGGGCAAGGGTGGGGTACAGATCACCAGGACATTGCAGGGCCAACACACACACACACACACACACACACACA
>JAQMYF010000012.1:29357764-29363614 GCA_030014195.1 Neosilurus mollespiculum | reverse complement strand
TGGGTTACTGTGCTTAGGTAAAACTCAAGGAATTTAGTCCTGTGTTTACAATAAAACACACACACACACACACACACACACACACACACACACACACAAAACCATTCACATTCACACCTAGGGACAATATGGAACAGCCAATTAACCTAATGTGCATGTATTTGGGAAGAAACTGGAGTACCTGGAGGAAACTCATGGTGACATGGGAGAGAGCATGCAAACTCCACAGAGAAACGTCCCTATCAAGCCTGTGTATCAAACCCAGTACCTTCTTGTTGTGAGGCAGACATGCTAATCACTACGCCACAGTGTTGCCCTACAACCACCCTCCCACATATAATATAGTATAAAATACATAGGACTAAGTGCTGTCACCTTTACACAATGATATGGAATTTTATTATACTTAGTTTTTATAGAGTTAAAATAGGAATAACAAACTGGTTAATTTAATAAATGGGCTTTTTGTTTTCCTGTTTGCTTAAATAATATGTAGATTTATATTTAAATTTTAATTATATAGCTGGTGAGTTTTTCACCATTCTGTTATCATTAACATTAGCATGCCAGCTGTCTGATTCACACTGTAATTGTTTTTTGTACAGTTATGTGGAAAAATAACTATACCTTGTGGAAATTGTATTTTTTATAAATAAATAAAATTTTGCAATCATTTTCATAATTTAAAATAAAAGAAAACAGATTCATATCCAAAAAAAGTAAGCACATCATCACATTTATCACATTTAACTTCAAGTCCATAAAATTAGGCCACAGATTATAGCTTCCTGTAGGTGGAACCTGTCTTGACTTGGAACCTGACAAATGGTTCTGGGGTTTTCTTGGCTATTAAAATGAGATGGCACAATGCCAATATCTAAAAAGCTTTAAGGCCATCAAAAAAAGGTCATGAATGACTATTAGCCTGTCAGGTGATTTAAAAAGATCTCTTAATTAATTGAAATCATTCAACTATAAGAAAAAATCCTCTACAAGTGACATAACCTTTAAATTACCAGTTCGTCAAATTCAACCCAAAACCAGACCATGTGATGCAAAAAAGAACTCTCTTTGAAACCCAAACCTTATCATTTTATGGCGCAAATGAATATATTCTACTATCAGAAAGAAAATTTGACCTGTACAGAAGGCTTGCCAGGAAAAAGAAGCCATTGCTGTCCAGAAAGCACAATAGAGCAAGGCTACAGATTGTCAATGAATATATAGGTAAAGGCTACCTAAGTCTTAGACCAAAGTTATAGCTGCTTGGCCACAGTCACAGCTCATGTGTGGTATAGACCTAACACAGCTCCACAGAGAAGAACTATGAAAAATTATAGTTAAAATGTTATGGTTTGGGGTTGCTTTGCTACTGGACAGCTTGTAATTAATTCAACCATTAATTCTCCTTTATATCAAAGAGTACTTGAGGCTATCTGTGTGAAAGTTGAAACTGAGCTGGCGGTGGACTTTTCATCTGACTGATGATCCTATGAATACTAGCAAATACACCAAAGAAGTAGTCAAATTGATCTAATTAAAATGTTATGGGGCATTTGAAAAGAAGTATATATAAGAAAATCTTCAAACCTTGCAACTTAAGGAAAGTGTGGTCAAAACTTTCAGCAAGCCGATGACAGACAATGATGGATGATACTGACGATAAGTCACTGCCCATAAGTAAGGGGTCAATACAGGCCAAGTCCAAGGGTAATTATAAATGCCACATAAGAATATTATCTATTGATATTTATGTTAAATAAATGATTAAAAAGATCAATTTGCTTATAGTTTTGTCGGGGTATAACACTTTTATCTGTACACACTGTATTAAAAAGCACAAAATATTTTCTTGTTCAAATATGCAAAAAATAATCAACAATTTCTGAAGGGTATACATATTTTTTCCACATAATTCTATGTTAGTGATAACAATAAACCTACTATGTTGCATTTCCTTACAGTTCTTTAGAACATATGTTTTGCAGAAGCGGGTGTACATCTGCAAAGCCAGGTTATAAGAAATGGGAAAGGACTTTTGGATTGATGTCGGGGGAGGGGGGTGCCATTGTGTCATTGTGTCTGAAATAAAAAGACTATGTTGGTGCAATTCTAGACCAAAATGATAATTAAAAACACTCCTGCAGTGCTGTTTGAATTAAATCCGAGCAGACATATTCATTTTTGACTAGAAAAAGAACAAATGGCCCAGGTCCAATCAAATTAGCAACAAATCTATTGTTTCACTAAATTATGTTTGTGTCTGCTTAAACTAAAATAAACTATATAATTATATTTAATTTATGTTGCTTAGAGTCCTGAGTGAACATAACACACACTAAATAGTTATTTTCCTCTCTTGCTTAGACATCCATTACCTGAAACAGACACAAACACACAAATCACATTAACCATGTAGTAGACAAGCACTTCCAACTCAACTAAAACCCTGTGCTCCATCTATCACAATGCCAGAAATGAGCTCGTGACAGCATTCAAAACACAGAGACTATCCTCACTATATCAAGTTTTAAATCAAGCCATCAGCCCTGCTGTCACTCACCAAGTCTTTCACAAAGCTGTTGTATGAGTGTGTATGATGGTTTTCAGTTACTCATTGTCAATTTCTGGTAGCAGTAATCCTAGGATATGGGCATGAATTGGTGTTATGCATTTACATTCAACAAGCAATCCAAGCATAACACACGTGTGAGTAAAGAGTCTTGCTCAAGGACTCAGCAGTAACTACAATTACAAGCATAGCAGTGGAGGGGTTAAGAGTCATGCTCAAGGACTCAGCAGTAACAATCACAAGCATACAGCAGAACAACAGGGCTTCCCCTGCAACATTCAAGATTTACGTGGGCTCAGGTAAACAGCACAATGTACAAACTGTGTTCTTTTAGCATTTCTTGTGTGGTTACATTCTCACTTAGGTTTTCAGACCACTGCTATGCGGATGACACTCAACTCTTCCTCTCCTTCACTCTCTCAGACACTCATGTTTCCTCTCAGGTAAATGTCTGGCAGACATCTCATCATAGACAGCAGCTCATCGGCAGAAACTCAATACCAGCTAAAATGAACTGCGGTCAACTCTCAGATCTCACCTTTAGTCCCAGCACCTCGAGGTAACCATGAACAGTCCACTCTCCTTTTTTTCATACTGCTAATCAGACACTTATGCTGAGTGTTCATTCTCCTTTACAATTTCAGAAGGACACATCCATTTGTCTCCACACAGGCCACTCAGGTACGTGTTCAGTTCCTTGTCATTTTGAGAGTGGACTACTTGGCACTGGCAGTTCTGCCACTGCCCAAGGACTGCCATCTTACTTCTGCAACTGATCCAACTGCATGACTTGTTTTCACCCTTCTTACTTTCTCCTACAACAGCCCATTGCTCCCTTCACTGGCTTCCTGTAGCTGTCCACATCAGATTTAAATATTAATACTCAGTATTAGTGTTAGTATATTAGTACAGTTAATAATACTTGCTTACAAAGCCCAAAATAGACGAACATCCATCTATCTTTACGCACTTTGTACACCTTGCTCTGCACCATGCATTGTCCGATCCTTTAGCACTGCTTGAATGGTCTATCCATTTCTCAGTGTACAAGAAAGCATGCATCAAGACTCATCTCTATTCTGCAGTGAACTTCCCTTAAATAACAAATATCTGCATCACCAGCAGCCTTTTAACGCCTTCTTAAGCCCGCCTCTTCCTGAAGTACTTAAATTAGCACTTTTAAAATGTGTTCTCTTTTTTTGATTTTCTTACAACATTACCTCCCTAAAAGAGGTTTTCAAACTGATGGTATTCTTAGTCTGTGCCTTAGTGATATCAGGTTGTATTTCTTGCTAAAGACTTTAAAGCACTGCTGTCCGTTTCTCCGCAAAAAGACATTAGCCAAACACAGTAAATGTAGTCTCCATAGGCTCTCATGCACTGGAGGTGTTGTGGACCTCATTTGTGTGCACACAAGGTCCACACGTCAGTAGGATGTCCAATTTCTCATTTTGGGGTTCAGTTCCCTCCTGCCAAGCCCCTACTTTGAGCCTTTAATGCACTCTTTAGCACAGCCAACATCAATAGAGGTCTCATCCGCATCTTTCTCCTAAATCCCCATGTGACATTGGCTGAAATCCTAGCAGATGGATTTTTGATAGCAGGGAACAGCATGCAATTCTGATAAAAACAAAAACATTCAAAGGTCTCTTTTTGAGTAATGTAATTTTTAAATTGGGCAGAAGTTGCTCAGTGTCTCAGTTAAGGCTGTGGATTAGTGATCCAAAGGTCAGGGGTTTAAGCCCCTTGCTCAGCTGTATTAAAAATGGTTTATGTAAGTCACCTCGGATAAGGGCGTCTGCTGAATGCTTTAAATTTAAATGTAAAATAAGCAACATTAAGGCTGCTAACGATGAAAACATAAACATGCCAAAAGTGTCTACACTGAGTACAATCTGTTGTACTCTCACTGAGTACACCACAATGTGCTTAAATTCTTAATACTGACTGGTGAGAAGGAGTTAATTAATTTTCTTTAACAGCAGCTCTGACAGTAGTTCTGAATGCAAGGCAATTCACAGGTTTAAAAAATGTATAATCATTAACGTTGTCAAGTTTTCTGTGAGGAGAGACTGATTTAACGTTTATGGAAGGAGTCTATAGTGTCCTCTCTTTCTAAAAGTCAGAGGTGTAGTTGTCCTCTTAAGTGTTCTGCCATGGAAACATCCTTGGAGTGTTTTGAGCTGTGCAGTTTCTCTATAACAACCTTATTGACTACAAGAGAGGGTCTTATTAACTTCAAGAGGCTGGTAAAGGTTTTATAGCTGCTATAACTAAAGCCCTGTCACATACATCACCCAGCAGATGTAGAACAGGTCACAACAAAAAAATTGATAAATTCCTCGGACAGTGGGTGTGTCGTACAAAACTCCCGTGTTGTGCAACAGCAAATGGCATCGTTCATCCTCATCCATAGTTCTGATCATGTTAAAAAAAAATTGCCACCTTGGTGGTAATTCCTGATGTTAGGTCCAAATCTGTTTTGCAATGATCTATGGCATTCTATGGCTTTGTTATAACTGACTTTTTGGGTCATCTGATGCCCTCAGAATTCTATTCACATGTATTGTACAATATCTTAAAACTGGAGTTGGTAATCTAGAAAGCTAACAAAATTTGAAAGTAGCATTTCTTTGGGTCTCCGGTTAAACTCTCCGCTGCCCTCCAAGGCTCTTCCAAAGCCATGCTCAGCTTCACAAGCTCAACCTCTGCTGCATCACAGCAGCTTCATCACAGAGCGGAGACATCAGCAGTAGTAATTTAGTTTTTGCCTTCCATTCTACAGTAAACTTGCAACACAATTTTACCAACAGTGGCAGCAGCAGTAATGCACTCTGATTGATGGTTCGTGCATGGAAGGGTCACACATGAAGGAAGGAGACATGGGAGCATTTGATTGAATATTTCCCAGAATATCACAGTGTAGTGATTGGTCAGCGTTTTTACAGGATTACACTCGCCACAGATTTCTTTTAGACCTTTTTCAGTTCTCACAAGTAATTTATTGCTGTTGGGATGGAAAGACAATTCCAAGTCATATTATAGTTTTTGTATACAGCTAAAAATTTATCAACCCCACATTAACCGAGTATCATATCACTTATGTAAGAACATTGTACAGTTTTACTTACAAATCTGACCAATTTTCCCCATGACAGCCATACAGCACATTATTCATTAACGCAACTACACAGCTTTCAACTCTATCTCCCCCAGACCTACTGCATGTCAGTCGGTTTTGTGGAAGTCCTACTAAATTCATATGGCAAAAAAATCAC
>JAQMYF010000012.1:29330264-29352764 GCA_030014195.1 Neosilurus mollespiculum | reverse complement strand
GGATCTTGTACTTTCTGACCAACAGACCCCAGTATGTCAGGTCAGGCCACAACTGCTCCACCACCATCACACTCAACACTGGCGCACCTCAGGGCTGTGTGCTGAGCTCGTTCCTCTACTACCTCTTCACCCATGACTGCAGGCCTATGTATGAATCCAACTCCATCATAAAGTTTACAGATGACACCAAGGTGATCAGACTCATCACTGACAATGATGAGTCTGACTACAGGGCAGAGGTAAAGCACCTAGCTGCATGGTGCTCTGACAATAACCTGCTCCTAAACACTAGCAAAACCAAGGAGCTCATTGTGGACTTCAGGAAGGAAAAGGGGGACACTCATGACCCCATGCATATCAACAGCATGGCTGTTGAACGTGACTCCAGCTTCAAATTCATGGGGATCCACATTTCAGAGAACCTGTCCTGGTCAACCAACGCCTCCAGCCTGGTCAAGAAGGCCCAGCGCCTCTTCTTCTTGAGGACACTGAAGAAGAACCACCTGTCTGCTGACATCCTGGGTAATTTCTACTGCTGTGTAATAGAGAGCATCCTGACCAACCGTGTCACAGTCTGGTACGGGAATTGCTCTGTCGCTGACCGCAAGGCACTGCAGCGAGGGTGAAAACCACCCAATGCATCACAAGTATTGCTACAATGCTACTGAGGACATCCACAAGAAGAGCTGTCTTCGCCAGGCACGCAGCATTCTCAGGGACTCCTCTCATCCTGCCAACAGACTCTTCCAGCTTCTCCCCTCCAGAAGCGCTTCTGGAGCCTTCAGACAAAAACCAGCAGGTTTAGGAACAGCTTCTTCCCCACAGCTGTCACACTACTGAACTCAGTTCCCTGCTGAACTTTCCCTTCCCATCCACATTACACCATTGCTATACAATTCATAACATTCATTGTACAAATGAGTGAGTGAGCATGAGTTTAACAACTCCTGCAACAGGTTCCTTGTTAGCAATCATTGACAGTTTCTTGACCCTCCTCCCTAGCCATGCATAAAGGTGAGAATAATGGTCGGTCACAGTTACTCACAGCAAAAATGTATGGCATTATGATTTTCTTATCTGACATGGTGACCATTGTGAAATACAAAAATATTATGTAATCCGATTCCAGCTTTGGGGTGGCACAGTGGTGCAGGTGGTAGCATTGTTGCCTCATAGCTCAATTCTGAACAGTCTGTGTGGTGTTTCTGGGCATGTTCTTCTGAATAAACTTACTCTTCACATCCATAAAACATTCCAGTAAGAAAATTGGTGACTGTAAAATTTCCCATAGATGTGAACAAGAGTGTGAGTTTTCTGTAGGTATGCAAGGTGCTCCATGATCGGGGTATTTTTTTGTGTTGCACCCAATGTTCCAGATATGATCTAGATCTACCACAGCTCTGACCAGAATAAAGCAGTTATTGAAGATGAATGAATGAATGAATGAATGAATGAATGAATGAATGATCTTTAATCATGCCTAAAAGGTTAAAACTGATGTAACCAACTGTTTAAACACTGATCATTTAAATTCCTTCCCAAGACAATCACGTATCACTCAGATGAGATTATTAACCACATTTGAATTAAGGAAAGTCAGGAAAAAGAAAAGCTGCTTATAATTCAAGGACATCACCTAATCAATGGAACATTGGAACATGGCCTGATTGTCAGTGCGCAGCTATTTTGGTTAATAATGTCGTTGACGGCAGAATCTGAAGAATAAGGTTTATAGTTGTGTTTTAACTGCATAGTGTCAACAGTGAGGTTCAGACATCCTGGAAGTTGCTTCTCCTCACAGCAGTACAAGACAAGACTGAAGGTTAAACAAACAGGAGTTTAATATCGATACATTGAAAAGTCTGACAGACCTTCACCAGGGAAGATACCCACCATCTGGAGATTTGTGTCTCTCATTGCCATTTCTGTAATTTGCAAAAAACTATTCACATACTTTATTCAACGAAATACTAAAATATTTCCTCAACCTAAAATATTCATTATTCTGTAATTAATGTACTGGTGAAAATAGTTCTGATACATATTCAACAGGTTTACCATTTTCTGGGGTAGACAAATCACTTTCACAGGTGCTCAGGATAAGCAGAGCTCTTGTCTGAGAGGTCTGGGTTTTTTTATTATTAATTGTTGTGCAGCAAACAGGTAGGTTTAACAAAAGAAAAAACCCTGTTCATTATTGACCTCTGTAAAACAAACATTATTTTTTATGCTGCTTTAAACATATGACCAGCACAATACTGTCAGACAATGCTCCTGTTATACACACACATACCTCAGTTGGCCATACTGACAGAAATAATGCCCCCAAGTAATATACTTTACATGTAATGTGAGGAAAGAACACCAAGACTCATTAGCAAAACATGTGCCAGTGACATGCTGAATTTTTATCTAGGGCACAAATCCGCTGTGCAACATAGCAAGATATTATTAGAAGACGATAATGATCATATATAATTTTACATAGTTCACCTGAATGTGCTAACTGTCAATAAGTTACTGCTGTGCATTCACAAGAACCTTTTTAGCATCATCAGTTACTGTTGTAGGCAACCTGCATTAGACTAACAGAAACATACCTGGGTCTTAAATCAGAAATAGTTAAAATAAATATTAAAAACTGGATCCAAGGAGAATTGTTTGTGGTACTAAAGTAGGCAGATAAATAAGCACAAATTGGCTCATTTTCAACCCGAATGCACATGGACAACACAAAGTCTTGTAAAGGGCATGCAATCCAAGTTAGTGTTTACTGGAAAGCTGGTTTTGTTCAGTTTCTTTTGTGAGTGTTACTGTTGTAATTTTTTATTCTGTGTCCCATATTTTAGATGGTTTTATAATTAGACTTGAATTTTGCATTTAGACTTAAAATGAAATGTAGGTGCATCTGCAGTAATTATCAATGCATAGAAATGCAAGTATGGCACCAAAAAAAAAAAAAAATAAATTCTGAATCAATGACCGTAAAAACCCCATGAGGTTTCACTGTTTTAATTCAAATATTATCCAAAAGATAAAAAGCATTTAAAGAATTCAGCATTTATATGATATAGAAAGTTATGCAGTCACTTCAAGACTCTACATATCTATATCATACTAAAGCTGAATTCTATATTTGTTTTATTAATTACTTAAAATATATTCAAAGTAGATTACTATGTTGCATGTGCCAGTTCTGCAATAATTATCCCATGGCAACAATGAAATAATTTAATTATCCCATGGCAGTGGTGCAATGCTAATAATTATTTGATAGCTTTTCACCGATTAAAAATGAGAAAATGAGTAATATTGATGCTGAATGAATAATATTGTCTTTTCCGCCTAATTTAGGACACCAGTCAGATTGTGCAGTTTCCATGTCATATATGTTCATAATTTATATCCTATATACTGTAGCTAAAGATTAATTTGAGTGTTACAAAACACAAAAGACATGTTTACCCAAAGACATCTGAAATGTAAGAGCTGTATATAGGGTTGTGATTTCTATAGGATTTATCCAATATCCTCAATCAAAAGTAGCCTTATTATTGAGTTTAATGTTATTCACTGTCATTATTTCTTTTCAAATCCAAGCTGCTTACACAAAGCCAATATAACAAGAATTTCTATCATTTACCCTTCCAATTATTCCTTTTTATTTTGCAGTGCATTTGTAATTAGATGTGTGATTTGGAAGCAGCAGTACCGTATGTCATATATAAATGGAATATGAACAGCACTTTGAATTAAAGTGCCTCTTCATGCTAACACACTACTACTGAGATCATTTTAATTCAGTGACGCACTTCTGTCATTTAATGAAGGGTAATTTAATCAAATCTAACACCCAGCATGCTGATGCACAAATGCTTCAATCAACTATGTGTTGAATATGTTTAATTGCCCGCTATTTCTTTTCAGTTATATAGACACACTGCCGGGATTGAAAATAATATTTAAATTTGAATAAAAATTGTGTTTTTTAATCATTTGTCATTTGCAGCTACGTTGATAGTGACTGAAAAAAGCCAGAGTTTGTTCTATATTGGAGGTTAATCAGTACATCTGAAGACCACCAAAAAATAGCAATTAAATACAAAAATCGAAATATGGGGCATGTTACCACAAAATGAGTACAGTTTGCTTAAAAAAAAGCATGAACAATGTTGAGTGGATATTCTTTGAATAATATATATTTCATAGTTAACTATCTTTAACATAATCGGTAAGTTGTAAAATTTGGTGCAACCAATCCAGAGATATTGGATATTTTAGACCTCTTCATTTTCATCTTCATCTTCTTCCACTTGTTCTGGGGTCGGGTTGCGGGGGCAGCAGCCTAAGCAGTGAAGTCCAGACGTTCCTCTCCTCAGCCACTTCTTCAGGCTCTTCTTGGGGGACTCCGAGGCGTTTCCAGACCAGCCGAGAGATATAGTCCCTCCAGCGTGTTCTGGGTCAACCCCGGGGTCTCTTCCTGGTTGCACATGCCCAAAACACCATACCAGGGAGGCGTTCAGGAGGCATTCTAATCAGATATCTGAGCCACCACAACTGGCTCCTCGCAACACGGAGGAGCAGCGGTTCTACTTCGAGCTCCTCCTGGATGACAGGACTTCTTACCCTATCTCTAAGGGAGAGACTTGTTTTTATTTTAGACCTATAAATGTTATTACAGTGTCAAATAGCCGTTTAGCAGCATGTCACATAACGAGGTTAGGGCATGTTTAAGTTTTCACCCTGGACTGTTTGAGCTAGGTTTTTGATTATTTTATTTGGGGTTGGGATGGGATATTGGGCACTACTGCATCACAGTGTGCTGAACTACACACTCCCACATGCACAACAGCATCTCCGCCCATCCCGGTCTGCCTCCCAGTACACCGAGTGTGAAATTTTCAGTTGTCGAAAGGCAACCAATTAGAGCAGAGTAGGCACAGAGAAGAAGGGCACAAATGGGAGGAGAAAAATCAGTGTTTCAAAAGGAGGTGAGGAAGCAGCTTCTTGAAGTTGTTGAAAGTGGGGAGGTTTTTTTTGATTAGCAATCATACTTTAGTGCACCACTGGTGTCATAAGTTTAACAGCAAAACAAATTTGAAGAAAATCAGAAACTTGTGATGTGTGTTAACGTAATGATAAAAACAACACAATTTATTTGTTTGTTTCTTTGCTGCTCTGGACTCATTTTGAAGGGCTCATAACTCTCTCAAATTCTGACTCAAATTTGGTTTGACTCAAAAAAAGTGTTTATTAAAGGCAAGTACATGCCATAAACTTATAGAATAAACAGATGTTCAAGTTCTCGGGTATTTAAAATGAGGTCATTTATTCAGAGGTGTTAAAATACATTAGAAAGAATGTTCAAAACCTTATTACTAGCAATTAGGGGTGGGCAATATTTCATTTATTGTACTTTTTTGTATTACTATATGAATATAAATATGAATAAAAAAATATATATGTATTTAAGCATCATTAAAAAACGTGTACAATTACTTCATTACAGTCCAAGAAAAAAAGCTTATTTTATGTAGACCTTAAAAAATTCATTACAAGTCACAGAACACTATATCTGATGTCCAGCCAAACACTGTATGCAACACATCAGTTAATGTTTAGTTTAGCATTCAGTCAAGTTCATCAGCATTAAAAGAAAATCAAATATTATGCAAATTCATCATCTGTAGTGACCTTTTCATGCTACAAAATGTAGTTAGCACAATAGCTGTCTGTGTGCATTTTTAAATGGATATGCCACCAGACTGCAGTGTGTAACTTGAGCATGGGCAAAGCTTGACCCAACCTTGATAAAACGTTTCAGTATGCTTGAGTAAGCTAAGACTTATACAAAATGAGGAATCTGCTTTGCCTTCCTGGAAGACATAACCTCCATCTAATTTGCATTTTCACTTTCACTAATTTGACTTTCAGTTTCATTTAAGTATAATTTCTCAGTTCTTCCTCCACCCTGCTGGCAGTGTACTATATATTGATATAATTACAGTATAGAACTACTGTGTTCAGAACCAATCGTGTTCAGTTTAATTCTTCATTTCATAACCTTCACAAGGCATTTTTTGATATGACATGCATGCTTTACTGTTACCATATCTGCTGCTGAATATTGGATGTAGGATTTTCTACAGCACTGACCTTCCTCTTCATTGCATATACAGCTGGATTAATGTGGACTGGCTAATGTCAGACACTTCCATAAATCCCCTTGTCCTTTGTGGTTGTCATTGAGTAACGAAGTTTCTGTGCATGTAGATATGTGACATTGTATGTGTCTGTGTGTGTGTGTGTGTGTGTGTGTGTGTGTGTGTGTGTGTGTGCATGCAGTTATTAAAGTAAC
Source organism: Neosilurus mollespiculum (assembly GCA_030014195.1). NCBI lineage: Eukaryota > Metazoa > Chordata > Actinopteri > Siluriformes > Plotosidae > Neosilurus > Neosilurus mollespiculum. The sequence goes on along the minus strand of JAQMYF010000012.1, from coordinate 29,346,406 downwards.
CTATTTTTAGGCAGCATTCACTTGTACGACCTTGCTGAGTGCATGGTCAGACATGTGCTGGACGGAAAGATTACTGCCTAACACAGGATTAATCTTTTTTCCTACTTTCCTCATTACTGCCATTCCAACATCCCATTATTGCTATCACATCAAATCTTAATCCCTATTCAGCCGTCATGAACGCAAATACTGAGAAAGAAGCTGATTCAGAGTGATTCGGTACTCCAGCTTAAGAGCGGCACACAGCAGACCTCTGTGTCACTAGCATTCAGTGTGTTAAATGAAGTGAATTTTTAGCATATTTCTAGTCTTTTGTACCTTTATAAGAAAACTGCACATCCCCTGGCAGATCAAGTTCTTTGTATTTAAACCTGATTGAATTGAGAAAAAATTTTATTGGCATTTCACATTAAGACAGAGATAAAGACCATCCATTTAGTGTGTAAATGAAATGTCTGTTTGCACACACATACACACAGCCACATATTTCCAACAAACCCAAAAATAAAAAATGAACTATGTTAACTATGTTCACTTGAAGAACCTGATTCTTCAAGTGTGTGTGTGTGTGTGTGTGTGTGTGTGTGTGTGTGTGTGTGTTGTAATATTGCATTAATAAATTATTTTCCACCTCTAAACATCTGATTTTTAATTGCATATGATTCCTACTTAAAGTATTATTACATGATTTAGAATTGGACATCTTTTGCCCCCCAATCCATGCCATACCCCTTTTTCTATATATACACAGTGGTGTGAAAAGGTGTTTGCCCCCCTCCTGATTTCTTTTTTTTTTCCACATTTGTCACACTTAAATGTTTCAGATTATCAAACAAATTTAAATATCAGTCATAGACAACACATGTAAACACAAAATGCAGTTTTTAAATGAAGGTTTTTATTATTAAGGGAGAAAAAATCCAAACCTACATGGCCCTGTGTGAAAAAGTGATTGCCCCCTAAACCTAAACTGGTCGTGCTTCCCTTAGTAGCAGCAACTGCAATCAAGCATCAGTCTTTTCCAGCACTGTGGAGGAATTTTGGCCTACTCATCTTTGCAAAATTGTTGTAATTCAGCCACATTGGAGGGTTTTCAAGCATGAACCGCCTTTTTAAGGTCATGCCACAGCATCTCAATAGGATTCAGGTCAGGACTTTGTCTAGGCCACTTCAAAGTCTTTATTTTGTTTTTCTTCAGCCATTCAGTGGTGGACTTGGTGTGTTTTGGATCATTGTCCTGCTGCAGAACACAAGTTCATTTCAGCTTGAGGTCATGAAACAGATGGCCAGACATTCTCCTTCAGGATTTTTTGGTAGAAAGAAGAATTCATGGTTCCATTCATCACAGCAAGTGTTCAAGGTCCTGAAGCAGCAAAACAGCCCCAGACCATCACACTACCACCATATTTTTCTGTTGGTACTGTTTTCTGAAATGTGGTGTTACTTTTATGCCAGATGTAATGGGGGACACACCTTCCAAAAAGTTCAACGTTTGTATCATCGGTCCACAGAGTATTTTCCCAAAAGTCTTGGGGATCATCAAAATGTTTTCTGGCAAAATCAAGACGAGCCTTAATGTTCTTTTTGCTGAGCAGTGGTTTTCGTCTTGGAACATTTTTCCCAGTCTCCTTCTTATGGTGGAGTCATGAACACCAACCTTAACTGAGGCAAGTGGGGCCTGCAGTTCTTAGGATGATGTTGTGGGGTCTTTTGTGACTTCTTGGATGAGTCGTCGCTGCGCTCTAGGGGTAATTTTGGTTGGATGGTATCCATTTGTGGATAATGGCTCTCACTGTGGCTTGCCCAAAGCTTTAGAAATGGCTTTATAACCTTTTCCAGACTGATAGATCTCATACATTCTTTCTCATTTGTTCATGAAATTCTTTGGATCTCGGCATGATGCCTAGCTTTTGAGGATCTTTTGGTCTACTTCACTTTGTCAGGCAGGTCCTGGCAGTGATTTCTTGACTAAGAACAGGTGTGGCAGTAATCAGGGCTGGGTGTGGCTATAGAAGTTGAACTCAGGTGTGATAAACCACAGTTATGTTTTAACGGGAAGGGGGGGCACAATCACTTTTTCACACAGGGCCATGTAGGTTTGGATTTTTTTTCTCCTTTAATAATAAAATCCTTCATTGAAAAACTGCATTTTGTGTTTACTTGTGTTGTCTTTGACTAATATTTAAATTTGTTTGATGATCTGAAACATGAAACAAGTGTGACAAACATGCAAAAAAATAAGAAATCAGGAAGAGGGCAAACACTTTTTCACACCACTGTATTAGAGCTTTTCTCCTTAGAAATTCAGAAAAAGTTCATTTCATTGTTTTTTCCCTTTCCTTTCTTTTTGTTTCCTTCTTTCCTTTCCTTTGTTTACCTTTCTTATCCTTTCTCATCCTTCCTTTCCTTTTCCTTTCATTTCCTTATGTTTCCTTTCATTTCATTTAATTTCATTTCATTCCACTTTCCCTTCCTTTCCCTTCCTTTTCCTTTTGTCTCCTGTCATCTCATGTATTTTTTTTTCCTTCCCTTTTTGTGTCTCCTACGGTTAAGAGAAACACTTCCTTCATTCTGCATTTAATTTCCCTGTAATAAAACATTCAGACATATGTCTTAGGTTACAGTTGTACTGAGTGCATCATATGTATGCAGGGAAAAAGTACTAACCAATAGCACTATTCTGTGTACGGCTGTGATGGGCGTCAGCAACCCTAATTAGGATTAAGCGGTTCAGAAAATGAATGAATGAATGAATGGATTATAAGATCATTAGTCGGGTCAGTAAAGTTGTCTTTGCTGTTTGTGTACTGCAATCTCATATTAAGAATCAGCTGCTCACCAGTACGCATCTTGGAATATTTAAATCAGTGCATTGATATGCTTCTGCTCAGATTCTGATTCTCAGCACAGAAAGCAGAATGCTGTTCGATATTAGATGAGAAGTGACGAGCTGGAGTTAAAATGTGACTGGCTTTCCGAAAAATTCTGAGAAAACTGTTCCAGAAAATCTTGTTTGACTGTGATAATAGATAGGTGTTTATTGTGTTACAATGAACTTTAAAAAGTGTCAACCACTCAAAAAGTGCTGCAGTCATACATACATTCAAACCTTCAACAATACAAGTACTAATTAGTATATTTAAAAAAATAAATGGAAATTTGTATGCTAAAATAAGTTGAGACTGACCTTCCCACACATAATCACATTCATCATCTATCTACTGCACATCTCATGTAAACAGTGTTTTTTGATTCTTGAGTGCAGTTATGGCTGTCAGATAAAAACTGTTTTTAGTCTGTTTGTCCTGGCTCTGATTGTACTGTATCGCCATTCTGATGGTAACAGTTCAAAGAGATCATGTCCAGGGTGTGATGTATCCTTAAGGATGCTTTGAGCTTTCGTAATACAGTGTGAACTGTGTAGTACTTCCAGTGTTCGGAGAAGGCAGCCAACGATCTTCTGAGCCATGTTTATGACCCTCTGGAGCGCTTTCCTCTGAGCCACTATGCAGCTAGTGAACCATACATCAATGCAGTAGGATAGGATGCTTTCTATAGATAACTGGTAGAAGGACAACAGTAGTCTCTGAGTGACATTGTTTTTTCTCAGTGCCCTAAAGAATTAGAATCTCTGCTGGGCCTTTTTCAGCAGCTCAGAGGTGTTCATGCTCCAAGTCAGGCCCTCCTTTATCTGGACTCCAAAGAACCGGATGTCAGCTACCCCTCTCTAACAGTCCCCACTGATGGAAAGCGGAGTAATGTCTGTTTTCCTCCTCCTGCAGTCAAAGATCAGCTCCTTAGTCTTTGTGGTGTTAAGGAGCAGGTTGTTCTCCTTACACCACCATGAGAGCCACTCCACCTCCTCCCTATAAGCAGGACCCAGCCCCCCCCAATATGAGTCCCACCACCGTAATGTCATCTGCAAACTTCACCATGGTGTTGCTATGGTGAGCAGGGGTGCAGTTGTGGGTGTAAACAGTGTAAAGCAGAGGGCTCAGGACACAGTGAGGCTGAGGGTTATAGATGTGTGTTGGCCCACTCTGTCCCTCTGACTGCTGTCCGACAGAGATCTGTTAATCCACATGCAGGTGGAGTGTGAAAGCCCCAAGTCCTCAATTTTGTCCACCAGTTTGTAGAAAAGAATGGTGTTAAATGCTGAGCTATAATCCACAAAGAGCATCTGGATTTGGCTCCCCTTCTCCAGGTGCGAAAGCGCAGCATGGAAGGATGTGGCCAGGGCATCCTCTGTCCTCTGAATGTTGAAACTTGGTGGCAGGAGTGATCAGTTTTTCAAAGCACTTCATCACCACTGGTGTGAGTGCAACTGGCCGGTAGCCACTCAGGGTCAAGATGTGAGAACTCTTTGGCATTAGGATTCAGACATGGTGGGACAGTGGACGGGGCCAACGACAGGTTAAAGATCTTGGTGAAGATTCCAGCCTGCTGATCCGCACAGTCTTTCAGCACCCAGCCAGGGACGGCGTCTGGTCCAGCAGCCTTCCTCAGGTTCACAGACCTCAGCATACGCCTAACCTCACTCTCTTCGACTGTGAGGGTTAAGCTGCTGCGGGCCTTGAGGTGTGGTGTGGCTGTCTCTGGTGGCTTTACCTCAAAACATGCAAAGAAGAGGTTTAGCTTCTCTGCCAGTGTGGCATCACCCTCAGCAGCTCCAGGGCTGGTCCTGAAATTGAGGAGATGCTGGACTCCCTGCCACACCTGCCAACTGTTGTTGCTGTCCAGGTGGTCCTCAATCCTTCTCCTATAATCCAGCTTGGCCTCTCCAGCGATGGAATTTCACGCTCGCCCACTCACCCTTGGCGATAAAAAATGTTTAGGATGAGTAAACATCAGCGAAGTCATCCTCTCGGCAAATCGCAAAAAATATGAGGCGAGTATTCATATGTATCAGTTCGTCCGAGCAACACAACAATGGTCAAGTCAAATAACGAGCGTTCTTATTCGTTGTCAGTGAGTGAACCCGACATTTGGCCAATCATGTTGCTCGCAACTTTGTTCCGTGAAGATCTTCTGCAGTACACGTCACCACCCGGAAGCCTATGAGAAAACACTGAGCCAGCGCCATACTGGTAGTGCCATGGAGGCTGTGAACGTAGAACGTAGAGTAAATGTGCTGTAATCGGTTGTTTCAACCGCGCGGCAAGGGAAAGAGACAAGTGTTTTTTCCGTGTCCCGGCAATTATTAAAAGCCAGGGCAAGCATGCTAAAGAACTCTCCAGAAAAAGGATAGCTAAATGGTTCAGCAACATCTCCAAAGCAGATTTGGATGTAAAGATCCACGTTTGCAGTGACCATTTTATTATAACCGGGGACTTCACATGTAAATGTAATGAGAAAGCTACTAGTTAGAATTATATTGAAAGCAAAGCACAGACTGAGAGAAGGTGTGTGTTGTTAGCTAGTTCGGCTGGGTAGAAACAATGAGTCGAGAGCATGCTGAGTGAAGCCCTAACTGTTAGAATTGCTTCTTTTCTGCTGCCAAATGTACAGCTGTTTAATGTACTAGTAAATAAGCCATTAATTTTTAAATAAGCCACTTAGTATGAACAGTTATGTTACAAGCAAAGCACAGACAAAGAGAAGGTGTGTGTTGTTATCTAGTTCAGCTGGGTAGAGGCAAAGAGTCGGGACCATGCTAAGTGAAGCCACAACTGTTCTTTTCTAATAGCCAAATAATGTGCATCGGTTTTATGTACTAATATTTTTTCAAGAACATTTCGGACTGCCCGGTGTTCAGTCTGCACTCGGTTGTGATACATGTATGTAAGGGTCAATGCCGTAACACAAAGCTAATTTCTGAAGGGATCTCTGCTGTAGCGAGGGGAAGACTATGAAAGTAATTAGAGATAGCTATTGCATCAGCCTGAATCCTTTGGTGTGGTAAACTGTTTGTGTGGCCTCCAGTATGGGAACGTGCTGTTGTAACCAGTGGCAACGCCTGGTCACATGACCGTATTGAAGTCCACCACAGATAAACTCAATAAATAATGTGGAAGTGCATTCACTGTGCCAAACGCCCAGCTCCAAAACGTGGAACGTACACGTAACTTTTTATATATACAATAATTTCATAGAGTAATAATTTATCTAAGTTGTTATTTCTTACAAACCCAAATTACTACTAGACTACATATCCATGAACATATATACATCGTGCTCTAGCATACAGCCCCCCCAAAAAATTCCTCCTTATTTGCCCGCTTACATTTTACTACTATACGGTTACTCAAAATACCTGACACTGAGGGGTTTAGTACTACTTTACAAATAGTATAAATCATATATATGTTTCATACTTGTCTGATTTATTAATTGCATATCATGGGAATGTATATGAAACGGAACCTTCATGGTATATTATTATTAATATGATTATTATTGTTACATGGACTCGGACGAATGGTCAGACTGTGAGCTGATTGAGGAGTCTGTTGCCGAGTAAAGTTTTTGTCAATGACACGGATTCTGTTGAAAGTCAACTGCATCTTTTAGAATAAATGCTTGATTACAAACCATGTTTTCTGTTTGGAATTTTTATTGGATTTCAATAGTATTATTGGCCAGTAGAATATGAAAATCACTAGTCCTGCTGGCCAGTTTCTTACTAGCTAATCAGGGTTTGTTCCCTGTTTTATTATGAATAAGGGCCCCATGTCCCCATGTCCATAGATCATTGTAATTATCACTATATTATTTACAAATTGATAATAAAAACAGTCATGCTAAAGATATAACTATAACTATAACTATAACAATATCTAACTGAGATTTTCATGTTTAAAAATACCAAAAATAAATGGAAGATAATGGAAGATAAGTTAATCAGAAAAACAAAAACAAAACATCTCAAATCTCAAACCAACACAGCTCTGTAATGTTGTCTAACCATCGGCCAATGGCACTACATAAACATAAATGTTGCCCATCTTTCTTTCTGTCCTGCAATATGACTCTCTGGTTAAAGTCAGCCATCTCAGTCACCAGTCTCTTTTCCATAGACAGCATTACGTATGCATTCAGTCTCTCTTGGACCATTGTGTTTCTGAGAAAGGTCTCAATTCTTTTCAAAAGATGCACCGCTCACTTTCTGCTGTGGTCATGGGTGTGGTGATGAGGATTTTTAGGAGTGTGTATACAGGTGGCTCCTGCTGTTTTCGTGCCGTTTACATTTTTCTGACAAGTGCTTTAAGTCTCTTATCCCTGTCCATGTCCACCACGTTTTGGTGCTGGCACTTTGAAACAACAGGCAGGGAAAGCAGTAAAAGGCATTACTCATGACACATCCAGCTAGCCAACTCCTTTTTTCACAGCAGGCGCGGGAGAACCAACCGTGTGTACGCTCATCAACGGACACTTGTCTGCTGCTGAATCTGTAAATCGGGTCGGTCCAGGCCAAGCTCTTTTATTTTCCTTTGTTCTTCCAGTGAACATCTAGAAAATGGGTGGTTTTGTAAGGACAAAAACAAGTTTTGTTTGTTTTCTGTAGTTTTGCTCACATTCGCCACCTTGGACAGCTCTCTCAGTCACAGTCACAAAAAATTAGATTGACAAGTGACAGTCAAGTGTGGGGTCTGAGAACATGATTGACACCTACAAGAACTGTCCAAACACATCTGATTAAAAAACAGTAAAATAATGCTAATTTGCTGCAAACAAAAGTGGGAGGGTCCAGGTCGCATAGTTCTGCGCCCCGAGGGAAATCTACAAGAACCAATTAAATACAGCCTCAAATCACCTGCTAACTAAAAGTTTGACAGTCTCCAGTTATCTTCAGGCCGGCACCCCTCAACAAAGAAGTATGTGTTCAGACTGATTCAGATTCAAACGGACAACGACCAATACTATATAAAAACAATAATGGCTGTTGACAGATGCTAAAATGCTAAACGTTATTTTGTAGTTGTTTTATCTAAATCATATTTAACATATTTAAATAAATTTCCGTGTTGGTATTTATAGGGGGCGGCGCCTTAGTGCCCTCTACTGGCCAGCCTCCACTGAGGAAAGTGAGTGAGTGAGTAAGAGTTGAGAGTCAGCATTTTATTGTTTAATATAAAGGCCTGTTATGATTTGCTAAATTACTGTGTATAATATAAAATGTGCATTTACATACATTTCTTCTCTCACCTATATGTGTGGACTTTAAATATACTGTACACAATTTGATTTGATTTGATTTTTTTAATAATTTAAAGCTGGGGTTGGTAAATTTTGAACTCTACAAACAAACTGTTATATTGGTTGAAATGGCCTTATCGTCCTGTCAGCAATCAATAAATTATGAGCTGTGGAAAAGGTCAGAAAAATTTTTTTATCCTGTAAAAAAACGCTGACCAATCACTGCCTCACTGTCCACTGGGAAATATCTAATCAAATGCTCTTGTGTGACCCTGCTTGTGCGTGACCCTACTGTGCACAAACCTGCAGTCAGAGAGTGTCACTTCTGCTGCTGCTGCCTCAGAAATTCTGTTGCAAGTTTACTTTGGAACAGTCAATTTGCCCAATGCACATGTCTTTGGATTGCTGGAGAAAACCGGAGTACCCAGAGGAAACCTATGCAACCTTGGAGAGAGAATGCTAACTTCATACCCTGAAGAGATGCTACTTTCAAATTTTTGCTAGCTTTCCAGATAACCAATTCCAGCTTTAACAAACAGCACACTGTTAAAACGTAAATTACCTAAAATAACCTTTAAAGCATACAGAGGAATTCCTAAATTATACTAAACTACATATGTGTTCTTGTCACGGAACACTATTGGTATCCCCTGCATGGTCAATGGAACACTTATTATCATTATGTTTTTATAAAATTTTCATTCTTGTCACATGATAATCAGGTAAGAAATGAGCTGGTTTTTGAACAGACTGGCTGCTATTGCTGGTTACTGAAGTGGATACTGAGGGTAGTGTTTTACTTTGTCCCCTATGATGCTGGGAATTAATTTAAGGTGACCTATTTTTCAAATCTTTAAAAGGCATATTCATAGGCATCTGGTATAAATAAGAAACAATCCGGTGCGCAGTTTTACTTATCTGAATTTTCACAAATTTTCATGTAAATTTCATATGGCCCTGTGACCTTAAAATTCATTTAACATAAATAAAATAAATCCATAAAGAACTGGTGTTCCAGTTTAACTGGTCTAGCCACTGGGTCTAGCTGTGTTTTTGGGAGAGAGAATATAACTATAAATTATTCACATCTTCCTTGGCGGTGGTAGCTCATATGGTTAGGATACATGCTGGTGCATGATAGAGCATTTTAACCCACAGGCTCAGGTTCGAAACACGCCTCGCTTATTTTAACTGTGTAATAGTTTATAAATTAAATGTATTTGTTTTTGTTTGTATAATGTGTCTTGGTGCAAAACACAGTTATGACACACATTTAACTTTATTTAACAACCAAGTGGAGGGTCAGATTCCACTCTGAATCAGATTTATAATCTTGATGAATCTACAGAAGTCAAACAGAAGTAAGGAACATGTCGACAGAAAAAGCAGAAAGTAAACATCTGTAAGCCAATATCACCAGTTAACATGAAAACCAGTTAAACTGGAACACCGGCACTGCTAGAGTGTTAACAAGAAGTGTCTGTGGCAGATGCACCAGCGACAGATGTGGCAGAGGACAAGATAGTATCCCCTATGTTTTGCTGAAGATACAATTATATATAAATTATTTCCATGCACTATGTACCTGCTGGCGGTTCACTTTCTATATCTATGTTTATATAATCTTTTAGCAACATGTCAGACAAAGGTTTCATTTATACAGTTTTTCCTCTTACTTCAAATGTAATTACTCAGCTAAGGCATGTTTAACGACTGAGGTTTGCACTGAATCTATGAACCTTGTAGCAAGCAAGTCAGCAATGCTAATAGTTTAGCATCCAGCAGACTGCATGCTTAAATTAAATGGTGTGCTTATTAAAGAGTAAACATTTAAATCACCCTGGAACAACATTACCATCCAAATCCTTTTAAATCTTTAAGCCACAGCTCCTACCTGACATGAACTCTGACTTCTAGAAGGCTTCTACTAGCTTTACAACATAGCTTTGTTCATTTAAAGATAACAACATGCTATACAGTGTCAGAAACTCATTCCTAAAGAAACTCATTTGCAAGTCCTTTTAAAATGACATGAAAACTTAAATTAATAGTATTAATAATAGTAATTGTGTGATGAGTTATATATTTAATTTAAATAATGCTAATATTTCACACTTTTCTCTAAGTACATGCATCCAAACTACTATATCTATTTCTCTACTGCAAACACACTCTGTATGAACAAGGTGACGATACACATGAGGATGAGTCACTTCAGACATAAGGTGTGCCCATGAGTTGAGAAGCTATTTTTTCATGTTTTTGTTTCAGTGACCAGATAAGTGATCTGGTAAGCGATTACCAGTCTATTGTTAATTCCTGTTTGTTCACTTCTCTGGGTATTCATAATTTATTCATAAGTACAACTGAAATAGCACAGCTGGTAATGTTTTGCGATTGGACAGCATTAGCTGTTGTTCTATGCAGAGTCAGTGGAGTATAATAAAGATAGTAGATGTTTAGGAAGTTAGATGTGAGGAAGTTAATGTGAGCATGAGAGGGTGAGAGAATGTTTAAATGGTTTGTGTCAGGTTATGTTGTGCATTGTGGAGTAAACATTATCTCACTGCATTTGCAACATTAAGAACTGCAAAGAGTAAGAGGACACGAGGGGGTCATGGCTCTCAATTCAAATGCTTTGAAGCTCTAAATCCTTGGAGTTTGGTGAAGAGCTGCTGTGATCACAGTCTGTACAAGCTGCCTAGATTTTGACATTTTACTGTGCAGCTCATTGTGAGTATCTGCACACAATGGTTTCTCACACATATCCTTATGCTGCACATTTACAATCACACACACTCTTCCTAAAGTACAATCAGTTACCTACAAGTCTTTTATTATCCAAACTTCTTAAAAAGCCAATTTGAAAGATTTTGGTTTATGAGTCTTATTCTGTTTTTATAATTCAGAAGGATGAATTTGTTCTTAGGAGCAGGCAAAAACCCATCCCATTCTACACAAATATACTGTATATATATATATTCAGTCAAATGCTTCAAAACTAAAAGGAAGGCGTTTTACAGTACAAATGGCTAATGACACAAAACATACAGTGAAAGCAAGCCAAGAGTTTTTTAAGGGAAATAAAGGAAATGTTCTTAAATGGCATTTCACTTACAGACAACCAAACTGATGGCAGAAAAATGCACAAGCAAGCACCAACTGAAGGGGGTTTCACTTAAAGCATCTAAAGAGAGGAAACTCAACATTTGGCGATGCACATGGGATCCAGAATTCAGGTGGTCACTGACTGCTAAGGATTTACATCCAAGTATTAAAATTATGCTAATATTTATAGTTATGTTAGTTACTTTTGCCTGTCAGTTTCTTTTGAGCCTGTGAAAATGGGGGATGGTGCATAAAAATGAATTTAATACCTAAAATCCTTTGATTTAAAAAGAAAGTTCTACAATTTATTTACATCATAACTGCTTCATTTCAAGTTCACTGTGGTGGTGTACAGAGACAAAATTGCAAAAAGTTTTGACACTGAATACACACACACACACACACACACACACGAGTGAGATATTAGTCATATTCAAGAGGCTGAAATGGAATAGCTGTTTTATTCTATTCACGGGACTGTAAGAAATTTACAACTAATATTCATTCATTCATTCATTTTCTAAGCCGCTTAATCTTAATTATGGCATCTATCTCAGCTGACTCTGGGTGAAGACCATTGCAGTGCCAACAAACATGCAACCATTCACACTCACACCGAGGGGATGGTTTGGAGCAGCCAAATACTGCAAGTTTTTGGACTGTGGGAGGAAACTGGAGTACCCAGAGGAAACCTGTGCAAGCACGGGGAGAACATGCAAACTCCACACAGAAATGTCGCAGCCCAGGAATCAAACTCAGGCCTTCTTGCTGTGAGGCGGACGTGCTAATCACTATGCAACAGTGCCGCCAGCAGTTATTTTACTTTATTCAAATTTCTGAAAAAATAAAAACATGTTCTGAACATTAAATAAATTACACATGTCATTTAAGATGGCCTCTCACCGAGATCCTTTGACAGTGCCTAGTCATCCATAATTGATTGTTTGCTTTCACTTTTCACTTTACGTCCACACTTCCAAGCAGTGGAATGCTCTAGGAATGCTGATTACAGGTGGAAGCCAATTAGCTTGGTGTGAGTAGAAACGGTGATTAATTACACCTTATTGAGGTAAGTTTTTGTAAGAGGAAGGGGATCCTTTAACCAACTCAGGTTTTGTGTGTGTGTGTGTGTGTGTGTGTGTGTGTGTGTGTGTGTGTGTGTGTGTGCATTTTGTTTTCTGAACTGCTGCTCTTATATATTTTATATTGTAAGGTGCATTGAGTAAATACAGCCGGAAAAGTATTTTTGTGCATGTCTTCATTTTAATACTTCGAAGGGTTGAAAGAGTGATTATGCTCTATACCCACTGTATGTAGTGCAATGAATAGTACCATTAGCAGTATTTTTTTAGCAATAGCAATAATTATTGAAGCTGAATTAATAGAATTTTGCATAACAAGGGATCATTTGGCAGACTCTGAGGTCTGAGGTTCCTTGCCTTTTGTGCTTTATGTTCAGTCAGAACACACTGACACTCCCATGTTCCTGAATACCAACTACAGGAGCCAAATCCTAGAGCTGTATGTGACTTGTTCAATAAGCATGAGGAAACACTGGCCAGAGAAATCACTGGACCTCAGTGCAATAAATAAATGGGATTAGTTGAACAGGAAGTGAAACACCAAACTTGCCACCTAAAGCCTGCAGGTGAATTAATTGCATGCCTGGAAAAAAAAAAACTAGTCATGTGTAATTAATTTCCAATCCTAACAGCACTGTCATGGGGAATTTAAAATGCTGTTCCAAAGATCCCCACATGTTGTTATTGGAGTTACAGTGTGGAAACTTTGAAAACCAGTTAAAGTGTCCCAGTGTTCTCTAATCATATTATGCTAGAGCAACTCACAAATAGATATGGTTCTATGCATTCTACAGTTGTCATCCTAAACAGAGACAGAATGAATAACATATAGCTGCCTGGGAGTAACTGGTACAATTTCTATTATGCTTGCTCTGTACTGGTGACATGGAAAATGAAATGAATATTATACTAAAATTCATCCACTTGTATATGAGATCTTGTCTGGAAAGAGCTAATGAGCTATGCATTGTTAAGGTGATTAATCATGATCTGTGCCAAAAATACCAAAGAAATATCATTCAACTATAGTAGACAATCCTTGTTTTTTGCAACACAAACCTAGCAAATCCCACTAAAATGAATTAAGTTAGTCAAGGAATCCACAATGTCAAAGAAACTGAAATCTAGCTTCTGAAACTGCTGAAAAACCTACCTGCATTTATTTATACCTCAGAGGAACTTGTTGTTGTTTATGTTATTCGGCTGGTGTACTAGTGTAGTAATGTATTGGACTCTACATCCATCCACACAGTGTAAACAGGTCCGATTTCTAAGACTGGTGTGAGAGCAGATAAAGCACACTGGGAACACAGTGGACAAGGTCAGCTTTCAGTGTTTATTTCTCTGACTTTTTGACAAACTGCTGATTATTTTTGACATCTTATGACTTTAGCCCTAAGCTTTTAAAAAACTTAAAATTCCAATATCTCCGAGAATACTGGAGATAAATAGCTGAAATTTGGAGCAGATGTTACTTGGATTACATGCTTCTCAGATATGCAGCAGATTAAAGGGTAAACATTTTTACTACTGTACAATAGTGTCTTCTGTATGGGAGCCAATATCAGTCTTTGCTACTTTATGCAACAGTTGCCAACAGGCCAATTGAAACATTTGACTTGCACATAAAGAGCTGTCAAAAACTTTATGCTTTCAGTATTTCAGGCATGTACAGTACCATACATTTTTAAACCTGTATGCCTCTGGTTGTCTTTGATATACTTCAGTTCAATTCAAAATCTGTTCAAAGGTACAAGTGACATCTCGCTTCCCAGCCACAGTTTAATTCCAAGTATAATGTTCTAGTGTACAGACCTAAAACTACCTGGCACTATTCTGTGACTTGCCAGAATAGAAAGTACCTTCAATTAATTTCATCCAGAAATCACAGTCACCGAAAACACATCAGTGTCCCCTTTAACATTATATCCTGTCACATATCACAGCACATATTCAAACCTGTGAAATTTGTAAAATCAGTGTTAATTTAACTCCTCATTAGTTCACGTGTTTTTTTCCCCTGGGTCAGGATTCAACTTATTAAATTCAATTGATTTATAAGGCATTAGAAGTCACTAATTCTTGGTCAGTGCACTAACTTATTTAAGATCCTATCTTAATCCTTCACTGAACAGCAATAGAAATGTAATTTTATGCAACAGTAAACTTAGAATCAGATTTTGTGTTGAGTCACTGTATAACCAGCAAGAGCAATATCTAGAAATGTCACCAACTGGCAAATGGAGCTATGCTCATCTACTTTTAAATGACTTTACTTGAGTCCTGTCAACCAATATCTGGGTCAGAAGATCACTGTACGGGTGTCATTTTCAGGAATTTTAATAAAGGAAAGTTTCCTCTTGTTTTGTTTAATGCTTTACTATGCCATAATTGCACATCATGCCACGAGAAGAAGTGATACACATGCTTTTATTACTGACTTAAAAGCATACATCTGCATTCAAACTTAGTGCTCTAACGATCTCAGAAAGCCTTAATGCATCTTGTCAAACAAGAAATCTCCCATTTGAACACTAAATGATAATTGAACTAAATGCACATCTCTTGCTGGGTAGATGTGCATATGGTTTGTATAATCCAGGTTTGTTAAGAAAGACGTGGATCTCTAAACACATACATATCATTCATTCATTTGCCAAACCAGTCCATCGCAGGGCCAACACATACACAAGCGTTTATACTCACACTTAGGGGCAATTTGGAATGGCCAATTAGCCTAATGTGCATGTCTTTGGACTGAGGGAGGAAACCAGAGAACCCAGAGGAAACCCACACAACCCTAACCTCTACGCCAATGTGTTGCCCAATATGTTATCAGCAAACATTATTTCCACTTTATTCCATCACTGCTGACACTAGTAATATAATAATAAATGCTTTTTCTCTAAAACTGTTCATCGAATAGTACATTTTACACTTAATGTAATGATGTTACTTTTGTATCTTTTGGTCCATGTTCGATAATCAAATAAAAACAAATGCAATTAATATGCAAATTTATAAATAAAGTAAGAAATATATTGAATCTTAAACAAGTAATCAGAATAAACTGCAAGAGATAGCGCAATATAACGCAAGATAAAAGTTATGAAAGCACTAGGCTTGCATGTGGGAGAGAACGCAGTGAATTAGGGAAGTAGCTTGTGCGTGGGGGAAACTTGCTGAGTAAACATGTGTGTCTTGAGTTTTGTTTTAAAAGAGGTGAAGATTATAAAATCTTGTAGGAGTTGAGGCTGAGCATTGCAGAGTTTTGAGACAGTGACACTGAAAAATCATTACAGCATTTTGCAGCATTAGTGTGGTTTTACTTTGCTAAATATTATAGCACAATCACAGGGGGTATGCAATTCAGAAGCCTCATTGCTCTAAAGATATTAATGTTTTCTTGAAAGCCACACTGATGAAACCATATTAAAAAGTGTAAACTCATTGGTGTGTAATGTAAAAGAAAAGAGAGAGAGAGAGAGAGAGAGAATGAGAGAGAGAGAGATTTAAAAACCATGTAGTTTCTGTTGTTTTTAGGCATACTAATGATGTGCATAGTAGAACACTGGCTGTAAAATTTTAGCGAGAACACCGCAGTCAGTTAATCTTTTCTTTTTACTTAATAATATCTGGTAGATAATACGATTTTTGTATTGTTTGCCAATTGCTAGCTCATGCATGTAAGCTATGTATGTAAACTACAAAATGTACATTTTACTAACATTACTAACACTAACGAGAGAGAGAGAGAGAGAGAGAGAGAGAGAGAGAGAGAGAGAGAGAGAGAGAGAGAGAGAGAGAGAGAGAGAG
>JAQMYF010000012.1:29308697-29322970 GCA_030014195.1 Neosilurus mollespiculum | reverse complement strand
CAAAGCAGCTTTACATAGTAAAATTAAATTAGGGAGGAATCTAAAAAATTTTCTCTACAACCCCCTACACATCCCTACACATCCCTAACCTTTCATATTTTAATCAAAAAGTTTTAAATTTATTCATTCATTCATTTTCTAAGCCTCTTAATCTTAATTAGGGTTACGGGGAGGCTGCAGCCATCAGAGACGACTCTGGGCGAGGACAGGGTACACCCTGGACAGCTCGCCAGGCCATCACAGGGCCAACATTCACACAACCATTCACACTCACACCTAGGGGCCATTTGGAACAGCCAATTAGCTTATTGTGTATGTTTTTTGACTGTGGGACGAAACCGAAGTGCCCGGAGGAGACCCATGCAAGCACAGGGACAACATGCAAACTTCACACATAAATGATCGGGCCAGGGAATCAAACCCCCGGCCTTCTTGCTGTGAGGCAGACGTGCTAACCATACGCCACTGTGCTGCCATAATTTTATTTAAATACTTCATTAAACTTACTGTTTTATTTCAGCACAAAATCATGGTGCATTTAAGAGTTTGCTATGATGAATGTGTGAAGCCCCTATCACATTCATAACGCAACAGGTATACAACAGGCCTTTAAAAAAATTTGGGCCGAATTCCCTCGACAGTTGTGGGTGTGTCACACAAACCTCACCGGTTGTGTGACAGGAAAGGCTGTCATAGACCCTTGTCATGAAGTTTTGAACATTAATTCTCAATAAATGATGTCAGTCTGTTGTGTGATACCCTACAACATCTTACGGCTGTGTTACAATAGACATACAAATTTCATATGTTTTTGTGTCATCTGATGCATTCAGAATCATACAGTTTTCTTACAAAAATCCTATGATCGCCTACATTAAACTCTCAACAGAGTTGAGCATACGTGCGTCATCACGATTTTTTGTCTTGGAACATTCGTATCACTTTTGTATGAACGTTGTACAGTTTGACTTACAGACCTGACCTTGTTTCTCCATGACAGACATACACCACATATTTAATATGTGAACGCAACTACGCAACTTTCAAATCCACCTTACCCAAACCTACATCAGTCCCTTCTGTCATAGCTCCAAAAGGCAAATAACTAGCAAAGCTATCTAATGTTAGCATTATATAATGCTGTGTGGTAAAACTTTAGAGTAAGAGAAATTATAAAGTAAAAAGCAGACTGCAATGCCTGTCAAAGCATTCATGTTACTGAATGTTTATTTCTTGTAGGGTTGTAAAGAATAGATTGAGTATGGTAATATTACATGAACATTTTACATAGTGTCCATTAAACCTTTGCTTAATGTTTTATATGTTGGATTGGTATCAGAAGACACTCAAATTTTGGTATACATATAAAAAATGAAGGGATATGAATAGAAAGCCTATATTTTTCTAATTTTCCAGTATGTTCTCCTTTACACCAGCACTACAGCAGTAGCTTGGAAAATGTAACCAAAAAGTACAAAAACGTTTCTGATGAATTATCATGGTTGCTGAGAGCTGGCTTAAAAAATAATCACAGAGAATATATCATGTTTGCTCTCTTCATCCATCATCATAACGTAAATGCAGCATTAGCTTTCGCTAGTAAGGTGTAATGCTAGGCAGATGAGCTCCCATTGGAAAAGCCCTCTGGGTGAAAGAGAAGTGAGAGATGCACTGTGTAGTCAGGACTGCAAAGGTAGATGTTGCAGAGGTCTTTGCTCTAGATTGCTGAGTGCAATCCAACTTCCTCTCTCCCGACGGCTCCTGCTCCAGTCTTCTCTAATGATGATGTACGATTGGCCCATTTGGTGGAAATGGCTTTCTGACAAGTCCTCATTTTTTGGGGAAAGAGGGTCGATGGGCCAGGAGAGGAATGCACCAGATCACTGCTCACTTTCAGTCTGTAGGGCTATTGATCACAGAGTCTGCCAACGTGAATGTATGTGTGTGTGTGTGTGTGTGTGTGTGTGTGTGTGTGTGTGTGTGTGTGTGTGTGAGAGAGAGAGAGAGAGAGAGAGA
This sequence comes from Neosilurus mollespiculum, assembly GCA_030014195.1. NCBI lineage: Eukaryota > Metazoa > Chordata > Actinopteri > Siluriformes > Plotosidae > Neosilurus > Neosilurus mollespiculum. Next base: position 29,320,954 of record JAQMYF010000012.1, on the reverse strand, counting down.
TCGCCACAGCTGGAGTGAACCTCTAACAGCACCCAGCCAAGCATGGCTTTTCATTTCACCAGCTTCCAAAAGCCAATTATGGAGCACTGAAGAAAATCACATGACTGGTCGAGATCAGAATACAGGAGAGCATTTGCTGGGCTCAGCAAGAATTTGCCGTTGGCCCCGCATGTGGTCCTGCACATAGCGTATGATCGCAGGCACGCCGGACATTGGTGTGTTCTGAGACGCTGCAGGAGCACATTTGCATATGCATCAAGTCTGGGCCAATTAAGAAACCATTCCATTTTATCCTACTGATTGTCATTCATGTGTCAGAGTCCAACTCAGTGTGTGTTTGTAGCAAGTGAAGAAATTCAAGTACATGATGAATAGACCTAGGTTTCATATGAATATTAGAAAGTTTATGGAGAAAGACAACCTTATGCTACTGTAACACGCAAACTTCTGATAGGCTTGTTTATTTTTATTTTCACTTTTAACCTTTTCAGCAACTTTATTAATTAAGCATGCTCACACACACACACACACACACACACACATATCTCTGTGCTGTTCAGCAGTTTCTCTGGTCTGATTGCAGTACTTGCTGATTCACTCTGCCTCCTCTTCATCCACACATGATGGCTGACCATGCCCCCACTGACACACCTATAATTACTGAAAACCATCACACTCTTTGTGAGATCATTTAAAAGAAAAACTTATACTAGTACCATTTTAAGATATTTTGTTGATTCAAGAAATATTCTTGATATTTTCCTTTATTAGCTATCCAATTTGGCTCGACAAAAAATGGTAGCTAATGTAATGTGACAACAGGGGGAGCTTGTTAGGTAAGTTCATTAAATGAAGACTCAGAGAATCAAATGTGTGTATGATTGATTATCATCGTTTAACAAAGTTATGTATCTTATATTTATGCTAATTTTTTTTGTCTTGTTTTTTTTTTTTGCTTTTTTTTTTTTTTTTTTTTTTTTTTACTTCATGCAGGCTAATAATTTGAAATGAAGTAACCACTTTTCCACATCTTTAGGATATGTCTACCGACACATTTGTTTAAAAAATGAGAAATTACTAACTGCATCTATTAAGGATAAATAGCATGTTGCCAGATGAAACATATTAATCACTAAACAATTAGTCAATTAAGAGATCTTGCCTACATGCTTATTTAAATTCAGGGCACAACTTTTTTGGCAGGGCAGTGCAAATCACATTTCCTGCATTTTTTGCACTGATCATTAAATAAGGGATAACAATATTTATTATATTTTTTTTAGTATTTCATACACTTATTACACACTAATATACACTAATTTTTTTCTTCTCTTGTTGAGCTATGTGCTGAAAATAGACATTTTGTGAAATTTTGTGAATTTTTTGAGAAATTGATAACTTTAGGATATACATTTAAAGAGGATTTTTAAATACTATTTATTACTATATTGCAATAAAATAAAATTGCAATCCCTCTCAAAATTAATTGATATTTTCAACATGTTTTATTTTGTTTATGTAGTATTTTTTTTTTTTTTTTTCAGTCATAGAAATGCTGGAATGAACAGTCAGCCTGGCTAATGACAGTCTTCATTTATCATACTGCAAGTCTGATAAATGATGGATAAATGATGGAATGTAAGTCTGGACCTGTCCTTGTGGTTAGGCTTCAAGTCTTACAGATAATAATAACAGATGAGCAGACAGAACCATTGGAATGCCATTGGAAAAACACTGTGAAAGCAGACAGCAGACATAGTTAAAAAAAAGTCCAAAGTTGTGTCATATATTTTTTACACTGTCATGATTTTGAGCTACTGAATGACATTCTGTTCAAGAAGACCAGAGCTAAAGGACAAGTCATATTCTGCAGGTTTTGACATTTAGACATGAATCAATAGAATTGGTTGGAGCCAGCAGCATGATGAAACTAGCAGTAATGTGCATAAAGTGTCAAAACCGTTACAGCTGTGTGGCTGTATTGCAACCTACAACTCTTGTTAGTGAGTATGATTTGAGCACCCATGAATTGTTAACCTCACTAAAGTTGTTGTGGCTGAATGGGATTAAATCCCTCCATTAACACACCAATATCTAGAGCTAGGCTGTTATTGCAGCCAAGAGGGAAACAACCAATGTTCTTCAATGTAACATTAGGCAAATGGATGTATAAATACTTCAGGACATTAGGAGCCAGATGCATAATATTTTATGGACCCGTTTAAGATGCAAGGAAGATGCATTCTTCCAAAGTTAAATGTGTGTTGTGTACAAAAGTGGCATATGAGCCAGATCACAGCACCAATTAAACCCCGAAATTCAAGCCAATCCCAGGCACAGTTGCATAATTTTCATGATTAACTACAGCATTAGCTTGGTCTCATGCATGTACATCTGGCCCTCAGTGCAGTAGCTTCAAGTTAAGATAAATCTGCAAATAATCCTTAAATCAGTATATTTCTTAATTGTAATATGGATCACAAACATCGCACCCTTAAAGGTATGATTTTTAAAAAGTTAGTAAAGTAGTTTCTCCTTAACAGTCTGTACTTTCAGTGCATACATGCTTTCTAAAGGTCATTTAATTCAGCTTATTCCTGATAAAGAATGATAAAGAATCTGAGCAGCTCGGTAGAGTCAGACACGGTGGGTCAATAAGGGATGGAAGCGTTTCTGTCTCTGAAAAATCCAAATCCAGAGCACTGTCAGAAGGAATTTTTACATAGAGCTTCAAAGGAAATGTACAATCAAAGCCCTCAAGACCCATAATTCAGCAATAATTCCACATTCCAATGATTAAACAGATGTTACAGCACCTGCTCATCTTATTCACTTCAGTTGTGTGGCTTTCTGCCATATTAGATAGCATTAAACAGAAAATACCACTAAACCTTGATAATTAAAAATATTTTCTGCTCATTTAAACAAATAAGATTGAGTCCATGAATCAGTAAACACACCCCAGATTAAAGTGGAGACCATTGATTGGAAGGCTATTGATTTCAATGTTTACTGCAGGAAAGTATGTGGAACAAGGACCGCTAATACCTGGTGGGTTCGCTTTACGTCATGATTAAATAAGGTGATTATTTTTTACATTTAAATGAAATTCAGTGGAAGAGAAGCATCTAAGCATCTGCTCTTGCCATACTGGTTTACACTCAACAATACACCCCCCCACCCCCACCCCCCACCCCCACAAGCTCTTTCGCCCTCTCTCCCTCTCTCCCTCTCTCTCTCTCTCTCCTCTCTCCTCCCTATCATAATGTAATCTAAATTGCAGCAGGCTCCAGGCTGTGTGAGTGCATGAGCAGACAGATCACAGCCCTGTCCATTCATGTCCTACACAAACAGGTGCACTCACACACACTAACATATACAGATGTAAGACAGATATGATTTACAATGCACATAAGTAATATAATTTCTGTTCTCTATACTCTTATGGTTCTTAAAAGCAGCCATTAACTGATGCTCGACCACACTACGCTAAATTTCATTGTGAATGTGCTGCTTATATACATCCTCTCTATTTCTTTAGTTGTCTAATTGTATATTTTACACTCATTCTCTCATTCTGACTCACTCATTTGCTGAACCGCTTAAACCTATTAGGGTTGCTGGGAGGCTGGAGCCTATCTCAGCCAACACTGGGCGAAGGAGTGGTACACCCTGAACAGCTTGCCAGACCACTACAGTGCGAACACTGACATAACCACTCACACTCACACCAAGGGGCAATTTGAAACAGCCAATTAGCCTAATGTGCATGTTTTTGGTCTGTGTAAGAAAACCAGAGAACCTGGAACAAACCTATGCAAGCACGGAGAGAGTATGCAAGCTCCATGTAGAATTGCCCTCGCCGAGCCCGGAACCTGAACCCAGGCCTTTCTTGTTACACAAAACACAAGTGAAGCAAATGAAAACAAGATTTTTATGGATTATTTTTTCCATTTTAAAATAGTGATGATGTTAATGACTTTTTACCACATATGTAGCATTTTTCTTATGTTGTTATATGTGACCTCCATAGACTGTTGTATGTATTTTGAATGTATTTGTGTAAGCTGCAGGTGCATGATACTGTCACATAAGAACTTTGTATGAACTTTGAAATTTCACTTTAAAATTCAACTGAAAAATCTGCTTCCTGCTAGTGATTAAGCTCATATATTTTGCTCTTTAGATCCTAATTATAATCATTAGATCTACTGCACAAGAGCAGGGTGGAAAAATTAGTAGTTTCTGCCTCATAGCTTCATAGTAACTGGTTCAAAAATGAGCTCATGTCACTGTGAGATTTACATGTCTGCCCTGTGTTTCATTCTTGGCTTTCTTGTTTCCCTTAATATTCCCAAAACAGGCCTGAAGGTTGATGAGCTACTCTACATTGCTCTGAGGTGTGAATATATGTGCATGGACTGGTATCACATCACAGGTTCATTTGTGCCTCATGTCCAGTGTTCACAGAAATATATATATATATAGATAGATAGATAGATAGATAGATAGATAGATAGATAGATAGATAGATAGATAGATAGATACAGATATAGGAGTTTTGTGATTGCAGATATCAATTTTAAGTTATGGGTGGTATGGTGGCATAGAGGTTAGCACATCCGCTTCACATCAAGACGTCCTGGGTTAGGGTCCTGGGCTTAGTAAGGGTGTGTAGTTTGCATGTTCTCTCCGTGCTTGTGTGGGTTTCCTCCAGGCACCCTGGTGTCCTCCTACAGTTCATAGACATGCACATTAGGCTAATTGGTTGTTCCAAATTGCCCCTGCTTTGCTCAGAGTAGGCTGAGATAGGCAGAGATTGAGTGGACAGAAAAAACTTTAACTGTAAAACTAGATTTATACCAATATATTAATTAATTAAAAAAAGTAAAGCACGCGGACCTGAGGAAGAGTGTAGATAAATACTGGGTAAATTTAAAACGGCAGTATTCTAAGAATGAGGAAAGGAAGGGTGGATTAATAGTCCTTAAATTAGTGGCTCTAATTTGACAGTGCATGTAGTGAATAAATGTTTTCTTTCAGGGTTCAGTAATGGATAATTGGGAGCTTATTCTGTCAGAAAATAATGGTACTGTAAAGATAGATTTTTTATACTTTGAGATGAAAGCAATACAAATGTTAATGTTAACAGGCCAATTATACACCTTAAATAACTTTTATAGTTACATTACATTCCCTCTGTCTATATTAAAGTACAAAAGAAATGCCCTTATGGGTAGCAGTGCAGTGACAAGCACTTATATCTTGAAAGGTACAGTCAAGTACCTTTTTTCCGAGAGTACTCTATGCACAAGGTGTAAGATGTGACAGTTTTCCTTAAATCAATAGGAGCAGGTCAGAGTTACACTTAATCTATCACACAGCATGTATATTTTCAGGGATAAGGCACCAGTCATTAAGGCTCAGATCAAGTTTCAGTGCATTCACAGTGAAAGATCAGGTTTTATTGGTGCCAAGAAACTTTCAAGCTACAATCATGCTTCCTGCTTTCATCTAAAGTTTGAAACCTGATGTACTCCCCATTGTTTAACTGTTTTGTCAGGTCCTGCTTATTACACTGATTCAATAATAATGCTAATCGCAGTACAGATATCACTGCTTAATATGTTGTGATAGGTGAAAGAAGAATAATTGAAAATGATTTCCCTAATGCCACGTTAAACCAAATATGAACAGGTGTAGTGGGTGTAAATAATCTAACAGGGATAAGCTCCCACTCTAAAGACATGTTTCAGTTTAAGCAAACAGTTTTTTTATTGTTGTCAGATGTCTTTATTTGGGACATACTTGCTTGGGTTCCCTCCGAGTACTCTATTTTCCACCCACAGTCAAAAACTTGGACATTAGGTAAATTGGCTACTGTACTAAGTGTGAATTATATTTGTGTCTATGTAAACGTGAGTTGGGTGGCAGCCGAAGGCATGGGTTTTGTCGGACTGATCCTCGGCTCCTGACTCTGGCTCTTGGGACATGGAATGTCACCTCTCTGGCGGGGATTTCAGAGCTTGGTCTGCATTGGTAACAGAATTTCTATGCGCAGCTGAGGCATTGAGGGGTTCTGGTTTGGTTGCCATAGGATCTCGTCTCTGCTTTTTGCAGATGATGTTGAATTTTGGCTTCATCAAGCCAGGACCTTCGCTCTCATTGGATCGATTTGCAGCTGAGTGCGAAGCAGCTGGGATGAGAATCAGCACCTCCAAGTCCAAGGCCATGGTTCTCAGTGGGAAAAGGGTGAAATGCACCCTCTGGGTCTGGAATGAGGTCCTGCCCAAGTGGAAGAGTTCAAGTATCTCGGGGTCTTGTTTACGAGTGAGGGAAGAATGAAGATAGACACACAGATCGGTGCAGCCTTTGCTGTAAAGCTGAAAGGCAAAGCTCTCGATTTACCAGTTGATCTACATTCCAACCCTCACCTGGTCACGAGCATTGGGTAGTGACCGAAAGAACAAGATCGCGGATACAGGCAGCTGAAATGAGCTTCCTTTGCAGGGTGGCGGGGCTCTCCCTCAGAGATAGGGTAAGAAGCTTAGCCATCCAGGAGGAGCTCGGAGTAGAACCACTGCTCCTCCACATTGAGAGGAGCCAGTTGAGGTGGCCTGGGCATCTGATTAAAATGCCACCTGAACACCTACCTAGTGTGGTGTTTCAGGCATGTCCAACCGGGAAGAGACCCTAGGGTCAACCCAGAAAACACTGGAAGGACTATATCTCTGGGTTGGTCTGGGGACACCTTTGTGTCCCCCCGGAAGAGCTCGAGGAAGTGGCTGGGGAGAGGGACGTTTGGACCTCACTGCTTATGCTGCTACCCCTGCGACCCAACCCCGGATCAAGCAGAAGAAGATGAAGTTGATAATGATGATGATGTAAACCTTGTGCAGTTTAAGCAAAATATATAATGGATGTCTGGATCAATAACAATAGAACCACCAGTGGCTTTAAGAAAAATACACAGAAGTGAAGCTGAGGCTGATTACTTTCTATTCCAGTCTCTAGAATCATGCAGCCTAGCAGTGGAAGTTGTGTCATGTGATTACTGTAATTATCCCCTAGAAATGTTCTGATTTTTTTTTAGCCAGTGTCACTGACCTGTCCTTAAGACATCATCTTCAGTGATTAAGAAGGCACCCATACAATAAAATTCCCCCTATAAAATATCATGATCTGTGATTATCAGCATTTTAGAGCTTCAAACTTTTACAGATGCCATTCCATTTAAAGAAGCCTCATCTTACAGACAGTATTATGCTTGTTAGCTCACGCATGAACATTTTTATTAATAAATGCAGTACAGTGGAATTAGATACTAATCTACTGATCTGTCAGCTGTCATTTATAGAAGTGTTCTATACCACTAATAAAGCCTTGCTTTTCCCGTGTGTGTGTGTGTGTGTGTGTGTGTGTGCATTTCTGCCTTTCTCGTGAACCCTTCATGCAAAAGAGGTTAGACATATATCGATTTAATGTCAGTTTTCTAATCTGTGTAAGTCCAGAGATTTGTGTCAGTGGAAGAATTTACAAATCTGCTTGAGCTGTGCTGATCATCTATATCTAATCGATTGGCTCATGACATCCTTCAGCTTGAAGGTTCTTGTCTCTCTTTACCGATTAGCTCTGCCTGTTACCAAGAGGAATGTCTCTGAGAGCTCAAAGATGGCTGAGTAATGGAGGGCTGACTGCATGAGTCCTCGTGAGTAATGACCAAAATTAGCCAAGTGCTGCACACAGCCGGTGAGGACTGTTCTGCTTTTCTGTCACTACAGCTCATTTTTCTCAACAGAACTAAAGTTTATATGTACGTATAATTTTTGTGAGAAAAAATTGATTTTTTTTTAAATTGAAATGCATGTAGTGCATGCACTTATAACTGTCTTTTCTTGACCTTGTTATACTGTATTAATCCCATCAAGGGAAATTATTGCCTCTGCATTTAACCCATCCAAAGTGAGCTCACACACGTAAACAGTGAGCACACACACTCTGAGCAATGGGCTGCCACACACATTGGGGTGCCCGGAGAGCAGTTGGGGGTTAGGTGCCTTGCTCAAGGGCACTTAAGCCATTAAGGAGGAAGGAAAGGTACAGCTCACTTCCCCACCGCCACATATTTTTCCCTTTTGTTTTGAGAATCGAACCAGCGACCTTTCGGTCCCAAATCCACCTCTCTAACCATTAGGCTATGGCTGCCCCCTTATCGCATTCTGTTACATCTGCACTCATAAAATTGGACTTAAAAACAAGATATGCCTATTCACTTCATTTAAAGAAAAAGTCCAGGTGCAACAATCATTTGTGGTGGCTATTTTGACATTCTTGATCATTTAGAATAGGTGAGGACTGAGTAATTGTTATTTCATATTCATGAGATCATTAGGCATATAACTGCATGAGGTACGATCACGGGCTGCCTGCTACCCAAACAAGCACAGCTTGCTAAACACTGAAGACAATTAACCCAGGTATGACTTTTAATCAATGACATGTGATGTAGCTGATTTTTAAAAAGCAGTAGCATTCAATCAGGACAAATTAGCATACAGAGTGTAATAGTTTACAATAATCAGCTAATTGTCAGAAAAAGTGGTACTGTACAGAGATATCTTGTACAAGGTACAAAGAAGTACAAATGTTTCCTCAAAGTGACAACAGTCCTATTACTCAAACTGATGATGTACCTATATTATCTTCATTTAGGTAAAGGTAGAAAGAACATACAATTGAAGCTAATACCCCAGCATTTACTTTCTGTGAATGTAATAATCAGTGTCTATTGTTTGCAAATTGTGTATTGCAGACATTGAATAGTGACTCCCAGTGTCACTCCCAGAGTCAGCGCTACCGTCTCCATACTGTACAGCATAGCTGGCCTCACTACTGTCTTATAACCCTATCACTTCACTCTGGCAGATATCTGTCTATCAAAAATCACTCTAGACACTTTTCTTCTCCACCCATTCCAACCTGCCTGCACTCTCTTCTTCATTTCTCTACCACACCCTCTATTACCTTCTATAATATTAAAAATCATCTACCTTTATTACCTCTACTCCTTGCAGCTGCACTCTTCCACCACCCTCCCTCTCATTCACGCAAATGTACTCTGTGTCATACTCCTGGTGACTGCCATTCCTCTCTCCAGTGCATAACTCCACCTCTCCAGTCTCATCTCCACCTGTATCCTGCTCTCACGGATCATCATCTCCCCTCTCAGCCTGGATTCCACTACTCTTTCCTATAACTTCATGGTGTGACTCATCAACTTTATGCCTCTGTAGTTACTGTTACTCTGTACACCTCCCCTGTTCTTGAAAATTGGTACAAGAACACTTGTTCGCTGCTCTTCAGGCATCCTCTCACCTTCCAAGAATTTGAAGAGTCTGATTAAAAACTCCTATGCTATGTCGCCTAAACATTTCCATGCTTCCACTGGTATATCATCTGGGCCAGTTGCCTTTCCACTCTTCACCCTATTCATAGTTGCTTACACTTTATTCTTACTAATACATCGCACGTCTCTCTCATGTTCTTCATTCATCATCTTCATAAAATTCTCTTTCTACTGTCCCAGCACACTCTTCTCACTTGTTAGCACATCATCATCCTTTGTCACCCTAGCTTACGTTATTTCTTTCCCTTCTCTATCCTTCTGCCTGGCCAGCCATAATAAGTCCTGTTCTGCTTTCTTTGTGTTCAGCTTTCCATATAACTTATTATATGCCTCTTCCTTAGCTTTTGCCACCTCTCTCTTCACCTCTCTGCACCGCTTTGCACTGCTGTCAACGTTCTTCATCTCTCCCACTTCCCACTTCTTTCTCGCTAATCTCTTCATCTTGATGCTTTCCTGAACTTCCTTATTCCACCACCAAGTCTCTTTGACCTCTTTCCTCTGTCCAGATGCTGCCTCATGTACCTTCCTAGCTTTTTCCCTCGCCGCAGCTGCTGTAGCTATCCAACTCCTGTTACCTCCTCTCTGAATCTCAAACAGCAGTATTCCTCCTTTAGCTTCTACCATCTGATATTTGGTTCACTTCTCGCTCTCCTCCTCCTCTTCACCCTTAATGCCATCCTACTGACTGATACTATCTAGCAACACTTTCCCCTGCCACCTCCTTATAGTAACTAATCTCCTTAAGGTTATGTCTCCTGTATAGGACATCTAGTGCACCTGCAAGCACTTTCCTCCACTCTTATATGTCACTCTCACTTTCTCCCTTTTCTTAAAATATGTATTTATGAATGACATTTCCATTCTTTTCACAAAATCAACCTCCAAATGGCCTTCAGGGTTCCTCTCCTTGACATCTTACCTGCCCATCACTTCCTCATCATTTCTGTTCCCCTCACCAACCTGCTTATTGAGTTCCACTCCAATCACCACTCTTCCATCCTTGGTAACACTCTCAATCACTCCACCGAACTCCCTCCAGAAGTCCTCCTTCTCCTCCCTCTTATGCCCTACTTGTGGTGGACATGCACTGAAGACATTCAGCATCACTCCTTCAATTTCTAGCCTGGCATGCATCGCTCTATCAGACTTTCTCTTCACTTCCAACACACTCCTGATGAGTTCTTCCTTCAAGATTACCTCTATGCCATTTCTTTCCCGTCCACACTATAGTAGAACCACTTCAGCCCACTGCCAATGTTTCTGGCCTCCCTCCTTTTCCACCTGGTCTCTTGTACACTCAAAATGTCTACCTTTCTCCACTCCATCATATCAACCAGCTCTCTCCCTATACCAGTCATCATGCCAACATTCAAATTCCCAACCATAACTCGAACATGCTTAACCTTTCTCCTCTCTCTCTCTCTCTCTCTCTCTATGTCTCTAGATTTGTCTTTCTCTTCTTCATCTTGGCCAAGAGTGGCCCAATTTCCACCAGTACCCTGCTAGCCAACAGTACCATTGGCAATTGTTAACCTGGACCTTGAGCAATCCGGTATCAGCATTCTGTTCTGAATCGGCATGTTTGATTTGGCACCTGTTTTGCACCAGATGCCCTTCTGGACACAACCCTCCCCATTTACCTGGGCTTGGGACCAGCACTAAGAGCCCTCTGGCTTTTGTGACCTAAATGTTAAGATTTTATTGTGGCAGTGGTATTTGATTTGTAAAGAAAAAGCTTTAATTGTGCTGTCCATTTTATCTCTGTACCATTTCCCATCCCCCTGCTCACCAGCAGTCAAACACAAGACCCTTTTAATGAAGAGATCCAGCAACATGGCTATTAAAAAGACCCCTCAATATGCTGGCTTTAGCTGTTAACAGCGAACAAAATCAAGCCAGCATAAAGCCACCCAGCTGTGTGCTTTTACATAACTCGCTGGTGTTCCTGAACCAGAGGTATGATGTGCAACACAACGGAGCATCTGCCTCTGTTGGGACATACAAATACCCCAATCACTGAAGCAATGCTTTCAAAACAATTATGTTTGATGAACTGAGTATTGATTTGCTTTTATTAGCCATGCACATTTGTACCACTCTTGAAATGTAAGTGAAGTTACCGAGCAATGTATTTGAGCAATCAGAAATATTGGATATACTGGGTGATGTACACAGCCATCCAATGAGCTTTTAATGGCTTATATGAGATACTAGCCACTCATAAGAGTCTGTGAGGTCATGCATACAAAGGGGCGGATAGCGATTTTCCTCCGAGTGTGTTACTGACTGTGAATAATCATGCTGGCATCGTGTTCCTTGGAGGAAGCACATTGGTAACTTTTACCCTCCCTTGTTGGTGGCTGTATTGTGTTTTTTTTCCCCAGTGTATCAAAGGTAGGGGAAAAGACATGACATACTGTATAAAGGAGCAGTGAGTTAATGAACTTAACCCAATTACCATCATCGTTCTGTAACACATCACCAAAAAACATTATTAATCATGTAGTGTATAATTAATGAGTAAATATTAGTCTATGCGAATTTAAATCAGATTTTAACTCGGGACTCAGGCCAGATTTGTTGTGCCTTGTGTGTCATTCCTCATGCAGTATACGAGTAACAAGATGCCTTTCCCAACTTGCAGTTGGACAGACGGATGGATTTCTTTCATGTCTGACACGTCAGAAATTTTGATCGTCCCTTATGAGGGTTTTGCACAGTTGAAGCATAGCCACAAACCGATTCCCCTAAACTCTCTGTTTTTATCCTCACTGCAATACACATTGTCTGTATGTGTGTGTGTGTGTGTGTGTGTGTGTGTGTGTGTGTGTGTGTGTGTGTTTTGGCACAA
>JAQMYF010000012.1:29266787-29283341 GCA_030014195.1 Neosilurus mollespiculum | reverse complement strand
TATATATATATATATATATAGAGAGAGAGAGAGAGAGAGAGAGAGAGAAAGAGAGAGAGAGAGAGAGAGAGAGAGAGGGAGAGAGAGAGAGAATGAAATAGATATCGGCGGCGGCATTCGTCTCAGGAGGCAATGGAGTTGCACTATGTGCTGTAGCACTTCCTAGAGTGGCTGAATAGGCCGACCCTAGAGTGGCAGTCTCTCACACAACGGGTACAAACTCAGATAGGGCTCATAAGGATGTTGCCCTCGCTTTACGGTTTGTTCTCTTTGATGCAAGATGTTTCCTCCTGTCACTCTGAGCCTTCTGCAAGCTGTTTCGTCAAACAGGCCCTCCAGCACTTGCATGAAGCCGTGATATTTTCCCAGCCATCAGGTTTAATAGCCAACAGCTTCAGGTCTCTCTATCAAGCATCTTTGAAGAGGAGGTGAGGTCTGCCAATATGGCATGTCCCTTCCCGCAGTTCCCCATACAGGATATCCTTGGGGATGCACCCAAGTATATATAAAACGTTGAGGGAATTATTCAGTGATATCCAGCAAATATGTTTATCTATCCAGACATTTACCCTGGGAGTACACAGTAAAAGTTTGTGAACACCTGGCCATCACATTCTTATACTATTTTTGAACAGCCCATTCCAGATTTAGACCCAGTCTGCTTCTATAAAAACCTCTACTCTCCAGGAAAGGCTTTTCACAAGATTTTGGAGCATGGCTGGGGATTTGCTCATTCAGCCAAAAGAACATCAGTTTGGTCAAGCACAGCTCTCAACTGAGAAGGCTCAGTATTGAGATCCAATTCACCCTAAATCTGTTCATTGGGGTTGAGTTTGGGGCTTTTTGCAGGCCTCTCAAGATGTTCCACACCAAAATTGCCTCATCTTCAAGGAGCTAGCTTTGTGCACAGGGAATAGAGATACTGGAAAGGGTTTGGGACTCCTTTGCTCCAGTGAAGGGAAATGTTAATGCTACATCCTACAAAGACATCCTAGACAAATGCAGTGCTTCAAATTTTGTAGCAAAAATTTCAGCGTACATAATTTTGAGCTCATTATCACACTGTTTCCTTTGAAGTGCTGTGTTGTAAGAAGTAAAAACTTTGCATAATTTTGCCTTGATCTTGAAATTGAATTCTTTAACATTTCTACCTACTGTCCTTTCCAGGGTGAAATGCATATTTTTTTACTCTGAATTGTTGATCAATATAAATGTAGCAAAGTTGGAACTCTAGTAACCATGATTTAATTAAAATATGCTCAAACAGTATACAGTACCAAAGTCAGATTAATTGGTCACTACAGCAGCTGACAGATCCAAAAACACTTCATAATAGCCACAACCAGGCTGCAAGTCAGACAATCTACATACAGCTAAAGCTAGAGTGGGAAAAAACAGATTAAACATAAATCATAAATGCAGACAAGAAGGCTTGGTATAGCACTTGTAAAACGGTGCTAAGCGAATACTTTGCAATGTGTGAGAGTTCAAAGTCTCAGTATATAGGGTGTGTGAATGAGTGAAACCAGGAATGCTGTATCTGAAATCAGGTGAATGTGTCAGTGTGTGATGTGGCTTTGTGTTAGAGCTGGGTGTTATAGGTGGTAGTGTGTTCAAATCTTAGAATAAAAGGCATAAGACTGTTCTCTCTCTTTAGCTTTTTACACATATACAGTACATTTCAACTAAATTTGTAATCATTGCAATGTGGTCACATTTTCTGGAAGCAAGATGTTAAGTCCTCTGATGAGGAGTCAGGATAATGCACACATAGGTGAAAGTGGAGCTGGCAGGACTTTTCTTTTATTGACAACGTGGTTGCTGATGGTGGGGGAAAAAAGCATTACAGTGGATGGCTTTTCAGCTTCGAACAAATAAAGCATGACTAAAATATGCTACTAAAGTTATGATGTGGTTTTTCAGGGCAGGGATGAGGGCATATTTTTTAGTAGCCAAGCCAATTATCTGAGCTGAAATATTACATTGGTTAGATTTATTCATCTCTTGAATTTAAAACAAAAAGCAAAAAGACTTTAAAATAAGTGCAAATTAAAAATTAATTAATTAATAAATACTTGCCCTACAAGCTTGGCAGAGCATCAGCAGTGAAATCATCACTTGCCAGGTGATATTGCATTTAAAAAATTGTAACATCCCTAAAAAATGAGAAAACTATTACACATGAAACCCAGTAAATGATGAAGAAATACATTTTGCTGCAAAATCCTGTTAGTACTATTATAAGTCCAAGTCAGTATGCGGTTTGTTTGCAGAAGCTTGTTAGTGACATTGGCTTTTGTATGCAGAACCACGTAGTCTGCAGAACACCAATCACAGGCGTGTCTTGGGTCACATGATGCACAAGATGGATGTACTCGTATTCGTTATGTTAGTGTGTTAAAATCAAAGATTAACCCTAGTTAATCTATTTCATTAATTAATTTATTAGTTTAGTGTTCATGGCTGCATTCTTTTTCGAAAACTTTTGAAATCAGCATTCATTTGTAGACGGTGTTTCTGTTGATTCAGCAACATTTGCAAACAGATGAAAGGTCGACTGACTGTGTTTTGCAGACAAAGCACACAAAATGTAGTGATTACTGAGTTTTTGAATTTTGGTTTATTCTGAACAATCTGATATTTTGTTTAGTGCCCCTTAACTATTCTATAACAAAAAAAGAAGAAATAATTGAGGTTTACATTTACCACCAGGTGAATTTCATTGTTTTAAAACAAAAGAGATCAATTGGACTTACCGGGTTTTGCACCTCAGCATCTATATATAATGCTATGAAAATAATGTTCAGAGACAAAAGAACATGGCCATACATGCACACTGGCAGACTGTGAATATATGACAGGGGATACCTGTGAAAAATACACACCACTCTCAACAAAGGGTAGTCATTCATGCACTCCAGTCTTCTTGGCCTTGTTTTGTCAATTCCATTTTCTTCTGCTTATTCCAGCTTTGGATAAACAAAGCCTGTTTTTTTTCTACTCATGACCTGGTGTCTGCTCTTTTATCCCCCACTACTGCAGATATTTATTAATATTTATGCATATTTATCAAGTTTCATGTAATACATTATACAGACTCTCCATTGATGTATTCAAGGAGGTAGAAACATTGCAGCAATCTGTTCTGTCCAGGAGGAAAGTTAATATTTTTGCTAAATAGCAATTCTTACAGTAGTTTGTTGGCTGATGATATGAATGCTCATACTGTGAAAAATATATCACCCAACCCTGACTGCCAAGAACAACCAACTATGTAATTTCTGATTGTATATATTTTCCTATTTAATTTTTTATTCTGGCTTCTGAACTCTGGAGCCAACAACAAGACTACATTCATTATACAAAACAAAACTTAAAATTATATGAACTCAGAAATAAGTTCAGAGTTAGAAACACAGACCTCAGAATGGAATAAAAAGTTAAATGCAGAAAAGAAGGCAGTGGATGAGCATGTACAATTACTTGTGCTGACTCTGGAACTTCTAAAGGCTAATTCACACCAAAAGAAATTTCAGAAGCATTTTAAGCCATCTTTTGTTGAAGATAAAATCCCATTGAAATAAATGCTGCAATTTACACAGGAAGCAGTTTATGTGTGTATTACATCCATTAAAGTGAAAGAGCTTTTTTATGCTTATGGTTCTTACTAAGGAAATCAATAAGAATCTTGTGTACTTTTCGTACTTTTCTGGCAACTTATCTACATATAGTGAGCTAACAGGTTCAATGCTGTCCACACAGTTATCGCTGTGGTTCCTAGCAAGTTACTGATAAATGGGCTTGATTTTCACTCAGTATAGACTACATAAAGATTCATGTAAAAGAACTACTCCTGAATAAACTTGTACAGTAACTAAACACAATGTGCAGTATAAATTAGACTTAAAACAGCTATAATCATTTACAAAACATCTATTTAAAAGACTTTTTCATACAGCCCTGCTCCTTTGTGTCTGAACTATCACTTTGGTCACTACAGCAGTTTTTATGAGGCATGGCCTGCTCTTATATTCTCACATGTTGAAAATCATGCTTCAGAAACAGAGGTATGGTAAATTGCATTTGCTGACACTTCGCTTACACCTCACTATTACTTGCTGTGTCAATTAGGCTTCAGAATTATTTTATTAGATATTAATATTGTCATTAATATACTGTGTCATTCTATGTTTTCATGAAAGATTTGCGAACTAATACCAGTATGGCACAGAGGACTGGTTTAGAGCTTTTATCAGATATATAGAACACATTTCATTGCATTCTCTGATGATGCAACACAATCTCCAGTTTTACACAAGGAATTCCTCAAGGCTCAGTTTTTGGTCCATTAACTTTTATAATTTAGATACTTCATTCCTCTTAGTCACAACCCACAAAGCTTTAATCTTCAATTTCACTGTTATACTGATGACATTCAGACTTAAAGGAAATCCCACTCAATACCTGCCACTGGTCTATACTGTGGTCTGTCTATGGAATATTGGATTTAGATGAAAAACAGCTGTTTCCAACTTAAAAGTGATAAGACTAAATTCTAACCACTTGGCTCAAAAACAGTTCTTAGTAAGAAAAAAAATAGTACAATTAAAAAATAAATAAAAATAAATATATAATCCTTTACATTGATAGGACACCTAGTCTATTTTCCTGCTTTTTTGTGTTCACAACCTCTCTGAGTCATTCTAAACCTCCTTTGACTACCATATCAGCTCTGTAGTAAAAAAGCTCTTTTTATTTTCAGAACATTGGGAAACTCAGTGCTTGTCTTTCGCACTTGCTGTTGTATCCTTCTGTCTTGCAGTTGGCTCTGCTCCGTTTCAGTTCCGTCCAAACACTATCTCTTCTATCTGTTTAAATTGTTCAGCTTTTCACAAATACTTGATCTGTGTCACATTTTACAGTAATATTTGAAAAACTGACTTGCCATAAAACAAAATATGCTAATTTCAATAAGAATTAAATATTCACATAAGATACAAAATCAATCCTATAAAGCACTTCCTTCTTTTTTATGGCTCTGATTTTCTTTTTCCTTACCCACCTGTACCCTCAAACCCACCCTGTTTTCTGTTCCTCCTTGTACAATGAATCTATTTTACCTGGCACATCTCTAAAGTAGTTTCCTGACCACCTATAAACAAACCAGACTTGTTCTTGGTTGTTAATCTTCATCGCCGCACTAGTATGGCACAGTGTTATAGTTTTTCTAAAGCATCTTTGGGTTATTTAAGAGCTCTGTAATTATCTTATAATTACCTAAGAGGCAGTCACAAAAGCATTCATTTTAGAAATGTGATTGCTGTTTCAAAAAAACCAAGTGTTCATATTAATCAAATGTGAGGCTTTGCAAATAATTTTCAGACCAAAACCTGGCCAATAAACACCCAAAAGATCAGACTTAAGCAGGCAGTGAGCAAAAATTATGCAAGCATCCTCTATAGCTATGAGCTAAATGTATTTTCATATGAATTGATTGGTTTGTGGCTCTACATTAGTAAACCCATTAATATGTTTACTGGTCCTCAATTAAGAAATATTACTGAAATTGTTAAACTTTTAATCATGCTTCATGATAATAAAATCATTAAATAATTTTATATCACATTGGTTTGGACTGGAAGGACCTGGATGGGTGACTCTAAACTCTGCTGTGTATGATATCTTCTCTCTGCTACAGAGACATTGTTGCTCCTTGCAGCAATCTTTAATCAGGTATAAGTCTACTTTATTTATTTGTATTTTTTTCTTTTTACTATCCCTCTTATCATTAAATCCTCCCTTCCTCTTTCACTCACTCATAGTTTAATCTGTTGCCTGGCAAGGAGGATGCTCAGAAATGCTCCCGTGTGTGACGAAAATAGTTGCTCTAATGCTCCAACTGCTTTTAATCCGTCCATATCATAGCATCTTCATCCCCTCAGGAAATTACAGCATGTCTCCTATAAACATAAGGGAATTGTACAGTTGGAAACACCTAAGTGGAGTGTAGCATGATTTATGTGACAGTTTGGAGTACAAATATGTTACACTGCACCCCATACTAACCGTTTATCTGATGGTGGTGAAAAATGTATGCCCCCCCTCCAAAAAATGTAAAACTACATCCTATTTATATTCAGTGGAAGCTCACTAGGTCCTTGCCTGGCTAGAGGACCCATTTCCTTTCAGTTAATAACAGTAAAACCTTGGACACGACGCACAAAAGTGTCAGCCTGCACATAAACACACAGAAATAAAAGTCTGTATTTGACCTTGTCCTGGAGAGAAGCAAAAGTACCATTAACAGAGATAAACATCTGAACTTTGCATTTCCCCCCCTAGAAAACATACAGCAGTTAGATTAATGGGAGCCCAGCTTTCTTTCCTAGCTTCATTTTACTTTATTTTTCTCTAAGTGCTCAGCAAATATTTTTTTTTTATACAACTGATTTCTCAAACTGACAGTCCTAAATGGCATGCTTAATTCACCACAACTGAAACTAATCTCTGATTTGTGGGTATTCACTTCTACTCTACAAAGATTGAATACACTTTTCAGAGATGCCACATGTCTCTATACTGCATTGCTTTTTTTAAATAATGTAACTAAACATACTATCTATGTATTTTCCAGTCATTACAGTAAATCGCATGCTAGGCAAAAAGAGATTTTCTGTGCTGGAGGACTGAAATAAAAAAAAAAAGTCTTTGTCCAAAATTTGGTTTAATGATTGTCTAGAGGACTTGGTCCTATTGTTTTAGATTGCTGTAATAAGCAAGCGCTCTTCCGTGTGGTGACTCCTGGGTTATTATAATGGGACTTTGGGCTTTAAGTACGACTAGGTACGACATGAACATTTCAGCATTTAGAAATCTATAAAGACTGCCTATAAAGAGAATATCCAAATAAGTCAATAAAGACTGATAAAATATTTATCTTGCTAGCTCTCTAAATATTTTTGATCACAACACCCTTATTGCTCACTACAGATATACTTAATTAAAAAGGCTATACTGTTCTTAAATACTATTTCAACATTATTTTTACATTCAGAAATAAATTTGTTTAAATGTTTTCATTACCTACCTAAAAAAAATGTTATACAATTTTAGGACCAATTTTATCAGGTATTTTTTTATTCCAAACAATCTTTAAGATGTACCAAAAATAAACAGCAACACAGACTAATGCGCACAGTGTACAGTGGCTTAGCAGTTATCATGTTCGCCTCACAGCAAAACGGTCCTGGGTTCAAGTTCCGGGCTTGGGCACTACTGTGTGGAGTACCTTGAGGGTTTCCTCCAGGTACTCCAGGTTTCTCCCACAGTCCAAAGACATGCACATTAGGCTAACTAGCTGTTCCAATTTGCACCGTGTCTGACGAGGGCATATCTCTGTGGAGATCCATCCCTCCGTCCAAAGACATTTATAAACTTTCATTTATACAGAATCACTGACAATAGGTTATAATTTGTACTGATCTGTAATTAGTATAAAGGGAGTATAATACCTATAAGTGAACCTAAAAGACAAGACCACTTGTTTGTTCTGAAATCACAGAGTGTAACTTTAAGCCAGCCAAGACTGAACATTATTAGCAGAAGGCTGTAGCAAATTGTGGAATGGTGTGAAGAGAATGTCGGATAGAAGCCAAAAACCACAAATACTAATAGCCATGTAGTCTTCTGGGGAAAATATGTGAAAATATGTGATAAAGAACTTGTTATTATATGATAGTTTATAAAGTTGGCAAATTAAGTTATTTATTTATTTGTTTGTTTGTTTGTTTGTTTGTTTGTTTGTTTGTTTGTTTGTCCATGCAGACAAAAAAGTGGTAGCAAAAAAGGCCTTAATGCGAATCATGCACTGACAGTGTAACAGTACCTCTGGGAACTTATTTGCTAGTTCAAACATTCTCTTCCACATATTTTATTCTGTGTACTCAGCCTATTTTTGGTATTATCACACGTATGGATGAATCTTTGGCATCTTCATTAATATGTAAACATAGCCCTGATCAGGGGGCATAATGAAATACCAGATCTTCTACCCTGAGCTCACACTTGCCCACATTTCCTTGTGGATCTGGGTTTGCTTTTTCTGCTTTTAATAAAGGTTTAAATATATGAATGATCAAAGTGTTTTTTGAAGCAGACAAAATTATTTGTTCATTAATATTGGATTGTCTGTCCACACAGAAATGATTACAACCCTTCACTACAATTCATTATTTAATTCAATGATTTTGTATTTTCCTTCCCTTGCCATCATTTCAATATACACACTGAGCAATCTGCACTTGATTTGTGCTATATAGAGTGTTTGTACATGCTTCCACTAGCCAGAGGGTGTGAATCCTATGTAGCCTGATTTCTGTTTTAAGCACATGAAGTGTCTGATGGAGAAAACA
Source organism: Neosilurus mollespiculum (assembly GCA_030014195.1). Classification (NCBI taxonomy): domain Eukaryota; kingdom Metazoa; phylum Chordata; class Actinopteri; order Siluriformes; family Plotosidae; genus Neosilurus; species Neosilurus mollespiculum. The sequence continues at coordinate 29,274,930 of JAQMYF010000012.1, read as the reverse complement.
TTTGAATAGTTTGCCAGGTTTTGTGTGTGTGTGTGTGTGTGTGTGTGTGTGTGTGTGTGAGATTCAGGATGCTTAGTAGCAGGTTGATGATAGATCCTTTTGCTCACTGTAATTTGACTGAACTCTTCATTGATTGACTCCCTGTCATAGCTGACCTTTGCATTCACCCAACATGCGCGCTCAGACCAGCAGGCGCAAGACCTTACAGGTCTAATAAAGCTGACCATGCTGTGTGCCTGCTGTAATCAGGAGGCAAGCTCATCAGTTGAAGAAGGCACTCAGCTCTTTAAACAGCAGGCAGATTGAACATCACCTCATCCACTGAACATCTCAAGATCTCATGTGGGTCTCGGGTTCAGTCACATCATTAATGAGCGCAAACAGGATGAAAGTGGCAGAATCTACAGCAAGTTCAGTGTTATTCATTTCCTTTGACTGCTCACACTTAAAATCGACACAGCCCCTTAACATGACTCAAAGTAAACCTTCAGCGTTCAGCAACCCATGTGCCGATGGATCTGCTTCGTTTGTGCTTGTCATGCTTGTGGATTTCAACACAAATTAATGGCAGACTGCAATGAGGATTTAGGAGTCACGCCACTGCTCCCTCAGAGTATTGACTGACATGCAGTAGGCTACATAGCTCATAATGCTCTCTCATTTTTCAGTGTCACATGAAAAGCCCAGCAGCAAGTGGAACACCACCACCTCTGTCTACACTGCCATTCTCACATAATCCAGCACTTATTGGAGACTACCTATATGAGAAGGGTGGAGAATAGGATATACAGTGAAGCTGCTGAAAGACTGATAGTTTATTGTCAGCTGTTGAAACGAGGGCTGGTTGTGCCAAGTTGCAAACAAGTATTGTTACCAGAGGAGAGGTTTTGCACGGTGTTAATGTATCTTACTAATCCTTCAGATATGAAACAGCATACACAAACACCCACACAACCACCCACCCACCTACCCACACACACACATACACACACATACACACACACACACATACACACACACACACTATGGCTACGCATTGCAAAGGGAGTGATATATGCGCTCCTCAATGCTGCATTCGACGTGCATAGAATTATAACAGCTTCAAAATATGCTCTTCAAACATTTCTCCACTTCCTTCCCATTTACTTTTAATCCAGCTCCTTATATCGTCTTTATATAACAGAGCAACACACATGCATAGCAGTATAACCATTACAAATGCATATCTTTTTTTGATCGCGTTAAATATGGTATAGAAATGAGATTTAAGCACAGATTTGCACAAATACGCAAAGAATAACGGCTCCATGTTCAGCCGCGTGGAGCACGCAAGAGGCGCGGTGGCAGGGATCCTCTGCGCAAAACTATTCATCATCACTCTCATCATCCTCCTCATCAGCATCTGCCAACTTTGGAGCGGTGAGCGCCAAACTTCATCTCCCATCACCGGGAACACCTCAGTCCCGATTTGAGAAATCAGCCCGAAATCAGTCATGCAGAAATACAAACGGAGAGGACGGGGGGGGGTTTAAAAAAAAAATCAGTGTTACCTTTATGGTTTTGGATGATTGACACTTCACTTGGGAAACGGTGGCTGTTTGGTTCATGTTTGCAGTCAAAGCTCGGCGGCAGCCCGATCCAAAAGACGCAGTGTGATCCGGATTTTTAACTTAATCCACTCAGTCCACAAGTAGCAGCAAATAAAGCATGTACAGCAAGAAGCAGCGGCAGCCTCTCCTCGGGTCTTTCACTGCGATCCACCAGTAGTGCGTGAGGAGTCAGATGCGTAATGAACTCAGCTGGATCACTTCTCTTCTCTTCTCTTCTCTCCTCTCCTCTCCTCTCCCCACGATCTCCCTCCTCTGTGGTATATATGAGCACCTGTGGGGCACAGCCCAGCATCACAACATTCACATAAGCTTAAAGATCTTTATTATATTGTTCGTGCATAATTAAAGATGCAAATCAAATATTAGTATTAATTTGTAATATGTTCCCTTAAGGCTATACATTCAGCCTAAATCACTATTAATCAATGGTGTCCTTCCAGACAAACCGGTCCTGAGGTCTGTTTATGCAGATTCTCTAAACACTGAAGCACACACTCACCGAATGTTGTCACACTACAGAATCACTAGTCCTGGAGAAGTACACCCACACTGTGTACTGATGTGAACCAAGTGAACACGAAAGGAGTTCATACAACAACAGAGGGGCTTTGCTGCATGATAATTTTAACATCAGAGACAGCTCTGTACTTACTGTTTGAAATGAAACACACCACACTTGTGATGGGCTGCGATACAGAAAAGCTAATGGAGTCAAGAGGGATTTGAAAGATAATAGCAATGTACAGAAGCTCTGAAGTCTAAGGCTCTATACGCAGGGTGGCTTTAAGAGTTAATCAAGTCCATTTCGGAACATTCTGTAGGAGAGACATGCTAACTAATAACACAGCTAGAGAGATGCACCAATTCTGAAGAATCATCCACAGGAACACTTTAAGTCTGAAGAAACAGTTAATGGAAAAATGTGTAAGGCAGTATATTAGTATCCAGGATATTGGAGTTTATACACTTTACTCATTTGCCAAACTGCTCGATCCTATTAGGGTTGCAGGGAGGTTGAAGCCTATCTCAGTCAATACTGGGTACACCAAGAACAGCTTTCCAGACCATTGCAGGGCCAGCACACAACCATTCTCACTCACACCTATGGACAATTTGGAACACTCCATTAGCTTAATGTGCATGTCTTTGGACTGTGGGAGGAAACCAAAGTACCCGAAGGAAACCCATGCAGGCATGGGGAGAACATGCAGACTCCACACAGACCCTGGGACTCAAATCCAGGACCTGCTCAATGAGGGAAAAACAACATGTAGTAGAGGCTTAGATACACTCTGTATTTGTGAAGTGCTCAGAATTCCTTCCTTAATTCATTCATTCATATTTTAAACTGCTTTATCCAAATAAGGTCACAGGGAGGCTGGAGCCTCAACTAACTCTTTGCCAAGGTGAGGTACACCCTGAACAGCTTGCCAGACGATCACAGGGAAACACACACCCAACCATTCACGCTCATACCCATGGGAAATTTGAAACAGCCAATTAGCCTAATGTACATGTATTTGGCCTGTGGTAGGAAACTGGAGTATCCAGGGGAATCTAGTGATTGACTTGTCCAGTCTAAAACTACACTTTTCCCCCTAATGAAGTCCTCTGTTGTGTTGGCAGTGTGTTGTGGGTCTTTGTCTTGCTGCATGGCAAAGTTTCACCCAATTAAATTGGATGTACTTGACTGTCAGTTGGCAAAGAGAATGTTTCTGCAGACTTCAGAATTCATTCTGCTTCTACCCTCGTGAGTTACATAATCAATTAAGATTAGTGAGCTTGTTCCAGAAGCAGCCATGCAGGGCCAAGCCATGACATTACCTCTAACATGTTTGATCAAAGAGCTTGTGTGTTTTGGATCATGAACAGGTCTTTTTTTTTCTTCACACTTTGGCCTTTCCATTGTTTGAGTTGAGGTTAAGCTTGATCCAAAACTCTTGTGGCTCGTCTATGTATTTCTTTGTGAATTATAATCTGACCTTCTCATAATTACAGGCAGGATTCCTCCTACAAGTCCAAAACATGCTGGTAAGTACATTGCCCATAGATGTGAATAGGTGTGGGTGGATGGTGCTCTGCACTGACCTGGCAACCTACCCAGGGTGTATTCCTGCTTAACACTCAGTGTTTCTGAGTGTATGTGCATTTACTTACCTTTGTTTTATCATTGGGTGGCATGGTGGCGTAATGGTTGGCATGTCTGTCTCACAGCAAAAAGGTCCTGGATTCGAGTCCAGTGGTCGGGTGTTTCTGTGTGGAGTTTACATGTCATCGCCGTGCCTGCATGGCTATCCTCCGGGTACTCCAGTTTCTTCCCACTGTCTAAAGACAAGCACATTATCCAAATTGACTCTTGGCACAAGTTTGAACTGTTGTTTATGTGCTGCCCTGTGATGGTCTGGTGTGCTGTTTAGGGTGTACCCTAGCTTCACCATTACTTCACCCTACAAATAGTAGTTGTTGTAGTAATCATAGTAGTGGTAAAGAGATTAAGACTATAGCTAGTATAGTGCATAAGGAACAAAGTCATTGAACAAATGCATTAATTCATTCATTTGTCAAACCACTTTATCCTACTAGGGTTGCAGGGAGGCTGGAAACTACCTCAGCCGACATTGGGCGAAGGTGAGGTATATCCTGAACAGTTCACCAGTCCATTGCAGGGCCAACACACACACACAACCACTCACACTCACATCTAGGGGCAATTTGGAACATCCAATTCTTTGTACTGTGGTTGGAAACCAGGGAACTCAGAGGAAACACACACAAGCAAGGGGAAAACATGCAAACTCCAGAAATGCCCTTGCCGAGCCCGGGACTTGAAGCCAGGGCCTTCTTGCTGTGAGGCAGACTATGGGTTGGAATCGCTTGCCCAAAGAGACCCAAGCCTGGAAAGGTTTTCAACCTGCAGTATGGAGGAAGGCTGGGGATGAAACAAAAACTCTATCCAAACTCCTGGCAAAGGCCAACAGGGCACCCTACCATGTCATGCTCATGCTTGTGGCTGACTGGGTGGCCTCCCAAGCCAAGCTCAATCCTGAAGCTGACAGAATGACCGTCCAAGCTGAGCTCATGCCAGAAGTTGACAGGGCAATGTTCCATACCATGTTTGTTCTGGAACCCAATAAGACATCCTCCCTTACCAAGACAACATCAACAGCTGACACAGTGGCCTCCCAAGCCAAGCTCACAACTAATGTATATGAAGCAGATTTCCAAGCCACACTCACAATGGAGGCTGATGGGGCAACTCGTTCTCGATGGGGGCCAAAGGGGTGGCCTTCCAAGGCAAGTTCATGGTAGAGGGTGGCCTACCATGCACACACCAGACTATGGTGAGTAGAATGTCACCACCTGGATCCTAACAATCTATCCCATATCTGGTCCCTGCCTCCTCTGGGAGAATCAAGCATTCTGGCCAATGCCTGTCTTGGAAATTTGGGAAATTGTGGACATTGTAACCAGGAATCCAGGACCACCTTTTTGAGTCTTAAAATATTAATTCTATGGGGATGGGATCATCTATTTCCCCCCTCAAAGTGTGCACTGCATGCTGTGTGCGGCTCTTATCATGCACAGCAGAAGGAAACTTTATACTGCCTACTTGTCATGTTGTCAGCTTTTATGTTTCCATGTGTGTTTTGTTTTGGTTCATGTCTTGTCGTATCTGATGATGTGTCACTGGTTGTCTCCTTGATGTGTTATAAGCACTTTTACCTGATTTCAGTTTTCCCCATTGTCTGTATTTAAGCCTCTTGTTTCTTTGATTTTGATGTAGTAAAACTCACCCACTTACCAAATCTTGCATTCCTTGTCATGGTATTCTGGCTCGTCATGTTTTTGGATTTCAGATTTGTGTGTATTGCTGCCTGCTGATCTCCTAAATTATTAGCTGTAACTGCTTAATGATCCTGCTTCATGATTTGGAACTGTTTGCCTGCATATTTTAATTAAATAGTTAACCTGCCTTTATATCTGTCTTCATCTCAGTCATCTGACAATGTTTGGATTAATATGAGATACATGATACTGTTTAATGTTGATGTCTTATTTATTTTATTTTATTTTATTTACTTATTTTAATAAAATACAAATGCCTAATGGTTTTTATATCTTGCACTGAAGGAGAAACAGATTTGGAAGAGGAACAAAACCACTAATACTGAGCCAGAAGCAGAGTACATAATTTTGTTATGCGAGCTGTAGTTTAAATAATTCCCTTTTATTACTGCTGAAAAATGTCTGAGATGGTAACTAAAAGTTTGAAAGCTATAGAGCCAGGGCACTCTAAAATATTCTGGACCAAACACACAAATATATACTGGTATAATACAACCTGTTGTTTTGTTACACCTGATCCTGAACAAGCAGCCAGAGAATATATCATAAACTTATTTAATATACCATGTAATACAGTATATAGTACCTATAAAATATTTAAGTACCTATCATTGAATATGATAATCTTTAAATACTTTGTTTAAATATGTATCAGTCTTTCAGGATTTGGATTAAAGGAATCAGATTTTTCTGTTTATTCATAAAACCCTGACGATGTAGCTAGTGCTAATGAGGTTTTAACTTTTACTGTAGTGTAATGACCTGCCCATATCCTACCTCTTACAAGAAGTCACCCAAATACCCTAATTCTAAGTACCTCAAAAAAAAAAAAAATAATAATAATAATAAATATCAAATTCCACAGGCATATCATGTATCAAAATAATCTTTTTGGTTTTATATTTTCCAAGTGAGCATGAAATTACTTAGAAAACGTTCTATCTACAGTATCTGTTTGTTTGTTTGTTTGTTTGTTTGTTTGTCTGTTTGTCTGTTTGTCTGTTTGTTTATTTATTTATTTATTTATTTATTTATTTATTTGTTTGTTTGTTTGTTTGTTTGTTTGTTTGTTTGTTTGTTTGTTTGTTTGTTTGATCTTTCCCCTCTCCAGTACACAGTACACTGACCCAGCTGATAAAGTGGACAGTGTCTGAGACCCACAGTTTCTCTCTGTCATAAATCTGATGTATGCAAACAATCAACAGATAAAACATTCTGACCTTCCATTTACACCAACTTCATCTATCACTGTAATCACCAAGGTGAATGTTGCCTTTGAAAGAATGAACCGCTTATTGTTTAACTAATAACTGTATCATAATTGAGTTGCTTGGAGTTTGCTAGTTAAGGGCTGAATTTTTAACAAAAAAAAAGAAGAAGAAGAAGAAGAAGAAGACAAACATGACAAACAAATCACTCATAACAGGCAGCTGATAACATCTTCATCCATAGCAAGTAAGTACTTCCTAAGTAAACTAAGTAATTAATCACTCAATTGTTAATAATATTAAGAAGAGGAAGAAAAAGAAGGCATTCATTCATATAATTGTATCCACTTACTCACTCATTTGCCGAACCACTTACTCCTAAGAGGGTCACGGGGAGGCTGGAGCCTATCTCAGCTGACACTGGGCGAAGGCAGGGTACACCCTGAACAGCTTGCCAGACCATCGCAGGGCCAACACACTCACAACCATTCACACATTCACACCCAGGGACAATCTGGAACAGCCAATTAGCCTAAAGTGTATGTCTTTGGACTGTGGGAGGAAACTGGAATACCCAGATGAAACCCACTCAAGCACTGGGAGAACATGTAACCTGCACCAGAAATGCCTGAGCATGAGACTCGAACCCAGGAGCCTGAGACTCGAACCTCACCCTTCATGCTGTGAAGTGGATGTGCTGACCACTATGCTAATAAATTAGCATAGCAATGTGCTATTTTAGCAGGAAGCTAAAAAATATTAAATGCGTAATATATTTTGCTGTTAAAAGATATTCAGAAAAGGCAATGCAGCACAACTCTGTCACTGGCAGTAAGACAGAAAATATGCATGTATTTAACACATAATCATAAACACATAACATAATCTCATGGTATTAACAAGAAATTATTTTCTTTTCATGCCCAATGATGAAAACCTAAGATATGCTGAAAGTAGTAAACTAACGTGTAATCTGAAGACTACTACTTGGATCAAATTATTAGCTAGAACATTCTGCAAAATTGGTCAAATATTTTAATTACACTACACCAAAACTTAACAAGAACTGATAATAGCTATAGTGATTTAAGTTATTACTGAAAGGCAGAAAACCTATAGAGCTCCCAGCTTGTGCTGAATCAATTTTCAGGCTGATCTGAACAAGCATGGATAAAATACTAAGTAGGCACCATTCAGAAGCTGCAAGAATCATTTTGCATTTTTATGATGATCACGTGACAGCAAGTTTTTTAAGGTTTTTAAACCACAAACATCCAAAACAGCATATATTAATACAAAATATGAATTCACTTTCAACAACGAATGTTGTTACCAATGCGGACCAAGCTCTGGCTCCGGCAATACAGCGACCGAACAGCCCGTAGCAACGGGTCCGGTATTTCATATTCCCGGAGCACACCACACAAGATAGCCCGAGGGACACGGTCGAAAGCCTTCTCCAAGTCCACAAAGCACATG
>JAQMYF010000012.1:29217366-29245164 GCA_030014195.1 Neosilurus mollespiculum | reverse complement strand
TGTGACTGATGGTCCTGCGATGGCCTGGCGAGCTGTCCAGGGTGTACCCCGCCCTCGCCCAGAGTCGGCTGAGATGGTCACCAGCCTCCCCGCGACCCTAATTAGGAATAAGCGGTTCAGAAGATGAATGAATGAATGAAAAGGTTTAATATTGTATGCTTAAAATGTTATGGAAGACCGGGATGCTTCAATAGCGGCCTTCAGCCCTTCTGCATTGTTCGGTCTCGTCTCTCATCTTTCTCTTGGCAATGCCTCACAGATTCTCTATGGGGTTCAGGTCAGGTGAGTTTGCTGGCCAATCCAGCACAGTAATCCCACAGTCACTGAACCAGGTTTTGGTACATTTGGCAGTGTGGGCCGGTGCCAAGTGCTGCTGGAAAATGAAGTCAGCATCTCCATAAAGCATGTCTGCTGAAGAAACTGCTCTAAAATGTCCTGGTAGACGGCTGTGTTGACTCTGGACTTAATAAAGCACAGTGGACCAACACCAGCAGATGACATGGCTCCCCAAACTGACTGAAAACTTCACACTGGACTTGGATTGTGTGCCTCTCCATTCTTCCTCCAGACTCTGGGACATTGGCTTCCAAATGAGATGCAAAATTTGCTCTCATCAGAAAAGGGGACTTTGGACCACTGAGCAACAGACCAGTTCTTTTTTTCTTTAGCCCAGGTAAGATGCTTCTGACATTTGATGTTCAGGAGCACTTTGACGAGCAATACGACATTTGAAGCCTATGTCCAGGATCCGTCCGTGTGTGGTGACTCTTGATGAACTAACTCTATCCTCAGTCCACTCCTTGTGAAGTTCCCCCACACTTTTGTAGGGCCTTTTCCTGACAATGCTCTTCAGGCTGCGGTCATCCCTTCTGCTTGTGCACCTTTTTCTTCCACACTTTCCCTTCCACTTAACTTTCTTTTCATGTGCTTTGATACAGCACTTTGAGAACATCCAACTTCTTTTGCAATTACCTTTTGAGGCTTTCCCTTCTTGTGGAGTATGTCAATGATTGGTTTTCTTCACAACTGTCAGTTGTCAATATTATCAATATATTAATTTCATATCAATCAATAATATAATCAACATTAACCTGGTTTTGTTTCACCCCACATTACCACTTGGGGTAATGAGAATCAACTGGATACCTTCAAGTGTTTGTGTGCATACATAGACTAAATAGCTATATTTTATTTTTCCACTTCCTGCCTTGTACACGTCTGGCCATAAGTACACCATATGAAGCTAACCACTTTACAGCTTTTGACTTCTGTCAGAGCTACAGGTAACATGTCCTCCATAGTTGGCTCTTGATAAAAGTGGACTCTAAGTTTCAAAATAAAAGAACTTAACTCCATTTACTTCTTTGTTAAGAATAAGGATGGTAGTTTTCATTACTGGTTTACACTGCTGAATTCATGCAACATCACTGTGATGTTATCGTGTCCTCATTACCACACAACACAGAGACTTTCCAAGGTTTCCTTTAGACAAGTGGTCTAATTCAAATTTATATCCTTAGGCATGTCCTAGACCCAGATGTGTTTTCAAGCTGTATATGTAAAGGGCGTTGTGTTGATGGCCAGATGAAACACAATACTTCTTTGCTGCCTGATTTCAACACATCCAACATCCTTGTACATGTTTCAGGGATTGTTCTCACAATAAACTCAAAAATATGTTGCTTAACACTAAAATAGACCCCATGGTTCTTCTTCATGAAGCCTGATTCAAAGAAAATGCCACCTTACCATGCCAATATGTGGCATGTATTATTATTCTTGACAATTTCAGGCATGATACAGAAATGTGTGGTATTGTGTACTTGTCACAAGGGCTTTTTCCTGCTAAGGTTGCAAGTTTTTTAATTAAATGGGTCCACTGCACTGTTTTTTTTTATTTTTTGTATTTTTTTATTATTATTTATAAAAGGTGGAGTGTTGCTCCTTGTAAGAGAGCTAAACACCATAAACTTTTCCCAAACTGGTTGTTTATGGCTAATAGTGGGAACCTGAGATGTTGGGCAAGGTGTTGGTTATTACCATTTCTATATAAGGTGAGTTAACACAAATGAATGCGGCTCTGACTGGCAAAGCTGAGCCGCCTGCTTGGACAGAATCCATTGGCCCATGACTAGCTTCATCATCAATGATGCGCCCCTCATCTATACTGCACAAAATTCATTTGGCAATTCAAAGGTAGGCCTGTGTACACAAATGTAAAATGAAATGCTATATTAATTTATATGCTCCTTAATGCTTTCTCTATCCACACTTACAGGAGGATAGGTTTAGAAAGATTCCAAACATAGTAACTCAAATGAAAAAGCTCTCAAGATTAAATAAACTGAAATGAAATAATTTATCATACAGGCAGCCAAAAGCTTTTTAGTTTATATTTTTGGAAGATTTTATCAGTCCCCTGTATGATAAATTAGCCTTAGGATACACACTGCACAACAAGTGTTTTAAAAAAAAACTCAAGAGCTCTTCGTCAACATGAACTTATTTTGGTGTTGGATAATAAAAATCATTCATAGCAGTGTTTTCTCAACTATATACACACGTTGAAACTCTCATTAGAAAATATAAATACATACTTGGGGGCAGGGTGATGTAGTAGTTAACACTCTCACATCACAGCAAGAAGATCTTGGGCTGCAGCCAAGAAGGTTTCTTGGTGCTTGCATGGGATCTAGATGCTCCGGTTTCCCTCCAGAGTCCAAAGATACAGATTGACTATTCTGTATTCCCCCTGGGTGTGAATGTGAGTATGAATGGTTGTTTGTCTGTATTGACCCTGCAATACATTGGTGAGCTGTTCAGGGTGTACCCCACCTTCTCCCAGAGTCACATCTTCCTTGTGACCCTAAATAGAATAAATGGTCTGGATAATGAAGGAATTAATTTAATTTAGAATTGTACTTGCTATAGACTTTCCCTTATGAGGAAACAAGAAGAAAAAGAAGAAACAATTGTTTAAATATTTATTCACTGTTATATCCACACTTTTGTCATTACAAGAGAGTCTGTCACAAATCACAAGCTAATACCAATTTCATCATTTCCTCAGAAACACATTGAGCAGGAAACACAGTCCATCCCAAAATCCTACCCACAGTGCTTGAAAGTTGACAGTGAAAATGCAAGTGCAAACAGGATTGCAAAAGCATTTTATATTTAGCCATGTAGTGCAGCGATGATGAAGTGAACTTGCAAATGGAAGGATTTCTATTACTTTTTTCAATATGGCAGAATCAGACTAGTGTACACACTGAAAATGCAATGTCGAATTGATTTTTGGCATTTGCATTTTAATTTTCTCAGACATTATACATTGCTGTGCATAAAAATGTAAATGCAAATGAACATTTTGCAGTTTATCTGAATAATGCTCTAAAGTATGCACATTAATAAAAAAAAATACTAATACTATTTATATTACCCTTTTTAATTTAGAGTTTGAAAAAGTTTTAAAAAGTCCAGAAAATAATTGGCAGTTTAGTTATTTTAGTGTGACAGTAGTAGTTATCTTGGTTGGACTTTGGACCTCAGATCTTAGGTTTATGCAGGTTGTAAATTGTAATTGTAATTGGTCTTGTATGCATGTTGCCATTTCTCAGCTGGCTTACCAGTTGTTATCAATTTTTCTTAAGCATGCTAAAGGACTCCACTGCATATTAAGGTCCTCCACTGTGAATCTCCTACAGTTGGCAGATGAGTCGATTGCCAATACAGCTCAGCAACAGATTTTAAAATGTGCCTTCCTCAGTCAGTGTTGGATCAGTGATTCAAGGCATTCACCGAGTACATTCTCACCTCCTTCATAACAATCTGGTTCAGCACATCCACAACACAGCACAAGGTCAGCTTACAGCACATCATCCAATCAGAAGGGTAATAGTAAATATTAGCTGTGAACTGCACACCCTCCAAAATCTTTATCTCTTTGGGATCAAGCATGCAAAAATCACTGCTGGCCCTATTCACTCATACAGTATGTTCCAAGATAAGAAACTATTTAGGGCAATCAGAATGATTATGCAATAGCCTCAAGTACATGTAAGATTTACAGATTATCCATTCTGCTGTCTGATCTAGACACACAGTAAGTCTATGTTATAAAAACTGTATACTGCATATAAAGAGACTGCTATGTTTTATTTTATTTCACAGTCCAAAGGCAAGCACATTAGACTAATTGCCCCTATGTGTGAGTGTAAGTGTGAATGGTTATCTGTGTGTTAGACCCGAGATGGTCTGGCGAGCTGTTGACGGTGTACTTTGCCTTCACCCAGTTTATTCTGAGATAGTAGCAACCCTAATAGAGTGAGTAAATGAATTTTTGCAGAATTATTTCATTACACCAATATACAGTATAATTTACATGCCACTGACTATACATCAAGCCCCGCGATAGCTTGGCAACCTGTGCATGGGGTACCCTGTCTCTCTTTAAAGTTAGTTGGGACTGGTTCAAGCTCACCTGCAGCCCATAGTATTGTCAGAGGTACAATGGGTGGATGGATGACTATATACCATTGTCAAATAAGTTTTCTTTTGTTTAAAAAAAAAAGTGAAAAGATTGTATCAGCTTCGACCTTCGATTTGACTGATAGTCAAATGATGGTCAATATAATCATAGACTCATCAGACAGAGGTGTACAATCTAAAGATCCTGAAATTTGTTTTAGACCTTATAGACATAAAAAATCTTAACACACAAATACAACAACGGCAGCTATGTCTTAAAAATGAGGCTTCTTTGTGGGGGAGACAAATCAATAGAAAATACAGTTTTTATCTTATTTGGAAACATTTGCCCCAGAGATCATTCTTAGTCTATTTTACTAATACACTATTACTAATACTATCATCATTTTACTAATACAAGGCATTCCTTGGTCAACTCTTTCATTTCTATATTCTGAGTTTTTTTGTTGTTGTTGTTGTTGGTTTGTTTGCTTGTGTTTAATCAGAATCAAATTCAGCTTTATTGGCCAAGCTAGTGAACACAAACAAGGAATTTGACTCCAGTTTTTCTTGATTGCACTTAGATTTATCACTAAGTGTACCACATTTCTCATTCAGCTCCCTGATGGAAAATATTTCGTGTTTATTAGCACATGCAAATGGCCATGATATCTGAGCTCTAAATTTCAGGTTTCCAAATTTTGCATCACTACTGGTGGTGGGTTTGTCAAGCATTCAAAGACAAAACAATTTACAATGTTAGTATATTCAGCATACTCAGAGAAAACTTACCTTTCTGGGTGTAAGGTAATTTCAAGTTATATTCTTGGGGGAAATAGTGCATGAATACTGTATACACCGATCAGCTATAATAATAAAAAAATTATAAGCACTGTCAGGAGAAGTGAAGAACACTGATTAGTATATATTACATGGGAGGGGATTGGTCCACTATCTCGGGATTAAGATCTTTATTGTGGGTGAGTAATGCTTGAATCAAAACGGCAGACACTCGCAGTTTGTCACGGTCACTTGGAGCAAGCAAAATAATTGCTGATAAAACTAATTTTACAAAATAGTCCGTTTTTCTTGTTTCCATGTAGTATATACTAAAACTTTATTTTGAATGAGTAAAAAAAAAACACTCCATTACAGAGCATAGTTTTCTTACATTTTCATACAGTATATACTAAAACATTTTGCGTTCAAAAGGCGCCATTACACAGTACCTATACTTTGCTCACAGAGCATACAAAGCTCACCTGACCTGCCTCTGTTATGGTTAAAATATATAAAAATAAACTATAAAATTTTAATTTTAGTTAGCTTTTCTTTATTTTCCAGTGTAGTATACTAAAATAATTATTTGCCTCAGGATCGGTGGATGTTGTTTAATTGATAGTCCCAGAGACCTTCAGCACATAGTGGCACCTGCCAAGGAGTGGGGTGTATTGGACAGATGGTGAACAGTCAAAGATGATGTGTTGGAAGCAGTAAAATTAAGGAAATATAAGAATCTGATTGATTTTGATAAGTGCCACATTTTGATAAATGACTGGCTATATTCATCTCCAAAATGGCAGGTCTTGTGGGGTGTTTCTGGTATGCAGTGGTATGTACCTACCAAAGGTGGTCCAAGGAAGAACAACCAGTGACCTGGCAAGAGTGTCATGGGTGACCAAGGCTCACTTGATGGGCATGGAGAGTAAAGTCAGATCAGAGATACTGCTGGGACTGTTAATGCTGGCTATGAAATGTGTCAGAACACAGAACACTGCACTGTTGCACTACACTAGGAGTAGTAGTAGTAGTAATATCAGTAATAGATTACAGTCTCTGTATTCTTATATCTTATTATAATTTGAGTTGAATTAATTGTAATAGTAGTGGTTTCCACCCAAAGTTTCAATAGTTGTAGCAGTAGAAATACCAGTAGTTCTTTAAAGCATTAGATTAGTAATAATTAAGAACCACACTTCATAAAAAGTAATGCAGACAGTGATAGCTCTCTATATTTTAATATAAAAGGAAAAGTGAAATCCCAGTAGTACCATTGTAATGCTTGATGGAGTGTCTTCTACTGTCACATCTTTTATTCAAGCTTTTCTCTTCTTCCTTTATTTACTTTCAAACACCACCCATGTCAGTAACAAAACAAGATTTCTTAGTTAGCTCAATAACATCTATTACACCCACACTTTGTGGAGTGTCTCATCAATCTTTTAGCAGCCGCAGTCCTTACGGCCTAATTGAATCCATCGTTCAACACTTGTTTAAATGACAGACAGCCTGATGCAGTTTTACTACAGGTAACAGTGTGAATATTAATGCCACAACAACAAAGTCAGTGCAAAATTGAAAGGTTGGGGCATGTCAGACAAATGCAATACAGAATTTAGGGGGGTTGGAAGGAAAAAAAGCTTTCAATAATAGATAGTAAATAAAGGAAGAAGAGATAGTAAATAAAAGAAGAAGAGAAAAGCTTGAATAAAAGATGTGACAGTAGAAGACACTCCATCAAGCATTACAATGGTACTACTGGGATTTCACTTTTCCTTTTATATTAAAATATAGAGAGCTATCACTGTCTGCATTACTTTTTATGAAGTGTGGTTCCTAATTGTTCTTAATCCCATTGGATTTTAAAATAAACCATAACCATAACTGCAGATTAAAAATAAAAGAATAACTGCATAATGTTTAATTTAATGGTATTATGACTAAACTGAGATGTTGATGATTGTTTATTTCCATGCATGTTTTGATATAATGACCCATTTATTCACTTATCCATTCATTCATTCATTTTCTAAGCCGCTTCATCCTAATTAGGGTCGCAGCGAGGTACCCTGAGGAAACCCATGGAAGCACGGGGAGCACATGCAAACGCCACACTGAAATGCTCAAGCCCGGGAATTGAACCTGGCACCTTTTTGCCCTGAGGCAAACGAGCTAACCACTACGCCACCGTGCCGCCTGTGCCATTTATGGATTCATTAAAATTATTTAAAGTTGTGTAGGTTGTGTACTATAGATAATATGCACTGATTAACTCTGTAAAAGAAATAAAATTCTACATTATATGGCAACCATGGTACACATAACTGATTGGCCGTTGATGGTCCAGTCAATAACTTTTTTCTTGGCATGCTAGCACTCGACTGAAACTTCAAATGAAGTCAATCTTTCCATTTTTTCCCCCTCACTCCTCATTTGAAATAAGTATAACATTAGATTCATTGTTGGTAGCTTTTTACGAGTGACAATGAGCATTCAGAGTGAATCTTTATATACTGAACAGTCTGAAAGAGGAAAGCAAATGATGAAAGGAGCTACAGCCAGGAAGTTATGAAAGTTATCCTAGACCAAAAAGTAAAAATACCATGCTTTCGCTGATACCCAGGCACAATTAACATGGAGAATGTGGACATTTTGGACTTACCAGCCCAAGAACTTATACATCTTTGCATATTTGTGGGGTATACGTTTTGAGTAGAAAGGATGGTTGTGGGTGGGGGGTTTATGTTTTATTCCACGCTTTTGTGCCTTTCACTGAGAGCTTACTCATCCACACAAGCATTTCATGTCCAGCACAGACAGGGCTGGTTTGAAGAGCTCCATCTCCCCAGTGGACCCTTCAGCTACAGGGCTCAGGCTTTATCTTACGGCTCCTTTTCCCCACCACTTTTATATATATATATATATATATATATATATATATATTTTTTTTTTTTAAATAAAAATGTGCCCTGCATGATTGGTCAGTATACTGAAATTCCAGATTTTGGCCTGACTAAAATTGGTCTGAAATTCCTTTGTACTTACCGTGTGCATGAGCACAGTTAATGACCTGTTTTTGAGCAATGTACATGGATGGCAATATGCAAACATTAAAATATCTCTTTAATTCAATTTAGCTTATTACCTAACTGAGCAGAGACATAGCTTAGAAGTTATCATCTATTAGGGAAGGAAAAACAGTTTTACTTATTAAAGAATTTTAAGCATAAAGAGACACTGTTGAAGGAATGGAAGTTTATCAGTAGTACAAGGCCATGTTTATACTGCCTGGTAAAACTGTCCAGCTCAGATTTTTTATTTTTCTCTCACATGTGGCACAGACTGGATTTGTATTATGAACATATAAACAAGCACATGGACTTAGATAGTCTCAGATCTTTATCAAGAATTTCCAGATAATATCAAGATATATTAACAAGTAAATTGTAACTATGTCAGAGTACATTTGTAAAGTAAAACTCATGACACTGAGTAACACCGTCCCGATGCCTCTTGGTGGATTATAACAGCATACTTAAGCCCACTTAATAATACTAAACTTCAAAATACCGAACTGACAAGTGAAAAATCTATAATTTCTTATTATAAGATCATCAAATATATGCTTCTTTACATCATACTTTTTCCCCATTACAAGCCTGAAATTTTCTTGCTGGTATAGAATTATTCTAATACAAAAACTAGGTCATATGAGATATCATATAAACTTTACCTATTTAAGATACATTTTTTTGTAGTCTTTTATACTTTATGATGAAGAACGAGTTGAATATTTAAAATTGCATTTGAAGTTAATACATTTCAATTCTGCCAATTTCCTCATGTCAGCATGGATCATGGATCAAATCAAGCATTGTAATACCATGTTGTGTACACCTACACACAAACCCGATTCCACTGTGGATGAATGAAACAGCCTACAGAAGACTCAGATTATATGTCAAAAGAGAATAATGAGGCATATACTTTTTCTATAGGCATAATGTAATTTTGTTTTGTAAATATATGAGTCATGGTTCTGTAGGTTTTCACCATACTGCAGTAAATAATGCCTGCATTCATTTTTTGACATCCACTAGGACAGGGTTTAGAGGAAAACAGCACCCTCTTGTTGGCAGCTGAAGCAGTACAGGATTATAAAATGCCCACTTGCTAACCAGGTATTTCATCCACACAACACAATGGCTGTGTGCGGGTGATTGTAGGGGCTGATCGTGATTGTTTCCTATAAAACAATTATGAAATGTGGCATGAAGTGAAAGGTGAGAAGCAAGCACTGAGAAGGGTTTGCCAAGTTCATGAAACTAAGCAAAGCAGAAATACCAGAAAATGACTGGGAATCACCCACAAGGGTTTTCACAATGAAGCTTGTTTTATCAATATTTCACCTGCTGAGCTCTCTGCAAGGAGAGAATGAAAGCAGGAAGATTTTCTGCCAACTACATATATCTGTCTTTTTCTGCATTGATCAGCTATTCATAATGATGATAATAAATTAACTTCCTTACCGCCAGAATAATTTTCTTCTATATTAGCAGAGTGCCATACTTATGCAAATGTTATAAACCCATGAGCTCAATATTACTGTCGCATCCGTGCTCACATGCCCACAAAGGCATACGGGCACCGCCACTGCTGGCATCGAGTGCACATATCTTACTTTACATATGCATCATTTTAAAAACATACACATGCAAACATGCTCCGCTTTTAGGGAGTGCCTAAATATTTACAACTTAAAATGAATGGTGAGCTCCCAAAGACCAAAGTATGGAACTAGTAAATGTATGTTCTTTCAATAGTCATTGACTGACAGGTTTATTATAACTACAGCTATAGAAGAAAACCAAATCTTATCTGATGCTTTGTCTTTTTAATTTTTTTTTTTTTTTAATTTTTTTTTTTTAAAGAAGTGTACATTTTAGAAGTGAAAATGATGAAGAAAGCAGTTTTGTAGAAACATTTTAAGCCTTTATTGGAATGTATTAGGCATCACATTTACAAATCCAAACCTGCTGTAATTTGGTGTTCAGTGAAATATAAAAGTCCACTAGGTTAGCAATACTGGTCCGATAGTCAATCCTGTTCAAGCTCATTATAATCCTATTATTACTGATAAACGCATTTCCTTACCATTCAGGAGGAAAACGTAAATATATGATATGATTGGAGGTAAAAGCAGTCACATATTTAAAACTAATTTGATGTAAATGCAAAAAAAAAAAAAAAAAAAAAAAAAAAAAAGGAAATATATATTTTGTAAATTGATGAAAGCGCAAGAAGAATCAAAGCTGTGGAACAAACAGTTTTTTTAACCTGGTCCGAGTTGCCCCTGCTTTGCCTGTTAAAGGACATGAAGCACCTTGAGTATGACACAGCTTGGGAACGGGGGAGACGACTGGCATAGTCGACCTTTTTAGGAATAAATCGCCCAAGTCGCTGTTTTGCTTTTAACATGAATTACACCAGCAGTCTTCTGCACCACTACCATAATGAATTTTTACTCAACGGGGAATTTGTTTTTTTATTTACTTTTTTTTTTTTTTTTATTAGACACCCACAGATTACGGAGCAGAGGCAGAGAAGAGCTGGAGTCATTTTGGTCTAATAATCGCATTTTCCCTTGTCCTGGGAATAACATAAACAAACACAACATTCATCATCTGGATCCAGCAGACAGGTTTGGTGTTAACCAAAATGAGCTCTCTCTCCAGTGGCCTGCTCTTTGTTCTCCCCAGCCCTGACCTCCCCAGCCCCAATCCCTTTGTGTATACGTATGTGTGTGAGAGCATGTGTATAGGTCTGTGGCCTCTTTAGGACATGACACCAAACACAGGGTTGTGGCGACAGATGCTGGGTCCGATTTCCTCATAATCCTTCTTGGTGTGACACACCTGGTAAAATTCAGGCTAGTGGACAGGGGGGAAAAAAACAAAAAAAAACACACACACACACACAAACAAATAACAGTGTTATAAATGGATGTTGAGGCAAGGTTGAAGTTTAGTGTAACAAATATTTATATCTGAAGTGAGTTTAGTTAAAGTGAAGGCTCTCTTCAATCTTTCAACTATGAACACCATTACTGTGCCCAGTACTCAGCAGCCTGGACTATGCAGTTAATCAGGATGCTAAACATTCATCTTGCTTTGTCAGGAAGTATTGCACCTCTAACCAGATCTGTATTTATATCCGTTTACAACATTATATCACTATATTTATACCAATACAGCCCTACTGTGTGGTCAGGTTTGATTAATTGGTGTGTGCCACTCACTGTTGAGGCCAGCATGGACCCTCCGAACCACACGGCATAGCGCTGCATGTGGTGAGTGATGACCTGCACATCAATAGGTTTGGGCTGCAAGAGAAACACGACCACATACACACGATTATCAGACAGCAACACTTAGACAAATGATTTTTCTTGGATCTTATAATGGAGTTCTCCATCAGACCTTCAATTTGCCACCGCTGAGTTCTTCACTCATTTTGAGACGAGCATCCACAGTTCTCTTCAGGTCCCTCTGCAGGCGCCGGCCGAAATCACGGAACATGGTAGAGCCTCCTGACAGAACAATGTTCTACAGGAGAGATACAAAAAACAACCCATAGTGACATCGCATACTCGCAAAGAGTGGTTGGATGATCTCAGGGATCCCTTTAATTATAATAACCTACACAAATCTGGTCAGCTTTAGCGCATCAACATTACAACATGTTTAAATACTCGGCTGAAAGAACGTTCTTACCTGAAGAAAGCTATAACATATCAGTGGAAACATGATCACCAGCATTCAGTGTAGACTCCGTAAATGCACTGTAGCAAAACAACTGCTTGTGTACTAGATTTACCTTATAGAGGGGACGACGAACATCAATGGGGCAGTTCTGGATAACCTCATCGACCACCTCTGAGATTGGCTGAGTGAAGTCAGGATTGGCAAACTGTCACACACAGGCACAAGGTGTAAAAGTAAGATCTACAGTATAGAACTGTTTTCAACACATTCCTTTTTTGTTTTAAACTGTGAGCACTCTGCATCCATCTCAATAATCGAATATCCTTGAACCCCAAGTTTTTTACTTTAGACTTTGTCTCAGGAATTCATTATAGCCATCTTTAAGCATGTAACAAATCTTTAAATGTGCTCAGAGGAATCAAAGACAGGGCCGACAGGACACTACCAGATCATGGAAGTGCTTTCTATGGAAGGTCTTTCTTACTGTAGCACATGATGTAAACATAAAATTCCTCCTCTTTAATTTATTTATACATTAACATTCATTTAAAAAAAGAAAACACATAACAGCCAACGCCCACCCTTGGAAAAAGACAAACCTCTTCAAAGAGAAAATGTGCCAAATATTGTAAATAATAAAAAAAATCATCAATTAGGCCTAAAGGTAGATGGAAAAAAATCTTTTGAATGATGTACAACAAAATTACACAACTATGCAGTATACTTTATATTCAGCTAGAAACATGAAAATAAGGTGTTTAATCCATCTTCATTTCTCAAATAAAGCATGTATGCAACTGTATCCTATAAAATACTTCAGGAAATTTTATTTATAAGAACTGTACAAACCAGACAAAATTAAAATTGTACAGATTTTTACACATATGCCATAAATAGGCACACAAAACTGAAACTGGCTTCATTGTTACAGCAGCGCAATGCCTTCAACTGTTTGACGTGCTGTTGCTACTTGACTCTGCTTGGGTCAGCTGGTTGTTTTGATTTGTGGTGGTGTAAACACGTGTGTTGCCAATAGCATAGTTGCAGTGTGTTCTGCAGTGAACAAATTACGCAATGATTGTACTCCTAAAAGGTTTTGTGTTTTATCCGCCATTATAAACAACAATACTGATTTAGCTCATATTTGTTAATAATACTAGTAGTCAATTTCATGATCAATTTATTTATCGTATCCTGGTATAAATAAAAATTCTGCACAATACTTGACTAACTCATCTGATATAAAAGAAGTGCAAATTAGAAGGTATTTTCTGGTATAGCCCAAAATATATGTTTATATGTGTGACGTAATGTTTTTGCTGGCGGGTATTCATTATGTATTCACAATGCGCCGCGAATGCAAATTTGTAATACCCTGTGCATGATGCCCTAAGTTACTGAAATCATTTTAGAGTAACACTTCATGCAGAAAGGATTGATATTTGGCAAAATCATTTGCCCTCAATTCCTCCTGCCCTTGTTTCCATCATTTCCTCACATCCTCGGAGAGAGGATCTAAGAAAGTAGAGGAAATGAGAAGCTGCAATTAAAGAAATGAGGAACACCCCCTGTGTGCAAGCGTGTGTGTGTGTGTGTGATACAGACCTCAGGGTGGAAGAAGATCTCTGGGCCAAGGAAGCGCTCATATCCAACATCGATGGTGAACTCTTTCTTGCTGATGGCATTAATGCCGGTGTACTGCTTTATCCATTTAGAGCCGTCTGTGTCATACTTATTAAACTCCTTCACCAGGTCGGGACACACATAACTGAAACGTTCCTGCAGAAAGGACACACACGCACATTTATAATGCACGGTATTTTGGATCAAAATCCTGAAATACATTTTCCTGCTACATGCCAGCGAAAGGCCACGCCAGAACTAATGGCTCATGTCAGAGTAATGACTGGAAGCCTGGGGGAACAACTTCATTATGCGAAACTAAGCGAAGCTCATCCAAGTTAAGCTCCCACACAATCTTCCAAATGCATGCACAGAAAGAAAATAAAACAAAAACACCATGGCAATTCAGGACAGACAAAATAACTGATGCTCAGAGAAAACAAACCCTGAATACACCAGTCTGAAAAATAGCAAATATTTAAACGAAAATGCAATTCAAACCAATTGTCAACCATAATAGTTTATGAACAGAGAGGCACAATGGCTTATACATAAATTGTCTATTTAACTCTACATTCACTTTACACACAGACAGCTCCCCCCCCCCCCTGGTTTTCATTAAACCCTAAAGCACGAGTGACACTCCCAAATGAAGCAGCATGTTTATAGTTGCTAAATCAAGAGGACGACAAATTAAAATTGTTTAATTAGTAAACCTGACTTGAGGTTTTGTAAGAAAAAAAATAAGCTTATAAGTAAGTCCATCCAGTGTCCCAATGCACCACAATGCTGACTGGCTGTTTGTTTAGCAGGAACTTGTCATGTGCTGACATTAAGGAGGTATACTAAAACTACCCAGTATACTCACAAATACTATTGTGTTATGAGTCACTACTGTTTTTGAAAACTCTTTTTTTCCCCCTGATTTTTTTTTCTCCCCTAATTTTAGTCATATCAAATTCCCACCCATCAAGTGTTGCCTCACTATCACATATGACCACCACCAACCAGGGAGGGGCGTAAGCATGCATATGCACCCTCTGTGACATGCAATGCTGCCACCCGCCTCTTTACGAACTGCTGCGCATGCGCATTTAGAGGCGGCCTAACACACAGAGGGAAAGCACTATCCGCCCCTCTGTACGAATGAGCTCATAGACGTCCATGGATTGGCTGGAGATCGCTGTGAGTGATAGGGGAGCGTATGCCATTCCTCCCTCCCATGAGAGCTCAGCCAATTAGCTCCAATGGACTCCCGGTTCCGGATGGCTGCTGCATCAACCCGGATTCAAACCTGCAATCTTCAGTGTGATAGTGCGGCAACCTGTCGATGTGCCACTAGGGAGCAGTTTTTGAAAACTTCATCCAAAAAAAATAGCTTCATCCAAACGACAACAGAATTTTTTGCCAATGTTTCTATCTATTTTTCCAGAGAACATGGCTTGAACTTGTGGACAAATAATGAATATAAACTGTATGAGGTTTCATGTGTGCAAATAATAATTTGATTACCTTTATCTTTTTTCCATTAATTTACCTTTGAAATTTGGGAGGCCTTTTTGGGTCACCATATTATATTATATTATATATCTGTATCTGTGTGTGTTTCCTGTATTTGTTCACGCCTTCCAAAAAAACCTGTACATGTAATATCAAACCTGTACTGCTGATAAAGCTGCTCTAAATCTGTGATATGCAAATAAACTTTTGAATACGGGTCTGTGTTCTCTGAGACGTTACATGACCTGATATGCAAACATTCTCACTGATTCTAAGCTCTGTGCAGGCAATGAACCACTTTGCAAGTCAATACGAGCCCCAATGTGACCAGCATAACGCTATTTTTACCTTAAAGTACTTACATAAAAAAAAAAGTTCTTATGGAAAATCTTCCACATCACATCATCCCAATTACTTTCAGTCTATCCCACCCTATAAGCCAAATTAGAAGAGATTGCAATTTTTTTAACATTAGTCCAGTTAAAAAGAAGGGTTTTTTGTTTCAGTTGGACAATTAGGTGGCAGCGCTTGCAAGCTCGGCTTCCCTGTAAGCCTCCAAAAACAAAAATCTAATGATAAAGACTCAACTGGAACCGAGTGCGGTAATTAAAATAAAATTCAGTGACACAAGCATAGCTTACCTTGACAGCTTTAGCAGTCTCGAGGGACTGCTCAGGTGGAATTCCCACCTCTCTCTCCCTCAACAGTTGCTGTGTGAAGTAGGTAATGTCACGGCCTGCAATGGGGATGTGTTTTATACAGCTGCCAATCACATAGCCTTCTGCCTAAAACAGAAACATAAAACAAAACTCACTTTTAACTACAAAACCCAGCTAACTTAACCAATACAATTCACCATAACATACTTCACCAACAAAATTTATGCGTAGTTGACAGTAGCTAGCCATAGCACATGAAATTGCAGTACAAACTGACTTTTTTTTTTTTTTTTTTTTTTTTTTAACCTCTGCCAAGGGGGTTATATTTTACCCTTGATTTGTGTTTGCTAGCAGGATTACACAAAAACATCTGGGAGTTTTCATGAAATTTCTACCAGAGGTGGGGTTTTGGACAAGGAAGACTCCATTAGACTCTGGAGATGATTAGGGATCCAGTATTTAGTATTGTGAGATAGGATGATTTTTGACATTTTGGTTAACATGGGGATTTGATGGGTCTTGCAGAGGTTTGTTCTCTCTCAGTGCTCGTTTCTTTATGCAACATGCATCCACATAACTAACCACAGGGATGACATGGGTGACTCCATCTCCACTGTCAATGACTGTACCAGTCAGAGTCCTCTCTCCTACTTGTCGAGAGGTCCAGGAAGCTGCTAGAGCCAAGACTGCCTGAAAACGCACATGCCAAAAAACAAAGCATCATTATCACCTTTATAGGGGGTTAGGAATCATCCAAATACAAATATTCTGTGGAAAAAAAAAAATACATTGCTCCAAGACCATGCAAGACAATGGAATTAAATTTCTTGACAATGTTCTGGCAATAATGGGATGCTTGTATGTACCTGCACGGCGATGTAAAGTCCAGGCACATTGAAGGACTCAAACATGATCTCGGCTGTGTATTCTCGGTTCTCAGGTGTGTTTAGAGGAGGCTCAGTCTGTAACAGATAAACCAATCAATGCACTCAAATCCACATGATACCAGCATTTTGTTAAAATATCTGCTTTCTACTTAATAGGCTAACTATCTCGCTGTAAATGAACCAAAACCAAACAGCAAGATCAAAATGCTCTTTCACATCTGTAGTAACTTGTCCTGGGTGATCAGGCCACCTAAAATTCATCAGTTCCCATCTGGCATTTACTGCATCTCCATATATGTCCTGCGTGACCACTTGTGATCATAGCTCACTTCCCTGCTCTACATGCAAATAAATGCATACATCATTTCCCCTTACAAAGACAGACTGCGATACTGTTTTAATTAGCAAGAGGAAACAATCAGCCATGAGTCCACAAATTAGCTCAACTCCAAAATATCAAAGCAGACTCCCCTCAAAAAACCCAAGTGACTGTAAAAGTACTGGAGCCGAGGCCAGAAAAATTACACCAACATCGTAAACAAATGGAAGATGTAAAAGCTTAATAAAATTAAAGTACGACATGTCTTTTATTTAATTAACAATAGCAAAGCCAGTTGTTTTAATTTATTGTTGTAGCCTAAATGTTCAGTTCACAAAGTTTGTGGTTTATTCATACTGAATACTAAAACAAAAGTCCTGTTACTCTTTTTATGCTACAGCAATTTTCTAATGCTAACATTTACTTAACCAATAGTTTATAAAACCAATAATTTTTTGCTTATAGTTTTTCATACAGTGAAAGTTCTATGAAATAAATTAGTTTCATATTTTCACATATGTTGCAAGTTATAAACAGTCATTCTCACACCAGTCTCATTCATTAAATTAATAAAAAAAGCCCATATTAAAGAAATGCCTAATTAAATTCTGTTTCTACGGTGCTTTTAACATTGGATGTGCGCAAAAAGCAGCTTTACAGAAGTCAAATTTAGCGTAATGAGCAAGCCAGGCGATGGCAGTAAGAAAAACTCCCCGAGACAACAAGAGGAAGAACCCCAAGAGGAACCAGACTCAAAACAGAACAACTCCCCCCCGGGCAATCATCTGACACCAGATCATAATTAGAAATCATTTATTTACTAAAACTGTACAGTATAAAGTCAAGCAGCATCAAGCAAGTGTTAGGCCTTCTGCAGACTGTGTGACATCAGTAATCTTATAAGATCATTACACATCGTGCCATGCAACATGAATGCAATAAACTTAGGTACGAAGATACATTGACCATACAGTGGTATGTACAAAGATTCGTAAATGACACCTATTGGATCGTAGGCTACGACAAGTTAGTACAGAAAACCACGTCATCAGTATGTGCTGCATCAGTCATTGAAAATCTGAATCAGCAAAAAGTGGTATCATTGGCTTATATTTTTCGGTCATCAGAAATCAAAATCAGCCAAGATGCAGCAACCGTCGCATCTTTAGTCTTTAGACTATCTGACCACAAACATCATTAGTTAACTTTAGTCTGTCCATGTGGCACCACCAGCTTCTACCAAGTGCTGACACTGAAAACTCCTTCCAGGAAACAAATAAACATCTCACAGAAAACACCATATTAATATAAAAGTACATATTTGTCTTTTCTCATGTGAAGCATCTCAAATGAAAGTGTCTGTACAAATTGCTACTACAGAAATGATAACTCTACACTAAAGTCAGTCTGGCAAGCTGATACAGGCCCAATGAAAAGGATAACCTTTGTAGGGACATATTAAAATGGCAAATGTACTTCTGTAATTAGAAGTGGTGAGAAAGAAAAGGCATATTATTTATATTTTAAAAGAAAGAGAACAGAACCATTTGTTCTGCATTAGATCATTTCCCCTTCCATGCTAAAATGGTACATTACTAACCAGCAGGAAGTAGTGGTCCTCAGGCTCTGCCCTCAGATACTTAAAGATGACCTGCTCCATGAACCTCTCCATTAAATCCCAATCCTCTACGATACCATGCCTGATGGGCCACTGAATGTAAAAAGAAAAAAAATGAGTTAAATCATTTGCTTCACAGTGAGTAACTTCACATTTACTTCATTCTGTTTCCAGAGCAGCAACAAGATCACCTTTTAATGTTGAACAGAAATGTGGATTTGTGTAGAATTACCACCCGTTACCTTGGTTGCATAGGTGGGCTTGTCAATCGCCTCATCTCCGATGAAAAAGTCGAGGTCATCCACGCCTTTCATCATCCTTCTCTGGGCTTGGTCTCCCACCTTCGCAGACTCTTTGATAGCAATGCCTGTGTAACAGCAGTGGATGATGGGATATAATGAAACTGTCTGAAAGCTGCAGATAATGTCACCAAATTAAAACTGAATCTTACAGCATTTATTTGCTCACGTTATAGACATGTTTGCTTCATCCTCTACCTGTGTGTATGAATGTGTTTTAATTATTTAGTAGTATAAAATGTAATTGGGATAGAACACCAGCAACTTCTCCTGCAAGTAGAACTGGGAAGTATCAGCTAAAAAAAAAGTCTCTCTCTCTCTATCAACAGGTGAAACTCAAAAAATTTGAATATCGTGCAAAAGTTCATTTATTTCAGTAATTCAACTTAAAAGGTGAAACTAATATATTATATAGACTCATTTCATGCAAAGTGAAATATTTCAAGCCTTTATTTGTTAAAATTTTGATGATTATGGCTTACTGCTTACAAAAACCCCAAATCCAAAATCTCATAAAATTAGAATATTGTGAAAAGGTTCAATATTGTAGGCTCAAAGTGTCACATTCTAATCAGCTAATTAATCCAAAACATATGCAAAGGGTTCCTGAGCCTCTAAATGGTCTCTCAGTCTGGTTCAGTAGAATTCACAATCATGGAAAGACTGCTGACCTGACAGTTGTGCAGAAAACCATCATGGACACCTTCCTTAGAAAGGGAAAGCCTCAAAAGGTAATTGTAAATGAAGATGGATGTTCTCAAAGTGCTGTATCAAAGCACATGAAAAGAAAGTTAAGTGGAAAGGAAAGTGTGGATGAAAAAGGTGCACAAGTAGCAGGGATGACCACAGCCCGGAGAGGATTGTCACGAAAAGGCCATTCAAAAGTGTGGGGGAACTTCACAAGGAGTGGACTGAGGCTGGAGTTAGTGCATCAAGAGCCACCACACACGGACGGATCCTGGACATAGGCTTCAAATGTCATATTCCTCTTGTCATGCTGCTCCTCAACATCAAACAATGTCAGAAGTGTCTTACCTGGGCAAAAAAAAATAACTGGTCTGTTGCTCAGTGGTCCAAAGTCCTCTTTACTGATGAGCAAATTTTGCATCTCATTTGGTGACCAAGGTCCCAGAGTCTGGAGGAAGAATGGAGAGGCACACAATCCAAGATGCTTGAAGTCCAGCGTGAAATTTCCAGTGTGTTGATTTGGGGAGCCATGTCATCTGCTGGTGGTCCAGAGTCAACACAGCCATCTACCAGGACATTTTAAACCACTTCATGCTTCCTTCAGCAGACAAGCTTTATGGAGATGCGGAGTTAATTTCCAGCAGTACTTGGCACCTGCCCACACTGCCAAAAGTACCAAAACCTGGTTCAATGACGTGGGATTACTGTGCTGGATTGGCCAGCAAACTCGCCTGACCTGAACCCCATAGAGAATCTAAGGGGCATACTCAAGAGACAGATGAGAGACGAGACCGAACAATGCCACTGAAGCATCCTGGTCTTCCATAACACCTCAGCAGTGCCACAGGCTGATAGAATCCATGTCAGGCCGCATTGAGGCAGTAATTCATGCAAAAGGGGCCCAAACCAAGTACTGAGTACATATGCATGATTATACTTTTCAGAGGGCTGACATTTCTGTATTTAAAATCCTTTTATTGATGTCGTAATATTCTAATTTTCTGAGATTTTGAATTTGGGGTTTTTCATAAGCTGTAAGCCATAAACATCAAAATTATAACAAATAAAGGCTTGAAATATTTCACTTTGCATGTAATGAGTCTATATAATATATTAGTTTCACCTTTTAATATATAATATAATATAATAAATCCCCGGATGAGTGGGCAACCACGAAACAGTCTTGTCGGCATAAAACTATAGTCCTTGTATTTTTCCCCACATACCATATATTACACACACATAAAATCATCCTGCTTAATCCATTAAAAAAAAAATTAATAAATTAGCCGCCGGGAGGCTGACGCCCATCTCAGCCAACTCTGGGCGAGGGTGGGGGAACCTTGTACAGCTCAAGAGCCATTGCTATGAAAACAATGTTCAGAGATAAAACAACATAAGCACAAATGGTTTGTACATACACAGACACCAAGGAACCAGACAGTGCTAGCACACTCTTGTTCACACCTGGCTGGTTTGGGCTCATCGCAAACCCATAATAAATGCACACCACTCCTAACACAGGGAACTTAATATACATCATGATACTGATTATTATTATTATTATTGTCATATCATGGTATGATAATTTATTCATCTATAGCCCAGCCCTTGTTAACAATATATGTTTCATCATCAAAGAATGTTTCATCAAAACACACAGCCGCATTTACTTAAATATAGTCTTTTTATCATAAATAAAATTTCATGTCATAGAAACTACACACCAATGACAACTTGTACTATGTGCATATAAGTTTATAAGGATTCAAAGTTCATAAAACTAAAAGATATTTCTGTGTTTGTATACACAGTACATTTTTATATTCATCACAATTTATGATTTCTTGGGAAATCAAAGTATGCAAACCCACAAGCAACCCTTCTGGGCGTCCTCACGTCGATATGCTATTTTACATTCCACAGTGATATCTCAGGTTCACCAAGTGATTATCAGACTATTACTGCTGCGTAAATAAAGAAGAAATATCTGACTAGGTGTCAGGCGATGCTTGACTGTTAATATAATAAAAACTGAAATACTCATTACAGAAGATCAATGACAGAGCATATTTATTGGACAAGGTAGTTTCTCACTGCTAGGAAATTTTGATTTCAGTCATGTTACTCATTAAGAATCGCCTCGAGTTGCATTTAATCACCTGAGCAACAGCAAACTAATTTAGTTTGGTTAATGGGTTCTACTATAGACTTCCTGAAATTGCAAATTTGTCCGATGTAGTAGATGCGACAAAATGTAGCTGCAGGGAGCTTCAGCAAAGAAAAGAGCTGAATTCATGTCTGCTCTTGAAGAATCACACTGGCTGCCTGAGGAATCCAGAATAACCTTTGAACATTAACATTTCAAGTAAAAAAAGAATATATTATTTCACTGGTATTAAAAGCAGGTGACTTCATACTTACATGACGGTATGATGAACTGAGGTTCTGTGTTTCCTGCATATCCCAGTTTGGTATATCTGGAGCACACAGAGAGAACAAGGATTAAATTTGTACATCCCTGCTAACAGTCCTTACACATAGCCAGTTGTGAAATGAATAATTGCTGTTAAGAAATTTTATTTTGAAGGCCCACTGAGAGCAGCATACATTAAAATCCCATTTATTGAATTTTAGATACTGCAATTCATTTTCAAGGCATTAAAAGAAAAAAAATCCTCTTTTGAAACTTCCTTGGCTGATACGTTACGGGGATCCTCGTGGTCTACGCGTTCATCCTGGGAGCTTCACACCCAGCTGTCAATGCACAAGCCTGTAATTTTTCAATGCACTGACTTAATGCAACCATAATCTGCACTGCTCTGCTCGGACATTCAGCAACAGCCTGGTGTCATTTGGTTGGGACAGAGTTTAACAAAGACATGTCGGGTGTTGTCTTGAGAAATTCCAGACTGTATAATCATCAGATTCAGATCATGAAATACTAAAAAGACCCTATCATGAGGTATGAATGCATTTACATGTATACATGAACATAATACCATACGCCTTGGTTTGCTAATTAAATGACTAATCTGGGACAAGCTAAAAAAATATACATATATATATATATTAATGTTTAATACCTACGAAATGATTACAATTGTACTCAAAAGACAAATTCTGAAAATGCAGTGATAAAGATTCAATACAATCTTCTATTCTTCGTATTTCACAGAGATTGTAAAGATTAAAAATAATAATTATCCAAAAGACACACATGACATTATACTGGCATAGTGATTAATTACATCATATCTGGTCATCCGATGCCATCACTGGTAGGCACTTTTCCAACAAACTCAAATGTTCTCATGGACTAGTGAATGTGCTCGACTCAATCATAGCTAAAAGAGATCAGCTCAATAAAACATTTCTTTGCGGATTGGTTCACCATATAGTCACGTCTAACCTGGTAAAGAAATTGCCTGACCACAATATGCTATGAGGGCTGAGCTGGCTGGTAAATATTCAGTACATATCTAAAGCGACTGATAGATTCAAGATGCATGAAACAGCAAAAGCAAGTAATGGTGACTGGCAACCTCACAAGCGCGACAAACTTTTTATATGCCTTGAATTACCGATCCAATACACAATTCCATTCAAAATACATTCGGGCATGTTTTAAGACTAAGTGTCACCGTCCACGTCCGTGTGATGCATGTAGCTTTAGGCATAACGTCGCCTTGAATAACAGAATGCTGTAATATTCCTCACAACCTGCCACATACCACGCTAACTGGAAAAAATACGTCCTTTATAAGATAGTCAGAGGTATTTTCAACTTAAAAAAAAAAGAAATAAAAATTCCAACAGGTTTCTGGAAAAGAAGTAGGAAGAAGAAGAAGAAAAGAAACTGTGATGACTCAAGCAGGATCAGGTTTAAAGAAAAAGGTTTCCGCACCAGTCTGGTGAGAGAGTTATTGAAATACATTTGTTTAATAAGTCTCTCTGTGTGTGTTTTTTTTTTTTAAACAAACGGTATGGGTCATACCAAAACCAAAAGGTAAGTCATTCCAGGGTTCTCAAACCCTCTCAAGTAAACACCACCTGCAACATGCATATATGGACAGAAAGGAAGTAGATATGAATGCTGTCGTTGTGAGTCTCTTTTGGCTTTGGACAGGCGGTGTAAGAGGAAGTCAAGTCTGCCTCAGCATGATGTGGGTTACACTATTGCATTACGTTAGTGGATGGTGTTATTAAAAGCAGTTTTGCAGACTAAAACCCAAAGAGAAGTGCAGGTCAGCATGCGAGAGAGGATGTGAGGCTTTCACACATCCCTACACACACAGAGGTCTAAAGCTATGAAATGAAACACTCTTCCTCATCCACACAGAGAACAGATGCTGGTGTACTTTGCTTTGCTTAAAGCAAAGAGCAGGAGGAGGGGGAAATATGCTCTGTGGAATGTTCAAGTTTCGACATGCTAACACTAATCCACTGTGACTTAAACAGACCAAGTACAGGTCCAACACACACAACACTATCTTAAAATATAATCCTTATTTTTAATCAAAGGATATGTGTATCTGATATTAACACAGCAGCAGATTGTATTTAGAGATACACACTGGTGGACAGTAGCATAGAAATATCATGCCATGGAAAACAATATTAACATCTACAGTATATGCAGACATAAAACTATAATGAAACTAGTGTTGCATTTCAAACTTCAAGTTTCAGCAAAGGAATCTGACACTTATTTTCAGGAAGCACAGGTGAAAACCACCTACTTTCACAGGAAGAGATTGTTAGACTGCAAATATACACAACAAAATTCAGTTTAATGTAACATTTTCAAAGTCTCCACCGTTAACGTTAAAAATTATCTGGCTCCTTTAAAAATCCCATTATGTACAACTTATTTTTAGGCATGGTACTATAACTAGTATCCACATCGTTACTGATTTTAAACTTTTTTTTTTTCAATCCACAAATGTCATTTACAACTCATTGTCATGACAGCAGACACATACAGTCTTATGACACAGGTTCACATCCCTGGCCCTGGAGTGCATCATAGAGCTTTTCCTGCTCTAGCACAGCCGCCTCAACTCCGATCGGACCAACTGGATCAGGTGTGTAGGAACAGGGTACTCCAGAACCAGAGTTGAGAACCTGTGTGCTGCCATAGCCGAAGAATTGTCTCTCAGAGTCCGAGAACATCAGGAAATTATTGGATACCTAGCAGTATCATACTGAAAAAAATTTTGCAACCCAAAGTCATGTTGAATGAACTTCAGCTAACTAAGTAAATGGATGACAGCAGAGGAGTGGCTTGTTTTGTGTTTAAAGCATCATTAAAATAAAGGGTTATGGAAGTACATGTGTGTATGTGTGCGTGTACATTAAAATATTTAGATTGTGACATGTTTTTGGTTATTAGTAGCATTTTTAGTGAGACTCTATTGTTTACATGAATGTTAACCACCCTACTGCTTGGACGACGAGCAGCACGGCAGCATAGAGGTAAGCATGTCTGCCTCACAGCAAAAAGATCCTGCTTGCATGTTCTCCCTGTGTTTGCGTGGGTTTCCTCTATTACCCCCAAAGTAATGTTTTAGACCACCCAGTAGAGAAAGTTCATATTCTCACTATAGCTCTCATATGGCTTGGACTTGGTGAGGGTGTTTCTGTGTGGAGTGTGTATGTTCTCCTGAGCTTGTGTGGGTTTCCTCCCACATTCCAAAGACATGCATAGTGGGCGGTTCCAAATTGCCTCTAGGTGAGAGTATGAATGGTCGTGTGTGTGTGTGTGTGTGTGTGTGTGTGTGTCGGCCCGGTAATCCGGGTGTACCCCACATTCGCCCAGTGTCAGAAGAGATGGGCTTCAGCCTCCCTGCAACCCTAATAGGATTAAGCAGTTTTGGTGAGTGAGGGATTGGACACTGCTAGAAAAGGGGTGGCACTAATTTAAGATATAAACCAAATTGCAAAATAATAATAATAATAATAATAATAATAATAATACGGATCTGATATTTCATTATCACAATGCACTGGAAGACTGCAGGACTTAACCAGTTTAAAAAAAAAAAAAAAAAAAAAAAAAACATACAAAGGCTGCAATAAAGCTGCTTTAAGGTGGATATAATGCACTGCTTGTTCTTCCTCTGAGGAAGTGAAGTGTCTGATTCTGAGACCCAGCTGCAGTTTCACAAAGAACATCACACTGACTATAAAAAATATATACAACCATTCATATTAGTTCATATTACCACAGTGACTCGGACCGGGAGGAATAATATAGAAGCGATGAAAAAAACATAAATGCTACTAAATGCTGTGTGAAATCCCCAACACAACCATATATGGACTAAAAGACGAGAAGCAGGAAGCGGCGAGCACTGTCAATAAAATTAGGAAGTTACCACTGCGCATGCGCACAAACATTAGAATGACTTTTGCAGAATTTAGCACTGATTAAACATTTACAAAAACAACCTGGTGCCAAGTGTGTTCCCATGTGTACGTCCTGTAGCCACATGTACAGCAGTTCAACCTGCGGCCCGTCAGTCAGACAAACATTTTACAAACATACCTAGCAAACCCAAATGAAGGCAAAACACAGCCTTGCTAGCTAGCTAGCAACATTCTCATAGCCCCCACCCATGTTTTGTTCATTGTACTACTTAAAAATAAAATGTCTTTCTGTTGAACAAATTCAAAAACAGCACCTAGGGTGAAATGACAGAGAGTTCAAGTAAACAAGACTATTTTAATCCGAGTTCTGTAGTGAATACGCTAAGCAGTTAGCTCGCTAAGCGCTACACACCCCAGAGCTGACAGGGCTGGTACCGCTGCTGCCAGAGAAGAAGATTCACACGAATTTAAAATACCTTACCCTGTACCGCAGTCCACAACACACGCCGGTAATCTCCCAGCCATTCCTCCTGGTTCACGACCGAAGATGCCTTGCTAAACAACAGAAAAATGCTAGAGGTGTCGGGTACAGGATGAATGTAAGGCGGAACCCTTTCACCCGCACTGTGAAGTTTACAGTCACTTCCGCACTCGGTGAGGGGCGCACGGCGGATAAAATGGCCGCCGCCGGTCAGAGGGAGGGAGGGGTTGTTATTATTATTTATGGGGGAAAATGATGTATAAGTAGGTCAAAAAATAAGTAGATATTAAAAGAAAACAGTAAGAAAAATAAAGTACCTGAAAGAAAATAAGACAAAAGGCATATAGATGAATATGAATAGTTTATCAACTCAAAAAGTATAAATTTGTTTCTAATTTAATATAAACTCCTGTTGTTTAGGATGGGCAATAGTTAGGAGTGTGTATTTTGGACAATAGTTTGGAGTAAGTGTGTGCAATTAAGACAAATGTAGTACGCATTCACAGTCAGTGGTATTTACAGACTTTCTTTGTAGGACCAAATATATAACACGTCATGTTGACACCCGGAAGCACTGAACTGTACACATCAGTGAATAAGCTTGTCAGTACAGTGCAACGGTAAATCGACATAATAACATTTTAAACAATTACATATAGTTATTTCGCTGAAGCAGTAGTCAAGGAAGTATAAAACAACAAAAACAAACAAGTAGATTAAATAAAAGACATCAAACAACTAAAAATAAATGCGTCCTTAGATGCATGCTGGGAAATGTAGTTTATTGAGTCGGCAGTTCGATTTCATGTCTATCAGTAATAAAACTACAACTCCCATGATTTTGAAGCTCAACGCCAACGGAGATAAATGAAGTCATGAGTAGCAGACTACCTAAAAGTCATGTAAACATTTACAGCACCAGTTGAGCTGTAATTTGTTCGCAACAGAGAAAAATAGTTATTCTGCTGCAAGTCTTGAAATAGAATGATTCAGAAACAGGTAATGTGTTCAGACAAGGTTTCGTGCAATTAATGTGTGGGTTTTATTATTATTATTATTATTATTGTTATCATTAGCTTGTTTGGGTTCATGATGGTAGCTGATTTAGGTTGGTGAGGTTACTGTACCTGCATGTTTAATTGCTTTTCAAAGCATGTTGGTGTTTATATTGAGAATTAACCAGTGATGTGTTAGCAAACCTTCAGTGTGCTGAAACTTAGCCAAAATTATTGTCTACTCAACTCAATATGCATTTATTATACAGGTTATTATGAGTCTGTTCAGATTACAGCCCTGTGATGAAACCAGATAGGAAAAAAGTGTGTGTATGTGTGTGTGT
>JAQMYF010000012.1:29187695-29212580 GCA_030014195.1 Neosilurus mollespiculum | reverse complement strand
TATATTCATTCATTCATTCATTCATTCATTCATTCATTTAGTCTGAATTACAACTGAAATATATGATAGACAGTCAGGTCCACAAATAAGTGGTTTTAATTTAATCAGCACTTTGTATAATTCTTTAAAGGTTCTAAAATGTCTCAAGTGTTGTATTTGCTTTTGGATTCTTAAAAAGGAAGAAGGTACTAGTGAGCTCAGGAACACCGAAAGACCTGGAAGATCACCAAACATTACTGCAGTGAGTGACAGAAAGACTTTCCCTGGTGAAAAAAAAAATACTTCACAACAATTCTCAAGATCAAGAACACAGTCCAGGATTTTGGTGTATCTTCAGTCACCAATTAAGAGAACACTTGACCAGAGTAAATACAGAGAGTTTACCGCCAAATGTAACACTGTTGGGAAGCCTTAAAAACAGGACAGTCTTGTTAGAGTTCAGCAAAAACACATTTTAAAAGTCATGTAGAGCTCTGGAACAAAAGTCTACTGATCAACTTGTACCAGAAAGATTGGAAGTGAAGAGTATAAGGAAGGGAAGAAACTACCCTTGATCTAAAGCATGTCACCTCATTTTGTGGTAATGGCACGCGTGGCTGCCAGTGCAACCAGTTCCCTTGTGTTGTTGTTTTTTTTGTTTGTTTTGTTTTTGTTTTGTGTGTGTGTGTGTGTGTGTGTGCATAGAATACATTTCACATTTAGCTTTGACTTCAGCAAGTGAAATGCACAGTCATTAGGATTCAGGTGAGCTGACAAACTTGGAAACTGCAGAACATGTAAAAAGAATTTAGTTACTTGCAAAGTAGCCTTCAGGCCATTGTCCATCCACACTGTGAGGTGCTGGTCCAATGATTTTTAAAGCAATTGCTTGAATCTGAACACACACTAAAGCAATATGCATTTCAGAGAGCATCCTGCTGTTTGTGTGGATGGACAATTGCCTGAAGGCTACTTTGCAAGTAACTGAATACTTTTTGCACGTTCTGCAGTTTCCAAGTTTGTCAGCTCACCTGAATCCTGTTGACTGTGCATTTCACTCGTTGAAGTCAAAGCTAAATGTGAAATGTCCTAAGAAGATTTTTTCTTTGGCTGCTGGAGCCGTATTCTATGCACCAATGGGGAAAGTCTAACAGGACCTAGAGTGGTCCAGGTGGGTTTTTTTTTTTTTTGGCATGTTTTTTCTTTTTTCCTGTTGATTTAAGATGATGCAGTGCTGCCCAAAATTTTAATAAAATTACAGCACCACAGGAATAACTGCAAGACAGATGAACTTGAGATTCAGTTCTGTCAGGAAATGCTATACCATGAATTTTAGGATCTTATTTTAACACACCCCTGATTTCTAAACACTCTTGTATCATCTCATTATCAGTGTAGCCTGCAAGTAAGGACAATGTGATGTGCTCTTGGTGTTGCAACGTGGAGAGAGAGGCTGGCAGAGGTAGGCGTGTCCATTTCTAATGTGCCCAGCACGGTAAGGTCTTTTAGTCTACCTCAGCTGCTCATTTTTAGTGTGTGCCTCTCACGTACACAGCATGAAGTGCAGAAGTAATCCATATACTAAAGACATTGTATTTGTGAGTGCGTAGGATGAGTTGGGGAGTATGTGGTGCTCAGAAGAGGAGGTTGGTGCTGGGTGTCATTGTCCTGTTGCTCGTGGACATAATCTGGGTTGCTTCATCCGAACTCACTGTAGTAAGTACAGTATACACACAGCCATAAAATATATAGTGCTGGTTTTCCCATACATTTAGATTAGCGTACAGTTTTACAGACTTAACTACACTGTAATACGCTTTCAGCATTGTGGACTTTTATCGAATGTAATCCTACAGCAATATACAGTGCTCTGAATCAGTGTTGCAAAAATACATCTAGGTCTATAAGTATTTGGACAGTGTAAGTTTGTCATTTTTGTAATTTTGACTCTGTAACTGCATGGCCTTTATTTGCAACAAACATAATGAGAGTTCCCATCAACAGCTGTCAAATGCAAATTCAATACTTGGTATCAACTCCAGACATTTTATTTCCTTAATTGGTAAGAAATAATGAAGAAATGGGTTGTAACTGGCCATGAAACTGCCTGGCAGTCAATTGTCCACTTACTTCTGAGCATATGAAAATTGAGGGTGTGTGTATAAAAATAGCTGTGAGTCCTAAACGGTCTTTGTTAAACCTCCTGAATTAAAGATATACATCTTTATTTTAAATTCATTGTGACACTGTCCAAATACTTATGGACCTGATGGTAAATCTCAAGCAAGCTGTGTGTTATCCTGCTTATTACATGGCTAATTACAAAATAATAATAATAACTTGGCACAAAATATTGATATAAATTATTTTATTGATTTTAAAATAATTTTAGTGTTTCTCATAATGACAGAAATAACAGATCACTAAGTGCTGTGATGGACCAATCAAAACACAGTATTTAAATGAGTCGTGTGATAAATAACCGCATCCTGGGCCAATATGTTATTGTTTCTATGGAAACGACTTCAGTACGAATTTGTGTGGGGAAACTGCAGATAAAAATATTATTACGGAGAAGGAGTATTATTATATAGAAGGAAATATTATTATATAGAAGGAGTATCAGTGCTTTGTAACAGTCGAAGATAAAGATGTTCCATTACATTTTCAGATATGGACTTTGTGCAATGTATAAAACTTGACACAACATGCTGCTATAGAAAAATAATCAACGTTACATGTGAACACTTCACACGACCCTGCTGTTGGTTAATTTTCTCTGAGAGCATGTTGTGTTTTATTTCTGCAGTTGCCAATTTCAGTCTTATGTTTTTGGTTAGATTACAGTATTGGGATTATATTTGGTAAGATTACAGTATTTGGATTATATTTGGTAAGATTACAGTATTGGGATTATATTTGGTAAGATTACAGTATTTGGATAATATTTGGTAAGATTACAGTATTGGGATTATATTTTGATGTCACTGAGGTGTTTGTGTGTGTATGTCAGTATGTGTTTGTGCAGCAGCAGTACAGCAAGCCCTTTTTCAGCGCCTTTGTGAAGACCTCCATGTTCATACTGTACCTGCTGGGCTTCCTGTTCTGGAAACCATGGAGACAGCAGTGTGCATTCAAACAGCACCATGGCGTAGCTGTAAGTACTGCAGCTGCCTCCATGTGTCTTTTAACAGCTTCACACCTTGCAGCAAAGCAGTATCCAATTACAGTTTGCAGATTTTAATAAATCAATAAAATGATCAGCTTAGTGTATCCTGTAAATGAGGTATGTGGATATGAATTTCTAAAATCATTGACATTTAACATTTAGACGAAGAAATTGACGTGTACATAAGCTGATGGGCGACAAGCCGCGTAACGTAGCGTTGACTGTCAGTGGTGTCCAATTAAGTATTATAACTGTTTTATTATATCCACATCCACTGGATTGTGAGGAAATATATTATTTTTATTGTTTTATTGAAATTTTCGATTATACAATATAACATAATTTCCACCTTGCAAGCTACACGCCTTATAGGTTAAATAAACCCAAACGCACGGGCAAACTAACAGCAACAATTTCTTTGGTGAAATATGTAATAATGATTCCTGAAAATGACCAGTTATGCTCTGCTATGGTCTGGCGAGCTGTCCAGGGTGTACCCTGCCCTCGCCCAGAGTCGGCTGAGATGTCAGGGCCCCTCCCCCCACCTGGAGGTGGAGAGAGGCTTCCCTTTCATCAACCGGGGAGAACCCCAACATGTGGGCACCGAGACGGGGGGCAACAAGGATGCCCACACTGGCTCGCCGCCTCTACCCATGAGCAACTCCAGAATGAAACAAGGTCCAGCCCCTCTTGAGATGGGTAGCTCCAGAGCCCAAGCTATGTGTCGAGGTGAGCCCAACTATATCTAGATGGTATCTCTCAACCTTGCGCACCAGCTCAGGCTTCTTCCCTGCCAGAGTGACATTCCATGTCCCAAAAGCCAGAGTCAGTAGCCTTTGTCTGCCACCTGGGCCACACTGCACCCAGCCCCTATAGCCCCTTCCACAGGTTGTGGGTCCGTAGGAGGGCAGACCCATGTCTTCTGTTCAGGCTGGGCCCGGCCGAACTCCATGGGCAGAAGTCCGACCAGCCTTCGAGCCCCTCCCCAAGGCCTGGCTTCAGGGGGACCCCAGTAACTAGCATCCGGGCAAGGGAAACTGTGTCCTTGAAATACTATTGCTCATAGAGGTCTTCTGAACGGTGCTTAGTCTGGACCTTCACCTAGGACATGTTTGCCTTGGGTGACTTTACCAGGAGCATAATGCCCCCAACAACATAGGGTAATTCCATGTCAAATCACCTAGCTTTCAGAAAACTTCCCAGGTGACCATCTCAGAATTCAATGAAACTTTAGCCAGACATAGAACATGTTCAACATGAACATATGCAAACTTTGAAGGCCCTAGTTCAAAAACTTTCAGAGATATGCTCATTTAAAGATCGCAGGCTAGTACCAATTTGTCGGCCCGTGACTTGCAATGTACCATTTTGGGCATATTTGAAAACTTGTAACTCTCCTAATAATTACTGTGTAGGGCTGAAACTTTGCATACCAACAGAACAGGACCTACTCTGTCAGAATCAGTCAAAATTACTATTTGTCAGGGTTAGGTTGCTATAACTGCAATTTTGGAAAAGGTGCAATTTCGAACAAAGTATTTTCGAATTTGTGAAACAGAAAATATGTTCATTATCCCCCCAAAAGTATTTTTATAGCAAATTTAAGCACATTAACAAACAGTTTTTAAAAAGAATAAATGTGATATGATGTTTTAGTGAGTGTCCAAAAACTGAACGGTAGGTGAAAATTTGCTCATCTTGCGAGACCCTGAAGATGATGTGGACAGTTGACCAAGGTTATGAAACTTTACCACATGCAACATGTATATCAGATCTAGCAACACACAAAATTTCAGCCTTGTTGCATGTGTTCATGTTGAAACATGTTCTATGTCTGGTTAAAGTTTCACTGAATTCTGAGATGGTCACCTGGGAACCTCTAGGTGAACTGACATGGAATGACCCCATAGCGCCCAGGATCATTAGGACACACAAACCTTTCCACCATGAAAGGTGGCGATTCAATAGAGGCGAATGTAAATGAATGCAATAATTATACTGATCGGGTTCAATGTCATTTTCAGATTTCTGATGCTGATTTACATGTGACTGCTGGTGGCACTGAAAACAGCTATAATAATTCCCTAGTAAGTATATACCTTTAAAACAGTGCACACAAACACACTCTGTGCTGTAATTCAAATGCCTTGTAACATGTTTAGAGTCCTACATTGTTGTTTCACTGGGATCTTTCTCTGCTAACCCCATTTATATTGAGAGAACACTTAAACCTGTTTTATAAAAGTATTGATTAGGGTAAGAATTCTGCCAGTTTCTGCTTTATGAGAAATTTAGGAGTTGGGATTAGGTCAGTATAATATTTTGACATTTTCAAATGTTATGTTTTAAAATCTTTTTTAAAATATAATGTAATGAATGGAATATTTAGAAATTTGGAAAGAGGATTTTTACAGGAATAATAAGACTTAGTTCTTTTGCAGCTTTCTATATCCATTAATCCTTGCATTTTACATCCTTTAATAATGCATGCCCATTGTTCACTTATAATTCAGTTCAGAGTACATACAGAAGCAAAGTGCTCATACAAGAAGAAATGTGTAATTACTATGTGTCATTGCTCTCTAGAGTGAGCCCCTGTATGTACCCGTGAAGTTTCAGGATGTTCCTGATGTCAGTCGAGAGTCAAAGACTCGTAAGTATCTTTGTGAAAACTTTAACCCATCCACATTTTACACAGTGGTATATTTTAGTGAAATATTGTTTCTCTGTATACAGGATGGGATATAGGATTTCATACATAGAGGAAATTCATACTTTTATGAAAAACTTATTTCTAATCATAAATTCATTTTGCATTTAAAGCATTTAGCAGATGACCTTATCCAGAGAAACTTCAAGAAGTGCTTTAAAGTCACTATCAGTGAATACATTCTTATACTGGTTCCCTAGGACATAGTCTAAGTACCATCAGTCAAAACTCAATAGGTAGGTGTTGTGTGGGGTATCATTGTATTCATGTTCCACACAGCTGCCATTATTTTCTAAACAAATTAGAATATATCTCTTCCACTCAATCTTACACTTGTAACAACATTTTGATTGTGCCTGTAAGGGAACCGTGTCTCGCATATTTTTCTGGTCAACCTTGAACAGCTCCTGTCCACAAAGGTAAAAATCAAGGGAGTGAGATCTGACTGCAATTCATTTTGCTCTTTACAAATACATCCTTCAAGGTTGTCTGAA
Source organism: Neosilurus mollespiculum (assembly GCA_030014195.1). NCBI lineage: Eukaryota > Metazoa > Chordata > Actinopteri > Siluriformes > Plotosidae > Neosilurus > Neosilurus mollespiculum. Next base: position 29,206,228 of record JAQMYF010000012.1, on the reverse strand, counting down.
AAATGAATAAACAAGTTTATTCCCCTTATTTATGGAAACTTGTTCCCATAACTTTATATCAAATTTCTAACAATTATTCATAGAAGGTGACGTGGCTGTTGATGAATACTCCCCAGAAAGGTACACTAACTGGAAAAATATTCAATTCTGAAACATCCACCAATCATGAGGCACCTGACTGTGTTATTAAATACAACACAAGAACATAAAAAGCAAACCAAACAAAATGTTTATAGTTTTTACATATGTCACCTGCTTCAGCATAATATCGATTAGGTTGCAAGGTAGTGTTTTGAGTAAAAGCCAAAGTAAGTTGAAAATGGCTTACCAGGACGAAAATGCAGTATCACCAAAAGTACATCCTTTAAAGCATAATATTCGACATGACCAAGTTCAAATATCCATAACACAATTTTTTCCATGTTAAAATGCTTGTTTAAGTAAGGCTTCCATATCCAGGTTGTTGTAAGACAATGGGAATTTGCATTTGTATTAGCTTTTCATGCTGTAATCATGTATTAAACCGCATTGTAAAGCATATTACATTCTCTTTCTAAATATATGAATATCTCAGTATGTCAAATTTCCGACTTAATCCGTATTATATCGTAGTGGGTCACATTCTAACCATTACAAAGGCGGGACAGATGAGCTCAGCGTGCTCCTAGGCAGAGCTAAGTGTGGTATATAGCATGTTTTTATGGCCTGCTCAGAGTCTCAGTATGTACAAGATGGAAACTTTAGTAAATTAATGTGCGTCTTCAAGTCTTCAAGCTGCCTGCTCCAAATGGTCATGACAAGCCATGAGTGTCCATTGTTTTGATTCAAGCATCCAGTCATGATGATAAGCAATTACTGAATTAGGCAAAGTACAATATAGAGATTTATTTATTATATTAAGTTATTATTATTTGTTTAATATTCAGTATATTAACATTTACAGAATTATCAACCTTATGTATTCTCTGCATATGCAATACATGGTCAAATGTATGTGGACACCTGACCATCATAGTCATATGTGGGCCTTCTCCAAACTTGAAAAAAGAAGCAAACGATTGTGTAGGATGTCTTTGCATTCTGTAGCATTACATAACATTTCTCTTCACTGGAACTGCAAGCCCTGAAACAGTCCCAACAATAAAATTCTTGAGTAGAAATCCAACTGCATGAAGATATGGTTTAAGAAAGTGGAAGATTGGATTTAACCTCACTGAACACCTTTGGGATGAACACTGATCGGAATACTGACCCAGAGCCTTCTTGATTGACATCAGGGTCTGACCTCTTTAATGCTTTTGTTGCTGAATGGATAAATCCCACAGCCATGCTGCAAAATCTAGTGAAGCGCCATCCCAGGAGAGTGGAGTTATTTGACAGCAAATAGGAGACAATATCTGGAACAAGGTGTTCAAAAACATCACACATGAGTGTGATGGTCAGGTGTTCACCAGCTTTTGCTGTAAGTGTGTGAATCCTGGTAATGTAATACATTTATATGTGTGTATATGCTGTATATATTTATACTATACTATTCTTTGTCTCATGGTGCAGGTCTTAGTTTGACATTTCTCTCTTGGGTGTTTTGTTTTGGGGGGTGATATTTTGTGTGTGTGCATGTATGTAGCTGTAAGGAAGCAGCGTGTAAGGTTCAGTAATGTGATGGAGGTACGTGAACTTCCTCACTCTCAGGCTATAGAAGCCAATCTATCTCGCATGTCCCATGCTGCCACCTCACTGAGAATTATGGGAAAACTAAGCATCAGTGCTGTGGCCAAAATCAGCTTCTTCTTCTGTTTTGTGGTAAGCTCTCTCTCTCTCTCTCTCTCTTCTCAATCATGTCTGACTCATATCATTGTGAGATGCAGTACTGTGATAAAGTATTTGCTTCTTCCTGAGTTCCTCTATTTTCACATGTTGGTGGCACTTAATTGTTTCAGATCCTCGTAGAAAATGTAATATAAGACGATAAGGTTCTGAGGAGAAACCAAACACGAGTTTGATGAATCTCTCTCTCTCTCTCTCTCTCTCTCTCTCTCTCTCTCTCTCTCTCTCTCTCTCTCTCTCTCTCAGTGGTTTCTGGCTAATCTGGCATATCAAGAGGCTCTAACAGACACACAGGTGGCTCTTGTAAACATTGTGTCGTCCACCTCAGGTGAGCCATTCAAAATAAAATTACTAAAGGTTTAAAAGTCTTAAAGGCCTTAAGCTGAGGCTCAACTTTCGCTATATTTGATCAGTTAGCTGATCACAAAGATGACAATTAATAAGGACCCATGTTTTTTTTTTCCATGTTTGTATGTGTATGATTGTATAAATGAGAATAATTGCTGATTTAGTTGTGTGTGTGTGTGTGTGTGTGTGTGTGTGTGGTGGCTCTTGTCGATTTCAGGCCTCTTCACACTGATCTTGGCCTCTATATTCCCCAGTAATAGTAGTGATCGCTTCACGCTTTCCAAGCTGCTTGCTGTTATTCTCAGGTCAGTTCAACATCATTCTATCTTACTCATAGTAATATTCATATCCATATTGGTGGAGTAATTTGTGTTTGTTCCTCTTTTATTAGCATGGTGGGAGTGGGTGTTGTGAGTTTCTCAGGGATGGACAGTTCTGCTGGAAAAGGCACAATTGGTAATCATTACACCAGCTCTATTTAATTGCAAAGCTGAGTGTTAGAGGGGAGATGTACTCATACTGGTTTATAATTATCAATGCTTTTCAGTGTTGGGTCTTACTTAAATCTGCAAAGTCTATTATTGGGAACCACAATACATTTTTATGTACAATAGGCAACAGTGCAAGAATTTTTACTTCTCCTCACTCAGTAATCTCACTTTCTTAATCCTTGACATACAAACATGAAAGTGTATGATTATAAAAGCTCATTTAATATATTTATACTGGAGTTTGGTTAATTGGTTTGCAGTATGGCTCAAATGGACAACAACACTAAAGAAATTACTTCACAAAATACGTTTCTATAATTTATTCATACAATTACTAAAGCTAATATCCTCATTTGGGGAGGCTGCACCTACACCGCCGACACTGACCTCGCGAGACCATCGCAGGGCCAACACACAATTATTCATGATCACACCTGGGGCAATTTGAAACAGACAATTAGCCTAATGTGCATGTCTTTGGACTGTGGAAGAAAACCGGAGTACCTGAAGGAAACCCATACAAGCATGGGGAGGACATGCATACTCCACACAAAAATGACGTGCTAACCACTATGCCACCGAGCTGTCCCAAAGGTTATTACAAATAAATAGAAAATAATAAAGACATGGCAGCATAGTGGCACATCATGTTCGCCTCACAGCAAGAAGGTCCCGAGTTCGATTCCCGGGCTCGGGGCATTTCTGTGTGGAGTTTACATATTCTCCCCATTCTTGCATGGGTTTCCTCCGGGTACTCCGGTTTCCTCCCATGGTCCAAAAACATGCACAGTAGGCTGATTGGTGGTTCCAAATTGCCCCTAGGTGTGAGAGTGAGTGTGAATGGTTGTATGTGTGTTGGCTCTGCAATGGCCTGGTGAGCTGTTTAGGGTGTACCCTGCCTTTGCCCAGAGTCGGCTGAGATGGGCGCCAGCCTTCCTGTGCCCCTAATATCGGATTAAGGGGCATAGAAAATGAATGAATAATAAAGATATTAGCCCTGCAATGGACTGGAAAGATATTCAGGATGTATATCGCCTTCACCCAGAGACAGCTGAGATAAACCCGAACAAAAAAGCAGTTTGTATAATGAAAGGAGAAAAAAGGCTATGGCTTTACACATATAAAAATAATGTTAATTAGGACATAAAAGAGAAACAAAAATCTCAAGAAAAGGCAAGAAAGAGAAGACTATAAGTAAAGGAATAAAAATACAATAGAGCATGCTGCTAGGACAGTAATCAATGACAATGTGGTGGGATACAAAATCAAAGACACCCCACAGGGGATTTGCTTTTACTTCATAACAGCACATCTTGAAATGTTTTATCATAACACTTTGAAACATGCTGTCTGCATATATCAAAGCCAGCATAATTTGCCAGCAGTTATATTGTTTTGTTAATCAAAATAACAAATTGTACTGTTTCATCAGTTTGTAGTTATATTTATTCTGTGAACCATCTTCAAACAAGTTAGTTCCTGTTATCAGTTCACAAGATGCGAACCATTTCCTCATCAGCCTTTTTTCCTCTCTCTTGGAGCTTAGACTGTTGCAAAGCTCAGCTGAAACATCTTTAATAAATGTTGTCTGAGGTGGCACGATGGCATAGTGGTTAGCACGTACTTCTCACAGCATGAAGGTCCTGGGTTTGAATGCTTGACTTGGCAGGGACATTTCTGCATGGAGTTTTAATGTTCTCCTGTTGCTTGCATGGGTTTCCTCTGGCTAATCCGTTATCCTCCCGCAGACCGAAGACACGTACATTGGCTTTTTCAAATTGCTCCTAGGTGTGGATTTGAGTGTGATTGGTTGTGGGTGTGTGTGTATGTGTGTTGCCACTCAAATGGACTGGCGAGCTGCTCAGGGTGTACCTCGCCTTCGCCCAGAGTCAGCTGATATACATTTACAGCATTTGGCAGACCCCCTTATCCAGAGCGACCCACAAATATCTTTTTTAATACAACTGAGCATTTGAAGGTTAAGGGCCTTGTTCAAGGGCCCAACAGTGGTGGTACTGACCCTAACCTTTAGATCAGTAACCTATTGCTTTAACCACTGTGCCACCATTGCCCGATGTAGGCACCATCCTCCCTGCAACTCTAGTAGGATTAAGTGGTTCACTGAATGAATGTCTCCTTACAAAAAAACGTCTATCAATCACACATTCTAGATCTGAGAATCCATCAGCACTGTGGTAGAAATAGGAAATGTATTCAATGCTAAAACCTGACAGAAGGTGAATGTCCTGTTAATGACCCTGTTGGGTTTTGTGTAGGTTCTCTCTGGTCACTGCTGGGTGCGATCCTTTACGCTGTCTACATCGTTATGCTAAAGAGAAACGTTGATCGAGAGGAGAAGCTAGATATCCCAATGTTCTTTGGTGAGCAGATTACACTAACCCCAACACACCTATTAACACACACTCAGTATTCATGACATCCATGTTCTGTGTTGTTTTTGTCTGTGTATGAATGTGTGCAGGCTTTGTGGGCTTGTTTAGTTTGCTGCTGCTATGGCCTGGCTTTGTTCTGCTGCACTATTCTGGGTTGGAGCTGTTTGAAATGCCAAATCGGATGGTAATCAGCTACATCCTCATCAATGGTCTGATCGGGACCGTGCTCTCCGAGTTCCTCTGGTTATGGTATGTGACATGGAGGTTGTGAATGAGTGTGTTTTATCATGGAATAGTTGTGTATACATTCTTACAATCAAATATGTAACAGAAGAGCTGGTTTGCATTTAACCTAGCATTGGGTTTTGAATGGTTGCCACACCTCTGCTTGGCATGCACAGATGGCTTCTCCCAGGGGGCATTCTTACCTTCAAATAGCTTCATTCCAAATTTTGTTGCTTTTTGTGGAATAAGTCTAGAATGAATGGAACAGCCATCCCACAAGTGTTAGCAATAGCTTAGAGTTTTGACCCTTTCCTTTTTTGTGTGTCTGACATAGCTACTAATGGTATATTAGGCGATATCCTAGCTGTAGATTAGCCAATCAGAACACATGATTGCTCATATCCTGTGGGTATGGATGGAATAAGATGATTTTTTAAATTTTTCCTATTAACATAATAAGAATGAAAGTGAGGCCAGTAAGGGAATAATAAATTGCCAAAAATATGTTTATACTTGGCCATGACACCCGGGGGTGTGTGTGTGTGTGTGTTTTTTTTTTAACATTCTGTTCCAGATTTATTTGTTCTTTTGCTGTGAAATAACCTGCACTCTTCTGTGAACATATTGCATTAGATTTTGGAGTGTGGTGTGGGGTTTTGTGACCATTCAGCCATAAGAGGATTAGTGAGATTTGGCAATGATGTTGGGCGACGAGGCCCCGTGTGTGGTTTATATCAAAGGTGTTCCATAGGATTGAGGTCAGGGCTCTGTGTGGGCCACTTGAGTTTGTGCACAAGGGCACCGTCATGCTGGTCAAGGTTTGGGCTTCTATAGTTTATAAAGACATCGAAGACAGTTGTCAGCTTCCAACTTTGAGGCAACTGAGAATTCACACATATGGGAGTGATGAGGTGCACATAAGCTTTTTGTCCTCTAGTGTATATGATAGAATTGTTGAAATATTATAAAATGTTTGATCTTAAAATGTTATAAGGTCTTGTTATATTCTTTGCATAAGCTTAGATTAAAGGTACATGTAGGATGCAAGCAAGAGCCTATATACAAATATAAGTTTCCACAGCAATATTGGATAAGCATATACAGTAGAATCTCATTAATATGGGCTTCTTTTAAATGCACTTAATACTCGCCCAGACCTTGGACCCCAAATTTGTAACATGGGGATGACCAAAAAGTAAATATTTTTTGTAATGTTTCACTGAAATCAGCCAATATTTTGGCTGAAATAGACCATATCAGCGTAATATTACGGCATTCTGCTTTGATCCATGGCAGTGTCACGCCCGCACACAAACGCATTCACACCCGTATATTATCTAAATTATATAAAATATTAGTAAAAATGCTACAAAGAGGTCTCAGTTAATATGCATTGAGGTGCATCGGACCTCCACATTCACATATTAACAAGACTCTACTGTAGTATGTTTGTGTTTTAACAGGGGCTGTTTTCTTACTTCATCTCTAATTGGAACACTGGCTCTGAGTTTGACAATTCCACTGTCCATCCTGACTGATATATGCTTGCAGAAGGTAAGGTGTTCGAAATTGATCTAAAGAGTGTATATAATTAGTAAATGCAATTCAAGTTTGGTCTATAAATAATTGTTATTCTTGGAAGTTTTATTTGTTTTTTGTTTTGCAGCAAATTGGATTTTAAATGAATCGGTATATTGGGGTTAATCTGCAGGCTGTTACATGTAATTTAAGGGTATTTGCATTTATATTGGGAAAACCACATAGGAATTGTGCCCATGTTTTAAGTTAATGAATAGAGTACGAGCAGCAAAAATTGCTGAGTACACTATATAATCTCAGCTCTACAAGCATTGTGACCTAAATTGTTTGTGTGTGTGTGTGTGTGTGTGTGTGTTCCCAGACGAGTTTCTCCTGGTTATTCTTTGCCGGAGCTGTTCCAGTTTTTCTCTCCTTTTTCCTCACCGCACTCCTAAGCCACTACAATAACTGGGACCCTGCGATGGTGGCTCTACGGAGAGTCTTTTCCTTTATCTGCCGCAAGCACAGGATTCACAGGTAGGGATTCCTCAGTGAGAAGAGAAGTTTAGCATCCTCTCTCTAAAATGCTCTTTTTTTAACTCAATCATGTTACTGACCTGCTGCCAGTTAACCCAATTATTTACAAAATGTTCCTCCAGCTGTTTCTTTTAGTAACACTTACTTCACAGTACAGTCAGATTAAAACTGAGTAAATAGTTCATCTTTCATTTTCTGAACTGCTTAATCCTAATTAGGGTCGCGGGGAGGCTGGGGCCCATCTCAGCCAACTGTGGGCGAGGGCAGAGTACCCCCTGGACAGTTCCCCAGGCCATCGCAGGGCAGAAACACACTGATGGCTATGTGGCCTACTCTTTACGAAAGTCAGCAATGGTTCTTTTTACATCCCTCTCACCACAGACAGTAAGAGACATGGCCGGTCTTTAATAACCCATTTAGCTGCACTGGGGGGACAGCAGTGACAACCCGGTGACAATGGGGCTTGAACCCCCAACCTTGGGATCAGTAATCCAGTATTTTGTGTATCACATTTGATATGGTTTCTATGTTTTATTGTGAATAAAATATGGGTTTATAAGATTTGCAGATTATTACTCTGATTTTACTCAGCATCCCAACCCAATGCTTCAACTGATTTTTCAAGAGAACATTTTTTTTCCACAGTAATGAATTTTGAACAGAAAAGAAATACAACTCACAAAGATTTTATGGGAAGCTTTAGGCAATGGCTACATTTAGTATTGTATATACTACACAGGAATGGGCCGAATAGTTCCGGAGAAGGAACATCAATTTTCATCCGTCCATACATACATCCACTGTCTATCCATCCATACAGTATGTACATACCATCCAGACCGTCAAATAGGTTATGTTTTCACCTGCGTTGGTTTGTATGTCTGTTAGCAACATTACTCAAAAACTTATGAACAGATCTCAGGATGAGTCAGAAATGATGCAAGAATCAATTGATTCAATTTTGGCACTGATCCAGATTATTGTCTGCATGCAGGGAATTTTTTATAATATTTGATAATAATCATTCTTATGAAAGTGTATAATTTCTAATTTCACCTTCCCAAGAATAATTTTCACAGAAATACTTGCAAAATATCTACAAATAAACATTATGGTTCAAAGTATATTTCTGGAAAGTTTTGAAGCTCCGGCTTTTTTGAATCATAAATTGAAGCAATATTAATACAGGATTTTAAGAGAGTTGACAAAGTTCTTGGGGACATAACTTTATATCCTTGAAATTCCAAAATGTATTAATTTTCTGTCTTTGTACATATACAGCTTAACTTGTCAACATATAAATGTACCTTTATATCAGAACAGATCTGGGCAAATCCAATTTAATAACTGGAGAACTGATGCTAAAGTAGTGACAGTGGAATTGGGGACACAGCACGTTATTAATTCAGCATCTGTGCACATAACTACAGTTAAGATAAGTGTTGCTTTTTAAAAATAATTTGGTATATAAAGAGTGGGACATTAAATTATGCATTTCTATGAGAATAACCCATTATTGGCTGCATGTTTGCTTTGTAGGGCTCAAATATTATACAAATATTGTATTTAAAAAAAGGCTTCATTTCTTACAATACCATATGGGGGTACTGAACAGCTTTCTGAGTGCTTTGCTAGTTGTGAATGTGATACCTCAAGAACGCTCTGAGGGATTTTTTTCAGATTTTGCTCAGATGCCCACCTTGAGGATAAATTGATTAGATTTTGAAGGCCAAAAGTCAAGATTACCAGAGCTTTGTGTGTGCCATTCTTGTAAATGTGATATCTCAAGAATGCTTTCAGGGATTTTCTTCAAACTTTGCATAAAAGTCATAGGTCAAAAGCTAAAGGTCACTGCAGCCTTACTGCACGGATGCATATGTTGGTTGGTCCATATAGGTTATGTTTACATTCATACACTAGGCATCTTTTTCTAGCCAAGTACTAAAGCAGTTATCCACCTCAGGCTATGAGTGGATATTGCTGAATAGTCCTCCCAACGTTCCATCCTGAGGACAATAAAGCTCCTAGCTATAGTAGTATTTCACACATTTAGATTTTCAGACATTATAATATATACCAATGGGCCATAATAACATGTACATGCCCTAGATATAGTGATCAGTAGGGTTTACATCTGTGTAATGTATGTTGTATTATGTGGATGTTTTGTAGATTAGCAGAGGATGGTGAGCAGTGTGAGAGTCTTATCCCTTTGCAGAATTCTTCCCTCGATAACAGGGGATTTTGCTCTTGATTAACATCTTAAGAGGTAAGTTTTATACATTTTATACATCACTTTATACATTCAATAACAAGAGGCTCAAACATTGAATTTTACATAAAGTGTGTGGTATTTGCCCACATTACTGTAAATCATTTTTGAGGACAGGACAATTCAACTGCACAGATTAACTGCCAAAATTCAATATAACATTCATTGTAAATGGATTTAACAGTAAAAGCCTGGGGCAGCACTGTAGTACAGGGATTAGCAGTCACCTCACAGCAAGTAGGTTTTGGGTTCGGAATTGTCGGTTTACTGGTTGGGCCTTTTTTTCTGGAGTTTGCCTTTTCTCCCAGTATATAAGTGGCATTCCTCAAGTTGCTCCAGTTTCATGCACATTAGGTCAACTGGCTACTCTAAATCACCCATATTGAATATGTATTATTTTATACACTGCCTGGACAAAACAAAGTCAAACACTAATATTTTGTTGCTCCTTGATCTCAGCACATAATCTATATGCCATTGTTTCAACAAACTTAAATTGATGCAGGAAAAATTGAACCACTCCATAAAGTCTTCTCCAGCACATCCCAAAGACTTTCCGTAGGGTTAAGGTCAGAACTCTGGGGTGCCAATACATATGTGAAAATGATTCCTCATGCTCCCTGAACCACTCTTTCATTATCATTTTATTTCTGTGCCATCAGGGAAGAAAAGGTTTGTTGATATGATAACCTGCTCATTCAGTACATTCAGCTCATCAACTGACTTCATTTTATTGCCACATTAATGTTGCGGAGCCTCGACCTGACCACCTGGAGCAACAATGCCATGGAGATTACATGCTGTGGTCAAGACTAAATGCACTCCATAAAAATATTAGTGTGTGCGACTTCTTTTTTGGCCGGACAGTGTATAAGATAGATAGTAATGTAACGTCAAGTGTGTAGATGGCACTGTAGTGCTTATAAAGACATATTATGATTTACTATGTGATATGGAGGATGTTTTGCTGCCATCTGCAATATATCACGGCATAACAAGAGCTAAGGAAGTCTTTCTTAAACATTGATGGTGGTGGTTTGGAGACTGTTTAGCTTGACTTTATCTAATTCCAAAGCAATCTAAGGCAATGTAACTGTCCCCATGGGTAAACTGCAGGGTAAACTGTCCCCATGTTTGTTTTATTTTGAATACAAATGCTCCGGAATAATCTTATGTGTACAAAGTACGGCATACTGCTTTGTATGTGCGTGTGTGTGTGTGCTTATGTTAAATTGTCAGAGAGGAAATATGAGAAACATGCCTCAGCTTGAATCACCACCCACCAAGACACAAGTACACACACTGACATCAATTCTTTACCATGACTGTTTAGGTAGCTAAAATGTAACTAAAGTAAAACCTCTTGACACAGGAACAGAGAATCAGCAAAATGACAATCTGAAACCTGTCATTGTGCCTCACATCACTTCTTCCTCCTTCCACTCACATATACTGAAGATTCTGTGATTGAGCATTTTTAATCCTAAACCCATTTTTCTTGGCTGTGATATCTCAGGGTGAGAAACCGCCTCCAGGGAAGCAGCCTTCACCGGCCATGATGGATGATCCAGACACACTGACTGACTTTCCAATCACAGTATCGTTAACCGAGCCTTTTCCAGGCAAAACTGGATTGAGATCAGCAGAGTCTGAGATCTTGCATTTGTGTGTGTGTGTGTGTGTTCCGTGTTCAGTATATTACGATATGTCCGATTGTGTTATTAAATGAATACAAGCTGTACACACACTTCATAGTTATTGTTAAGTAATGATATACATTCAGATTTGCTGGATTCAAATCACCATTTCTCCCAAGAAGTACAAATAGCTTATTATCTTTTTAATCTTTGTACTGTAGATAGTGTCTAGATGGCAAGGTCCTAGTAAAAGCTGCATAATCTATTCCACCATGGAAACAAGACACTAAAACCAGTGTAACATGGTAATTCATATTTTGTGTATATAATTTACTATTACCATGTAATTAATAGTTTGTCTTTATTTGGTTTGAATTCCAATCCAAATCCTATTAAACATTATTGAGCATATCTGTCCAGTGTCTCCTGTTTTATTTTTCTGCTTCTTTTCTTTAGCACAAGTAATAAACCTTGTTCAGTCTTTATATTTGAGAGTAATGCTGTGTTCGGGATTTAAACAGACCACAGGCACCACATTGTCGTTTCAGTTCTTACACTAATTATAGTAATTATGGAAGTTTAAGGGCAGAGTTTGAAACATACAGCTAATAACATAAATTTAAAGCTATAGCCAAGCTATAAGGAGTTTGCTCAATAATATAACTGAAAACGTACAGTAGTCTGGCACTTAAAATAAAATGAAATTAACCAATCTCACAATTATTTAAATAGATTATCTTATTCACCTTTTATGCTTATTTATGTATTATGCAAATTAGTGAAAACAAATAATGCTGAATATGCTTTGAAGAAGTACTTTGAATGAATTATACAGATTGCATGAACCGCTTTTTTATATTAAATCTTTAAATAAATAAATAAATTGGGGGAAGCAGCCCTGGATGCTACTGCTTATGCGCCTTCTGGGAAGAAGCCCCAAAGTCTTTGACTCATCCTAATGCGGGTAACATATCAAAGACTGACACAAAGCTCCATTGCTCTACCACAAATATTCACAGGTACTAGCTCTTGGTGTGTCGGTACAGCCTTTGCAGTGGTTTATCACTGTTTTTATAGCACTTATATATACGTGACTTTGTGCTCAGCACTGAGCCCTTATACCAGCAGACAGGATGTAGTTGACTTTACGAGCTGTTTACTTACTGAACTGTTTACAACAGCTTTGCAGATACAGTAGTGTGCAGTAAAGATTATATACACCACCACTTTTGTTCATGCTACGCAAAAGTAAAAAAAAATAAATTTGCGACACCTTTTTTGCAACAACTTTTTCTGAAAAACTGTTTTTGTTTATTAGCCATACTTTTACCTCAATATACTTGTCAGTATGATTTATTTATTTATTTATTTGGTTCTCATTGCCTACAATAGCATTGCTCAATACATTTTCACCAAAAAATTATAGAGAAGTAATTCTTTACTACTTTTTATTAGGAGCCCTTTTAAACAAAACTGGTGCTGTATAATCTTCACTGCACTCTAGTGTACCTTTATTCAAATATTACACTTAAGAGTAGATAACTCATAATTTACATATACTAAAGACAATTTCATTTCATTAAAAATGCACATCATTTTGTACTTTGAAAGAAATACCTTGAAATTTAAATGCTAATATTATAAAGGAGTATTTTAAAGAATGAGGGGATGATGAAAATAAGCCACAGCTGTTACGTGGCCTTTAAATTCAATATACTGTACATTATCAAGGAATAAGCACAATGGGGTGTGCTGATACAGGAAAATAATCAGTGGCAAAATTGATAATTTTTCATTAGCAGCACATTCCAGAGTGGTTCATTACCTTTATACCACTGCAATCTAACAGTACCTTTTTTAATCAGAGAACAAATTGTACATTTTATCCTTTAATAATAACATTTCATATTTAGACCCATCTGTCAATTAAGATATTTTGTGTAAATTTTATTTAAACAGCCGTTCACTGATAATCTTCACCCTATGCACTAGATAGTGCTTTATGATATATTATAATTTTAAAGACGCCAGAGACACTCTGTAAGAAATCAAGGTTTAATCTTCAGAATGCATTCCGGGCTCCCAGCCCTGAACAGAGAACAAAAGAGCATTTATAGACGTCTAAATAGAGATACAACCTTGAGGAAGCCTGAAACAGCCAGAACAAGCAATCGTGTAACAAATATTTATCAGTTCCCGACAGAGAAGGATGTTCAGAATGTTCTTCTACAAACTGAAGCACGTTTAAAGTTTTTCCATCATTCCCTTACCAGCTTCACTTTTTGTTTTCTCTCCTAAAGTTAATTATTAACAATTATTTACTGAAAGTGAGGTGGATGCTGCTGAATGGTCCCCAAAAAAGAACATCAAGGAGAAATTCAATTCAGCAACATCCACCAAGCATCATGAAAAAAATTTTTTTTAATTTTTTAATTTAATTGTATTTTATTTATTTATTTATTTAAAACACAGGTGCAAAAAACGAACTAAATTAATATTTTTATACTTTATTTTTACACAGTTTAACCATGACATAGGAAGGTCAGATGAGCAACTCACCCTTTAAGCAAAGCAGAAGTTCGTTTTGTAAAGTTTTAGGATATATTACACAGAAATATAAGGAAAGCAAACTGAAAGGAGGTGCATGCTTCATGATGGCATCATTTGAAATTCATTTAAAGTTTGAATCAAGGGCCATATTGTGTAGCTTTATTCATAGTTTTTGGGACAGAATTATACAGAACGGGATGATAAGCAATTTCCGAATGATATGATATGATTATATGATATAATATCTACGATGACTATTAAAACGTTTGTCTTGTAGACCTCACTTTCCATCACCAGTAAGGGGTGCTATGACAGCCAAACAACCCATTGTACTGTAGAATCTTAATATCATATGAGCATTAGTAACTTAACATTATTCTAACAAAATTTTGGGTTCGATCTTATGCACCCAGAATGAGATGTATTTAAACATTTGGTTCCCACTAAAATAATCCAAAATAGCTGACTTCCTTTGGGCCGGAGAAGATGAATGTGATTGAGAAATGTGTCTGTCTTAAGAAGACCTATATAGAAAGACCGAATCTGATTCATGTAGCTGAACCAAGCTCCACATACTCAAGAAAATAAATATTTGGGGCCAAACCATGCCACCATCTAAGCTTTTGGCAGACCCTGATATCCAACACTTCTGATGCATGTGCCAAGTCTCACGAGGTTCCACCTCAAATATGTACTGTGTATATATACGTGATATAAAATGTAATATGTGTGTGTGCGTGTGTGATACATTTTAAAAAATACTAACAGATTTAACAGGACCCTTGGTGTGAAGGGTAAGGTGTAAGGAACCCTTCTGGTTCTATATCTAAGCTGTTTTTCTAGTAGTGTAGTAATAAGCTAGAGATGAAATTGATTCAAAGTTCTTGGATATGATTTATAACTTCTTTACCGTTTAGGCAGATACTCTGAATCTGAAGAAGGATAGAAGACAGAAATTGGACAATGTGCAGTTTTATCTTTCTTATACTGAGCAAAAGGTTAATGAGTCATTTCGGAAAACAAACAGCAGAGTGTTTCCGGATTCCAGTTCAGTTGGATGTTTCACCCATTGTGGACATATTCAGATTGCTGCTTTTGTCCTGTTTACTTTAGTTAGTTTGAGTCAGTGGTGGAGCTAAACGGGTTTGTCCTGAAGTGTGAGGGTCTGCTGTGTCTTCGAATCACTAAGCCTTAAAGACTTGTTTGGAAAACTTTACATGATTAATAAGAGCTTGGCCATGTGTTGTGTTTACAACCAAAAAAAATGCTTGTTGGAGAAGACAGGGTCTGATTCTTTGGGGGAAAAGAACACATGATATGAATGTGTTAGATTTCCTGTCTGATCCCAGTGATTCAGACATTCTTCTGAGGTAAAGAGGGAGCATGTTACTCTTAGCGTCAACTCCCACAGAGCTGCTTTGATTGTCAAGCGAGGGCCGGCCCACGTTGCTCAAGCTGATTGGCACATATCTACACGCAGACACACCCACACCCTCAGCCTCTGAGTTAAACTGTAACCATTAACTCAAATGGCCTCAGAAGGGAAAGAGAGAACCACTGCTTACTTGAATAAAGCCAAGCAAAAAACAGCATACAAATGTACAGGAAGAAGTTCCAGCCAGAAAAGGAAGGACACCATGTATCTGGTGCTTACGGAGGCTCAGTGATTAGGAGTATCTGATACCGGAGTGCTGGAGTGGTCGAGTAAGAAGATGCTCCTCTAGTTTTA
Source organism: Neosilurus mollespiculum (assembly GCA_030014195.1). Taxonomy (NCBI): domain Eukaryota; kingdom Metazoa; phylum Chordata; class Actinopteri; order Siluriformes; family Plotosidae; genus Neosilurus; species Neosilurus mollespiculum. The sequence goes on along the minus strand of JAQMYF010000012.1, from coordinate 29,190,701 downwards.
AGGTAGAAGGTGGAATTTAATACACCTTAATGCATGAAACACTAAACAGGCTTTTTCGTTGTTTATAGGAACCTGATTGTGGTTCCAGAAGTTTGATGATTAATAGTGCTGATATCAGTGTACTGTTCCTGGAAAGATAAGCCTATCTGGGTTAAAGTCAACATGGTGGATAGGAGCAGAGAGCCAGAGTGGGAGAATATGACAGAACAGGAACGAGAGCGGGACTGGAGAAAGCTGGAGACGCAGTTTGAGGTGAAGGTCTTCCTGACGGTACTCTACAGCCTCATTCTCATCCTGGGAATTGTAGGAAACAGTATCACTATTCATGTAACACAGCTGCTTCAGAGAAATGGATACTTACAGAAGAATGTTACTGATCACATGGTAAGCCTGGCCTGTTCTGATTTGCTGGTGCTACTGATTGGAATGCCGGTTGAACTCTATAGTGCTATCTGGTTCCCGTTCAGCTCTGCTTCTGGAAACACTGCCTGCAAGATCTATAACTTCTTGTTTGAAGCTTGCAGCTATGCCACCATCCTGAATGTGACCACTCTGAGCTTTGAACGCTACATGGCTATATGCCATCCATTTCGCTATAAAACACTGGCACACGCCCGCACCACTCACCTCATCCTTGTTGCTTGGCTTACCTCTGTCCTCATCGCTGTGCCACTGCTAATTACAACCGGAACTCAAGGTCACGTGGTGGAGCCAGGAGGTGCGCCGGTACAGAACTTGACCTTCTGTACCAATCTGCATGAGTACTGGGGGATGTATCGCACCAGCGTGTTCATAGCTTTCATCCTCTATCTGCTGGTCCTTGGCAGTGTGGCATTCATGTGCAGGAGCATGATCGTTGTCCTCAGGGCACCTATGATTACTACGGACTCCTCAGACTCTTGCGTGCCTAAACATGAAAGTGCCAGAGTCAAATCATCTCGCAAGCAGACCATCATTTTCCTAGGTAACTTACAACATTCGCACAATAGATTTCCATTTCACAAACAGTAATAAGATGTAAGAGCGATACAACTTATAATTATGCCTCTTGATTCAGTTGCTCACATTATTTATACATCAGAAATACAAATTAAATATTTTCACCGTAAGGCTAAACCTCATTTTTTCATAGTGAAGGCCTGTATGAGTTAAGAAAAAAACTCAGTGTGAAGATTTGTTTTTTTTTTTGGCATACACATACATACATATCTACTGAAGTTATCGTTTAAATCTACATTTCTTTAACAGATACAGGAGGCAAATTATTTTATATCTCACAGATATACACCTGAAATCAAAAGCTCATACACCCCTTTGGACCAGTTTCGTAGAGAAATAACTTTAAACTTTTTTTCACATGTATGATCTTTAATAGATGGGCTCATAGGGCGGCACAGTGACATCGTGGTTAGCACATTCGCCTCACAGCAAAAAGATCCTGGGTTCGAGTCCCGAGATCGGCAAGGGTGTCTCTGTGCGGAGTTTGCATGTTTTCCCTGTGCTTGCATAAGTTTCCTCTGGGTACTTTAGTTTCCTCCCACAGTCCAAAGATATGCACATTACGTAAACTGGTTGTTCCAAATTGCCCCTAGGTGTGAGTGTGTGTTTGCCCTGAAATGGACTGGCAAGCTGTTAGGGTGTACTCTGCCTTCATCCAGAGTCAGATGAGAAGCCCAGTGACCTTAGTGGGAATAAATGGTTTGGCAAATGAATGAATAGATGAGTGTTAGTAATGAAAAAAAATTCTACCAATTCAAAGGGCTTTTTTTTGTCCCCTCACTGCTAACCCTTCAATACACACACACACACCACCCACAACTCATATTCATCGTTCATTTTCTGAACGGCTCAATCCTAATTAGGGTCGTGGGGAGGCTGGCACCCATCTCTGCCAGCTCTGGGTGAGGGCGGGGTACACCAGGCCATCGCAGCACAACACATATTATGTATTACATTAATAAATACAGTGTGTGTGTGTGTGTGTGTGTGTGTGTGTGTGTGTGTGTGTTGGCCTTGCAATGATCTGGTGAACTGTTCAGGGTGTACCTGGCCTTTGCCCAGAATCAGCTGAAATAGGCTCCAGTCTCCCCACGCCCCTAATATGATTAAGTGTTTCAGAAAATGAAGTGGTTAAATGTATTTGTAATCGAGAAACCACCAGAATTCCAGTAAACCACTATACTGTAAAAGACTGAACTTTCTTCATTTACCAAAATTCCAAAATGGCAATTATTAACACCAGTTTTTAGGGCAAATGATCACACAGCTCAGTCTAATCTGAGTGTGTTTATGTTTTAAGTATTATGGCGTACCACCTAGTTATGATTTTATCAAAGCGGTTTATCACATGACTGTGATTCATCTTTGAAAATTGTTCCATCTCAACCACTAAGACAGCAAGATGATGAAGCAATCAAAATAGCTGGCTAATTTATCACAAATTACAGCTAGAGCCCAACCTCCTTCTCATCTCCCCTTTCAGCTTCCCTGCCTCTGCTTTTTTTCATTAAAAAATAAAACTCAACTTTTGTTGAGTCTGACACACGGAGAAGCTGCGTAGCTCACCGGCAAATCAACCACAATGAGATGTAGAATGTGAGAATATGTTTAATTAGTATTAATGTTTAAATCTTTATGTCTTCCTTTATTAGTTCATTTCAGCTAAATACAAAAGTTTACCAGCAAAACCAACCCAGATCAAGGGTTAACATCTCTTATTCATCTGTTTTACATCTTGTTTTGGTTTTGTGTGTCTGACACATGTGTCTGTGTAAAACAGCAATACTGCATGACTAGAGCAACAATTTTGCACATGCATGATAACCTGGTAATGCAAGACTGAGTCATAAAAACCAGAAAAGTCTAGGATCAAATGTAAAGAAATGGGAGGAGGCACAAGAGTCCAAGAGATATAATACTAGGGTAGTGCATTTTACTCTCTCTCTCTCTCTCTCTCTCTCTCTCTCACACACACACACACACACACACACACACACACACACACAC
>JAQMYF010000012.1:29155278-29173979 GCA_030014195.1 Neosilurus mollespiculum | reverse complement strand
GTCATTGCTGAGTGTGCTTTGCTGCTTCTGAGACTTCAGACGGCGATATTGCTAAAGGTATCCAGGATATAATTTAAAATAGCCTTAATATTTACATATTTTAACTATGACAGACATGTCAGTTGAGCTCTGCAGCGTCTGAGCTAACAGCACTGTGCAGTAATGAAATTTTTAGGATACTATTTTTAGTTTATTACATACTCTAAACAAGAGTAAACCATGCTCAATAAATGTGGGTTTTTACACTCATTCTAAGTTTACACACAAAGAAAGAACAACAGACTAAAGCAAGATTAGGGGAAAAAAACTTACCAAACAGCTCCATACTTTAGAGAAATTGGTATAGCAACCATCTGATTTTTTTTGTGTCGTGGACATTGTGTCCGTTCGTACATGTACACCTCATTCTCATGCATATATATAACCGTCGAAATGGGAACGAGTGATGGTAACTTTTTCTACTCTATCTCCCCCCCCCCAAACTGTTACTTGTTTCAAGCTATAAATAAAATACACTTTTTTAAATAAAACAAAATACACTTTTTTAGCAACGTTAACAGGATTCTACGAGCCATATGCAGTAGGTGTCATCGGTTTTTTAGCTGGAAAAATAAAAGACTGTTACTGCCACGCAATTCATTACTCATTTGAATAGAAATGCTTTTAACCCAATCACAATGAGGAAGTGCATGACATTTCTGGCATGTATAATATGCTTATGGAAGTGAACCAGCAGAATGGCATCTCGCTACCCTGTGGTGATATTGGATTTCTATTAAAGAAATCTTATCTGAATAGCGTAACACTTTCAGACAATATCCAAACTTTGGGGAAGGGGCGGTCATAAAATAGTTACACGACATTACATCATCGATGGTATCATCAAAATGAATTCACTTTGAAACCCTGTATCAGAAGAAGTTAATTTTTTCAGAGCTCTGCTTTTAGGCAGTGCCTAAATCTTTACATTAAAGTTTTCAAAAACAAAATCTAATTTATTTTGTTCGTCATGGACAGGATTCAGCATCTTTTGAAAACTCATTACGCAGCGCAGCCAATCAGCATCAATTTAGCAATGCACAGACATGGGACGACTATCCAAAATGAAGTCGATGGGTTTCAGTATACAGGCAGCCTTATTGGGTTTCCTGTGGTGGGCATGTGACATCATCCAAAATGAAGTCATTGGTTATACACTGTGTCCATGTAGGGCCTGCGTGGGAGCTCTGCTATAAAGCCATGCCTTATCATGTTTTATTCCTTACGGGTTGTGCAGCTGTAAGCTGCCTGCCCCAGGCATAAGGGGACACAAACTGAGCTAGAACAGAGTATGGCACTTTGCGACGAGTGTTTTAAAGCATAAAGACTAATGAGAAAATCAAAGAGTGTTATACATCTTTCATTACTGTGTGTAGAGGCAGTGTGCATCTGAATTACTGCAGTAGAAGTCTTATGACCTGCTGACTGAAAATTCTATTTATCAAACATTGTACTGGAAGCTATGGCTAAGTGTGTCTTTCGCATGGACATCGCTGTCACCCTGTGCATTCTACAAGCAATTGAGTTCTTTTTAAATAAATATTTATTTACTTACTTACTTACTTACTTACTTACAGTTTATTACTGGCTCCTAACTTACTCACACACACGTGCACACACACACACACACACACTCACACACACATATCCTATCTCCGCTCTGTTTTTCAAACTCTGTGTCTTATACCCAGAATCACATGACCTGAGTGGATTGAATGGATAACTGGTGACTTGCTTCTCTGCAAAAACAGATCAGTCTTATTGAGGTCTACCAAAATTGTGTCCTTCTGCAAACTGTCCTGTTATTACACATGTATGCCGTCTTGCAAACACACGTATATTTACTGACACATTTAGAATTTGGGCACTCCTGGTCAAATAGTACACTTTCTTGATTGGTTAAGTGAAAAGAGTTCAACATCATGTTTATTCACAAATATTCACGCACAGGCTTATTATCCCGGAATTTCACAAAAATATCCCAGAGGTATATTTTGGGTCATTGTCCAGCTGTAGAAGCCAGTGTCTTTGCAGCTTCAGTTTCTTGACTAACTGTCTGGTTTTACTTCTAGGATTTGCTGTTGACTGCTATAACGATGTATATATACTGTAGTTGCTCTACACCATGCTTACTGGTTCTATTCATCAAATGCTGCTTGTTTTGTCCTCCAGACTTTCCTTTAGTGATTGTAGCCAAAGAGATATATTTTTACTTTGTCTGTCTGCAGCAAACAAAATTTACAAAATGCCTCAGGCTTATGTCTATATTGTTCTTCATAAAAGAGTCAGAAGGAAACCTTAGCTGAGACCTCATCACAAAAGTCAAAGTCTTATGCATGCAAATCATGTTTGCAAGCATTGTTTCCTTGTAGAATGGTGTATCGTTGCCCCGGTGATGGTTAAACATTCTTGCAGGTCCTTAGTTTCATTTGGGGATTTTTCTTTGCATTCCTTCCAGCATAAAGTTGATTATGTTTGAGTCTTCCCTTGGTCTTAGCAATCTTTCCTTGACTTCCAGAGTTTTGTTTTACTGCTGTTTCTTGATGACATTTTGGACAGTGGAAATTGGGAGCCGGTAGAGCTTTTATATCTTTTTTTTTATAGCCTTCCTCTGCTATGGAGGCATCAATTAACTTCATTTTCAGATCCAAAGCCAGCTGCTGTTTGTCGTTCAATGCTGGTACAATTTTAGAACTTACCAATGGCATTGCCTGAGGACAATTCTTGACCTGTGCAATCGGTTCTAATGAGCCAATAATGTCCTAATGAACCATAGAAGCCTTTCAGTTCCGGGACTTTATAACTCCGAACCTCACTCAAAATAAAAGCAGATCATATCTCTTAATGTGTGCATCACAGTATGAACTCCACAATATCTCTGAATGTATGCTGAGGTGTCTGGCACCAAAGTGTTAGCAGCAGATTCTTGTTTGTCCAGCACAAGCCAAAGATACTCAATTTGGACCACTTTTGGTAGTTATTAACTACAGCATAACAGGAACACCCCACAAGACCTGAGATTTTGTAGATGCTCTGATGAAGTTGTCTAGCTTTCACAATTTATCAAAGATGCTCTTTTGACTTGCCCATTTTTCCTGCTTCCAACACATCAACTTTGACAGTTGACTACTTACTGCCTGATACCTATATCCCACCCCTTGCCTGGCTCCCTTGTAATTTAAAGACATCTGTGGTGTTAATGTTATGGATGAGCAGTGTATATACTGTACAGTACATATTAAAACCACCAGACTGGTGTGCAGCTAAGTGCAAGCTAAAGTGGCACCTTTCTATAGCTTCTTTTACATGGGCACTTGTACCCAGGAGAAGTTGCCCCTCTAGCTTCCGGCTTGCCACAGATTTGAGAGTGTAAGGAAAGTGTGCTCATCTTGCTCCAACCACAAGTTATTTCGGGGGCAAATTGTTCCCTCTGCCCATGTAAAATCAGCTTTTCATAGTCAGCATGAACAGTTTCAGCAGTTTGTGCTACAATAGCTTTTCTCTGGGATCAGACCAGCCATACTAGCCTTCACTCCCTATGTGCATCACGGGTACATTGTTGTTACTAATGTAAGGTTCTATAGTGTACAGCTATGCCCCTTGTTTCCTTCTGAGCTTAAAGTTGTATACTTTTATAATGGAAATTAGGGTTTTACCTAGAACTGAATTTACCCTTAAAAAGCATTCTTTATAGAGTAAGATTTTTAAAAACAAAATGATGTGATATATCAGCAATATTGTCCTAGGTTCGACAAGAATGTGTCTCTGGGTTTCCTCTGGATACTCCGGTTTCCTCCCATAGACCAAAGACATGCACATTAGGCTCATTGGCTGTTCTGAGTGTGTGTGTGTGTGTGTGTGTGTGCCTGTGCTACAATGGACTGGCAAGCTGACCAGGGTGTACCCCGCTTTTACCCACAGTCGGCGGAGACAGACTTCAGCATCCCCATGACCCTAGTAAGATTAAGCAGTTCGGCAAATTAATGGTGACGTATAAACAGACGTTGTACATTAGAACTGTAAATAGACCTTTTACACATTTTCATTACATTCCTAATTTGCATTAGAGTGATATTGCCTTAAAAAAAATGAGGTTCATTATACCATAAGCTTTATTAGTTAGGGAAGATATTACTGTGCAATGTGCATTCCCCTCATGTTAATGAATGTACCTTGGAGTAATAGTAAGCTCTGGGCTGTTTCAGAGGCTGAAATGTTTTGTCCTTTTAAGGTTGGGCTTTGCTTGATGGAATACCCCAACATTTAGTTGAGCTTTTGAACATCTGTAGCATGTATAATTAGAACAGACAAGAATTGCAGTTTGTTTTCCTGAAGTGAGAAAAGAACAGAAAATCCTTTTCTCTTAAAATTTAATAATAATGAAAGTCTAAAGGGCATTTTCAGACTCTTAGAGCAATCAGTCTCAAAGGGGTCAAAAATAAAGGTTTTTAAGTAGTAATTTTCTTAAATGTTCAAGGTTATAAAAACGTTTTAAATTTTGGCAGTAACGTTATTTTCTTGGAAGTTATGGCCTTTGAAAGTGTGCATGTCCAAAATAATTAAATTTCTTTAAAAACTGTCATTGTCAACAGTAGTAAGAGTCCAGCGATTCTTGCTTAGAACTCAGCAACCATGTGCACCTGTAAAGACACAAAAAACCCACACCTTACACCGTCACCAAAAGTAAACAATGGCAAGAAATTACAGAAGTAAGAAAAGCAAAGCATTAAATTTAAGAGAAAGCAACTAAGTAAGATTAGACGCATGCACATGTAGGTTTTAGTAGTCATTAAAATAAATCATAAACATGCCCACATTCAACGTGTAAATCATCGCAAACACTGTGAGATGTCCAAATAATGTCCACTCCAACAAATGCTGGTGTATATCAGTAAGCTGTGATTAAAAATCCTGAAACACTTTATTCACTGAATATTATTTTTAAATTATGTTATTAGGTTTTTATTAAGCTATTTTACTCTGTGAGTAATGAAATAATTGTTTGTTCATTCAGTCAGTGTACCAATAATCATATATTATACATTTAATCTGGTTTCAAAATCACTTGAGTTTATTAGAAATAGTTTGAAAGTTGAATAACATAACCAGTGACTTTTTACTAGTAGAAATAAATCTATAAATTCAGGGAAGACAACAAATATAGGACATCTTAAGTTTTGTAACAAAAGGGTTCGGATATATAGACTGTATGGTGGTATGTATGAAGGTATATAGACTGTACGGTGGAATGTATGATGGTATGTAGACTGTAAGAGGGCATGTATGAAGGTGTGGTATATAGACTATAATGGAGCGTATGAGGGTATATAGGCTGTATTAGGGTATGTATGAAGGTGTATAGGCTGTATGATGGCATGCATGTTGTATGATATGTATGAAGGTATATAGGCTGTATGATAGTATGTATGAAGGTATGTAGACTGTATAAAGGTATATAGGCTGTAATATGGTATGTATGAAGGTATGTAGACTGTATGATGGTATGTATGAAGGTATGTAGACTGTATGAAGGTATATAGGCTGTATGATGGTATGTATGAAGGTATGTAGACTGTATGAAGGTATGTAGACTGTATGAAGGTATATAGGCTGTATGATGGTATGTAGACTGTATGAAGGTATATAAGCTGTATGATAGTATGTATGAAGGTATGTAGACTGTATGAAGGTATATAGGCTATATGATTGTATGTATGAAGGTATGTAGACTGTATGAGGGTATGTATGAAGGTATATAGACTGTATAATGATGACACTACTTGAATAGTATGCTATGGTCAGTTAGCATTGAAGAACAAAATGTCATCAGCATGTGTGTGGGGGGGGATTCATGTCGCATTTTTATTGGCTAGTCAGCAGACGCAGGTTATAGTAGCACACACTGAAAGATGCTCATCCTATGGTTGTGAGACCATGACAACGGCGGTCTCTGAATCTCTCACAGTGTGATGTAGGACCACCACTGAAATGATGTGAAGCACTGGTGTTAAGAATGCTCATGCTAGGCTGTTCAACACAATGTGCTCCAGTGATTATTGTTTGAAACGTTTAGATGAGAGTGTGGCTGAATATGAAGGCACTTTTCTGCATCATTCAGAGAATATAGGGTTAAAGGAAAATTACACACAAGGAATTCTGAGCTTGATTTTTTGGTATGTAATTACCATAATATGCTACATATTTTCATCTGGGATGAACTGCTATTCCTGTGTGAGTTCTTTTTCTGTCTTTCAGACATGTTTGCTGACTGAAAAAAATCTGAAGAATGTGAATTCAAATTAGCCTATTTAAGAAACTTTTACTTTGATCACTTTTTCTTTTGAAAACGAGACGTGAGCCATACAAAAAGTCTCAGACATGCTTTTCATTTCTTTGTATATGTGAGTGTGCAGAGACGGCCTGAAGAAATTTGTCCGCCTGTGGGGTAGGGCAGGAAGCGGAGGTTAAGCATTGGCTGCCTGCTCTCACTGCGTCATGTTATGCCATGTTTTTGATTTATACTCTGATTGTGCACAAGAATGCTCAGGTCGGCAGTTCACCGAACCCTGCAGTCCTTCCCGTTTCCAACTCAGCATGTGTTTAGCTTGTGTGCCACTGTTACAGCATGGACTGGACTTGGCTTTGGTGTGTGCTCTTGCGGGTCTGGTAGAGAAGTTCTGCAGGATTTCTAGCATTCTGAAAGGGTGCTTCAACTTTATTTCAGGAGTGTTGGTTAGATCTCCTCTGAGGGCAGTTAGATACTCTAATCAGCAACGTGTGTGTGTGAGTGGTGGAAGGGGAGGGATGTCTGGTGTGTACAGTGTGGCGCTCTGTAGCAGCAGGGTTTAGACTAAACAATGTGTCTCTCCCTGGCTCCATGGCAGGCGGAGTCGCGAGGGGGGCGGACTGTCTTTTTGTGGGGGGGGAAACATTCCCTTGTGTTGACGCTGAGACACGCACACCATTTCACCAACAGCTGAAAAGACTGAAAGGTTTCCTTTATTTTTCTGTTTATTCATAAAGTTGTACACACCCTGTCATCACCTCGCAGCCACATTTCACACGAATGAAAAACGAAAACAGTATGGAAATGTGAAATAAAATGGCCGGGTTAAGGCAGGGAGGTTACGTGCCCTTTTGTCTCTCTGTTTTGCTCTGTTTTTATTTTTCTCCTCTCCTTCCTGTCTGTGTACTCTGTTTTATAAGCTGTCCTTGTTCCTAAGCGCTGTAGTTTTGCCCAGTTCTCCTCTCCTGTATGTGAATCTAATACAATTATACGCAGTGCTGCTAATTCCTATAAACATTTGGCCCACACGTTTTTGTAAACACTCTCATGCGTTCTCCCACTCACTTGCGTACTGCCCACTATGAAATGGTGTCTCTCTCTCTGTCTCTATCTCAGTTTGGCTGGTGGCCACAATAACTGCATCGCTCGTCTTTCCCAGCTGCCCCTGTCTGCCTTTGTGCTGGGCTTCCGAGGCTCAGATCACTTTACACTTACTGTGACATGAAGAAAAAAAACAGATGCCAGGTTAATCTCTTGAGTTGATGTGTTGTCATTGGAAGCAGGAAATACATTTGAATGTATATCTTTCCCAAGTCTGTGTTATTCTTTCCAAAGAATATTTTTCTCTAGATTTGACTTATTTCTCTCTGCACGTTCCTCTGATCTTATGTCCATGGGGGGGGGGGTTGACATTTCAAAATAGGCCTCCTGTAGACCGCAGATAAAGATTAAGCTGCTTTTAGCCCCTGAGAGGAGAACCAGGCGCACAGGCATGGGGAGTTGCATTAGGAAGGCTTGGCAAGAGGCGACAGGTCATGCACAGGGACGTGAGCCGATCTTTTGCCAGCGGCACCCACATGTCTGGGTGGCGAGGGGCAAGTGCAGAGTGGAGAACTAGGGGGGTGTATTTGTAAAGGGCTATTTCAGAACCTTGGCATTGCCCACTGTGGTCAGAGGCTCAGCACTGAAGCTTTTCAGGCTGTGTTTTGCTCTGCCAGCCACAGTTGCCCGACTGACCACAGCCAGTGGAACAACTGACTAACACGCAAACCTGCAGCCATGGTAAACTCCCATGAACTGGTTTTTAATTTCAAATCAGAAGGGGAAAGGACCAGGTGTAACAATCTTTTTTTTTTTTTGGCATGAGGTTTTCTACAGCAGAACAGAGACACGTCTGTCCTGAGAAGGTGTTTGCATTGAAGTAGATCTGAATTTTATTAGAAAAGAAGTTAGATTTGTATAATTTCAGTGTTTCTGAAGCATGCAGTATCAGCCAAATTTGTGTTTTCTGTTTGATAATTATTTTGTTTGAGGATAGTTTTAACATTATCTTCACCTTATGTGCAAGATTATCTTGTTTTGAATGGAGTAGCACAAGTTTAACTTCTGAAATAGTTTAATGTACAAGGAATTTATTTAGGCTGATGTAATTTTTATTGTATTTTTGATGCCCACCCGGTTGCATTAATTATCAACTGCAATGCAACTTAGCATTTTATTTATTTATTTATGTATTTTCCACTGCTGAATGGGTTCTGTACTGTAATCGCTGTTCTCTCTGCATTGTCTGTTTGTAATTTGTTATTATTGTAACACATTCCTTCAGGTACCCATTCCTCCTCCTAACAAACCACCTGTACATCCACCCACCCATTCACCTGTTCATCCCTCCCTCCATCCATCATTTTAAAAGCAAGTTGATCTATCTCCCTCCCTCTCCCTCTGTGTTTTATGTTCATGATGTGAATTAGAAACCGAAGCAGTCTTATTGTTTATTACTTCAGCCAATGCTGTTCACCAGATTCCTGGTATGTCTAGTCGGTAACTTTGTACAAGTTCTTCATCTTTAGATTTGAAATACTGAATTCAGTTCAGTTCAAGTCCAGTTTTATTTGTATGGCACCTTTTTAATTGACATTGTCGCAAAGCAACATTTCTCTATAAACCCTATACGTCCCTCCTGAGCAAGCCTGTAGTGTCCGTGGCAAGCAAAAAACTCCCTCAGACGAAACAAGGAAGAAACCTTGAGAGGAACCAGACTCAAAAGGGAAACCCATCCTCATTTGGGTGAAACCAGATAAAAATGCAAACGGGCAATTCGATGAAAAATGGAACATGACCCTGCAAAAAATATTTTCAGTTATAGATTACGAAAAGTTTATGCATAACACAAACACAAGATTTCCTTTGGCCATTTCCAGATGAACTGCTCTAGCCACCTACATGTACCATGGTGGATGAACACTGAGACAATGGGGTGTGAGGTTTCTTGTCTTTTACTCAATGCAGCTGCCTATTCATAGTCCATGGACTTCAGTGATCTTGTTTTGTTGTTTGTGATTTTTAGGATTGATTTTCGGGTTTGACATATCTTATTTCGTGTACTTCTAGAAAGGTTCGGCATGTAGGGAGACTAGTGGAAACAGTTTTCTCAGATTTCCTAAACCGTTTTAAACCCATAAATGCATGAAAGGTTGGAATGTAAAATGATCAATGATCGGATCATTTCAAAAAGCAAATCAGTAAAATATTTCAGAAAAAAAGTCTTTTTAACTGTAAGTCATGTTCAAGAATCAGTAATGTCCGTCATGGTGGAATTGCCCAAACCATGTAGCAGAAACTTCACTATAGTTTAACATGAAGTCTAGTTGGTTATCTAATAACTGTAATAGTAAGTGTGGTCTTAAATCGTTTCAGTGAAGTCATCTCCGCCATTTCTGGTTGTATATTTAGGTCCATATGGAAGATCATAAGCCGAAGCGAAGGGGCTTCTAAGATGAGAACTACAAACCAACAATAGTATATCAGGATGGATCACAGGGTTCATAGAGAAGGAGGATCAGGTTCTCTTTGAACTGGTTCATGTATTATTTCATTCTCTTCTGATGTTCCTGCTGTAAGGTTAGCTTGTTATTTTTGTGTTTGTCTTCACTCTTCACTGCACGTTAAGGAATGCCAGACTGCTGAAGTATGAGAGGTTTTTGAATTTGTTAATTAGCTGAAGGCTGCAAAGTAAAGTGGTTGGTTAGTGTCTCCCTCTCAGTAACAGTTTGGAATAAGAGTCAGTCGCCTAGTTACACTCCAGCCAACCATGGGTTTTTTATGTAATGGAAGCTTCTCTGAGCAGGTTCCCATAGTGACAGCAAAGGAGCTGTAAAAGGGTGCGGCTGCTTTTTTGCAAGATGGAAGACATGGTTGGTGTTAGTCTGGTCTTTCCCTTTCTCCATACAAAATGTTCTTATGCGTCAGCATGAGAAACCTGTTGCTGCACGTTCAGCGATATTTTTAACACCCCAGTGTACATTTATAAGCCTCCAGACCCTTTGTAGTGATGAGTTTGTGCTTCTTCCCAGCTTGTAGCAGATAAAGAAATCTGCAGGTTGCTGGTCTGAGTGGTAGAACTAGCTGCGATGGAAAGAATGCACAGGTCTTTCAAAGCCAGTTTTTGTGGACTTTCATGGACTAATCTGTGTTCAGATTCATTATGCAGCTTTGTCTTGTAATGGCTGATGTTGGGATTTGGGAAAAGCAAGGTGTACATGGATTAATGTGAAAGACAGAGCCAGCAGCAGACAGCCCACTTAGAAAAGGAAGGTTATAAATGTTCATTTGTCTCAGTCCTGTTTTTTAATTGACTCTCAGATCATGCTTATGAGTGAAAGTGCTGTTATGTTTTGGACTGATTTTTTTTAATCTGTTTTATTTATTTATTTATTTTTTATTTCTGGTCTCACTCAAAACGAAAAAAGCACTTGATTGTCTTCTATTCTTATGACTCTACAAAGCAAACGTGTTGCTTCTAGGCTTCCTAAAAACATCTTTCCTGAGGGCTTTTACTCGGAGAGGTGTGTTATAAAAGACTCACAACTGGTGTTTTGTTGGATGAGCAGTAGCAACCAGACCTGTATCTGCTCCGTTTCTCTGCATCTCCTGCAGAGCTGACAGCTTCAGAACTCAGTCTCCTCGTCCAGAACAGCGTGGCATCTGAGGAGCTATAGACTTCATGTTGTCGTGCTGTGCATCGGCACGTCCAGACGCTGCCTTGCATCTCCACCCCATAACTCCTGTGTTCTGGGTCAATCCATGCTAACTCATCTAGTGTCTCCTAGTTCTTCCAAAAAGATTTATATCAGTACTCCTATCTAAGAAATGCAACCAATATTGAAAGGTTACTGAAATATTACGTTTTGAAATTTAAAGATTTGATGCTTGAGTACAAAAAAAAAAAATAAAAAATTCAGTTTGAAACCAAGTAAAAAACCAACCAGAAATTATCGTTAGGATCATTTCTATTCATCAGTTATTCATAATGAACCCTGTGTTTTGGTGTGTACATGGAGGAAACCCACGCAAGCACGGGGAGAATATGCAAACTCTACACAGAAACTCCTGAGGCCGGGACTCAAACACAGAATCTTCTTGTTATGATGCGGAGGTGCCAGCCGCTACGCCAGCATGCCGCCATGCACTTCAGTGATGTGATATAGCTCAAGGCTAGACCTATAGTGTGTTTCTGAATCACACCAAACTGCTATATGACACACATGGGCCGAGCTGCAGTTTGTTTGATTGTTACCAGGATGATTTTTAAACGAATAAAGATTAGAGCATTTAAAAATCTTTTTGGCCATAATGAATTTCTTAAATACAAAAACTTTTTATTTAAAGATATTTTGTCATATCTGCTTTCACAGCAATCACCCTGGATTTAAAAATAACTAGAGAAACTAAAGACGCTTGTAAGAATCTAGTAATATTTTTCATATGCAAAATGAAAACCGAACATCACAGGTTGTAGCTGAAACTTTGACTGTCCAGTGCAAACAAAACATGACATGCTGCATGATCCTATGCAAAATGTACCCCCTTTGTCTGTATTTGTGTATTTAACTTGCTAACTAGTGCGACATGATGGTGTCGTAGTTAGCATGTCGGCCTCACAGCAAGAAGGTCCTTGGTTTGATTACCTGGTTCAGGTGTTTTAGTGTTAGTTTACATGTTCTCGCTGTGCTTGCATGGGTTTCCTCTGGGTACTCCAGTTTCCACCCACAGTCCAAAGACAATCACATTTGGCTGTTCCAAATTGCCCGTAAGTGTGATTGTGAATGGTTGTGTTTGTTGTCCTGCAGTGGTCTGGCAAACTGTCCAGGGTTTACCCCGTCTTCACCCAGGGTTGGCTGAGACAGGTACCAGCCTCCCCGTGACCCTGATAGTAGGATTAAGTGGTTCGGCAAATGAATGAACTTTCTAACTTACCATATGTCATTAAACTATCTTAGCTAGAAGTTTTTGTGTGGGCTAGTTGGTTAGGTTTCCTTGCAGTGGGCACAACAGCGCAGCCTGGGGAGCAAGTTAATGCATTTACAATTTGACCACTTCTAAAAAATAAAAAAATCATAATGTGCAATTCAAGAATTTTATTTATTGTTTCATGACTGTATTCACTAGCAATAGTATATTTCAGTCATGTGGTCATGTCAGTGCTTGGTTGTTTTCAAATTTGGCACCTTTGTCTGGTCCCCGACTTAGAAAGCACTTAAATGTGTTTGTGAAAGTGTAATGATGTTCTGATGTAAGGCGTTTGGCTTCACCTCATAGTTAATGAAAAACACTGTTCAAACACTCTACCGCACTTGTAATGCCCGTATCTATACGAAACGCTGTTATGATCTGTTTCGAAATATCTTACAGCTGCACGTCCACTGAGGTTTCCGCTTTCTGTCTTTCTGTTTCTTTTGGTCTTGCTCTCTGTGTCTTTCTTGCATTCTTTTGTCCTTTTTTCTCTCGTGCTTTCTTTCTTGCTTTTTGTCTGTCTTGCTCCCTTTTTGTCTTGCTTTCTATTTGTCTTTCTGGCTTTCTTGCTTTTTTTCTGTCTTTCATTCTTTCTTTGTCTTTTTTCTGTTTTTCTTTTTTTCTTTCTGTCTTTCTCATTCAGAATATCCCTCAGTGGTGTGTGTCTTGGAAGAGTGCCTGTTATTTTGGTTGGATAAATTTAATCTCATTTGAGCTCAGTACTTGTATACAGAGATCAACATGATTTAATTCTTTTTCCCCCTCTTTCATCTCTTTGTATTTCTCTCACTTCATAAACTGGCTTGTCATCCCTATTTGGTGCCTTGCATCTCTTTTATTATTCAAGTGATCGTTTCTGTGTGTGTGTGTGTGTGTGTGTGTGTGTGTGTGTGTGTGTGTGTGTGTGTGTGTGTGTGCTTTGTATGTTTGTGTGAGTGTGTGATCTTTGAATGTTTGTGGGTATGACCTTTATATGTTTGTGTGTGTGCATGCTTGTGTGACCAATAAGTAGTATATTTCAATATGCTGTCTGGAGTGTGTTTACTTATTCCTATGTATTTGTTCTGTGTGTGTGTGTGTGTGTGTGTGTGTGTGTGTGTGTGTGTGTGTGTGTGTGTGTCTGAGTGCGTGCGTGCATGTAATTTGCATCTTTCAGTGAGCTGTGTGACATTAAGAGACTGTAGTTCCTGTCTGCTGGGCAGACACACCAGCCAGTTGTGCCCCCTCCCTCCCCCTCTCCTTTTTGTTCTTTTTCATGTCCCAAATGGCGTCGGCAGTGCTGAAGGGAGTCTACAAATACTCATTAGTGCATTACCGAAGTTTGGAGTCCTGCCAGCAAGTCTATGCAGCTTTTCTTGAGAACTTGGGAGTGGGGTGGAGAGGATTGAGGGAGCAGGGTGTGGATTCACAGGGTGGGAGGAGGGTGGCAGAGAAATAACTTTTTTACCCCCTCTATTGTGCACATTTGGAGTCATGTAGACCCAAATCCTCTTCTGTGATTGTTGGTATGTAGATTTTTTCCCCTTGCTGAGGCATTATGAATCATGCTTGATCAAGCCTCATATCCGGTGTATTGAGAGGCTGGAAAACATCTTTTCACTGGTTTTTGTGTGTGTGTGTGTGTGTGTGTGTGTGTGTGTGTGTGTGTGTGTGTGTGTGTGTGTGTGTGTTGGGGTGGGGGAGTGGTGCAGGCATGGGGTTTGCTGCTGTCATGAAGACTTGCAGGTAATTGGATTCAGCAGCTTCAGTCAGGAGAACGGCGGTCGCTTGCCATGGAGCTCAAATTTCAGTCCATAAAACTAGAGAGCAGGCTCTGCATCAGCTTCCTCTCTCTTCTACTGCACACTTATTCTCTGCCAATGAAAGCTGTGCAGAAAAAAACCCCGACAGACTTATTTTTCTGCTCACAGAAGTCTCGTTTAAGTTTTTCTATGGGTTTGGGTCACTTGAGTAAACCTTGGTGGATGTTAAAATTCGAACAGAATGATTCTTAAACTGCAGAATATGTAAGCTTGCCAAATAATTATTTTGGTAGAAACATAATTTCCTTGCACTCGTTCACATTGAAGGACCTCTTTATCCAAGTCTGGGTTGTGGTGGACCTAGGGAACACTAGGAGTGGGGTGGGAGTCCACTTTGGACGGGATGAGTGCATCATGAAAACACAATCTGCATAAATGGAAAGCAATTAATTTATGACATGGATACTGCTTTGAAAGAGGCTTTATTTTATTTACCTGTGTTGTTTGTATGCAGGATTACAGAGGCTTGTCCTCAGTAGTGATGTGAAAAAAGGACTCCTTGCTACATAACCACATCCTCGAAGATTATTCAGTCGTCATTTTATGTTGAGGTGTACCCTGTCTGGTTTCATTGTAATCTGAAGAAGCCTTTTGCCATAATTACATCTCACAATGTCTATATGCTCCTGGAAAGCTGTCTGCCATGCTGCCCGTTCAGTGACTGTTTACTTCTTGGGCCTTTTGGTTTGCTTTGTAAGCCTTTCACATTTTCACTAGCACCAATGGGAATTGCAGGAGGATTTCGGGGAAAGGTATTTTTGCTATCTTGGATCTATTTCCGTGACATAGATCACAATGCCGGGATAGAAAACCCTATCCTAGAGCATTTTGGCTCTGACATTGTTACTAAAGACTCAGATCATTTTGGTCGGTATGGTGTCTCTTTCTAACATGTGCTTCATGAGTGCACATCATCAAACTGCGGTTGGAAAGTGAGGAGAAAAACACACACACACACACACAGTCTGGTGTGTATCCAGTTTTATTCTTTGGTCAAACTCTGATGTACTTTACATGGAGGGAGATAACATAGGTCTAGAGGTGAAGATAGGTTTAGAAATCTACTGCATACAATTACCCATTTTTACTTTAAATGTATCAATAATAATTGATATAGACATAATTGATGTCTTGTATCTTGTGTAGCCTGACATGGCATAAGTTTCTCTTTTGTTTTTCCACCACAATTAGTGTAGTTACATAGTGGCCTTGAGACGCAGATGAGTCTGGAATGATTTAATGTGCAAATTATTGTAAAAAAAACCCCAAAACAAGTAAATGAACGTATAACAGTAATATCTCCAACGATTTAAAATAAGTTAGGAGAGTGTTCAGACGAAAAATTCTTCTTGTGCTCTGTCAGTGTTTATCTGCACTCCAAGCACAAGGACATATCTTGAATACAGTCTTTTATAACATGAGTTGTTCACATAACTTGTTAATGGTGTAGTGTACTGCTTACTCTTTCAATTCCAAACGTGAAGAAAAAGCTGAGCAACTGTCTACGTCTAGATTTTGCAGCCAAATGTAAACCGCTTCACCGGTTGTTTGCCTGGATTTAATGGCTGCCAAGAAGATTAAGCACCAGAAAAAGTAACATGCACTATCTGGCAAAAGTCTGCCACCTGATCATCACGTCCATGTTTACTGAACATCCCATTCCAGATATTATACCATTCAGTGGTCATGATAACCTCCACTCTTCTGGAAAGGCTTTACACTTGATTTTAGAGCTGTGGGGATTTGTGACCATTCAGCCACAAGAGCATTATTGAGTTCAGGCTCTGATGTCAAGTGAGGAAGCCTGGTATGCAGTCAGTGTTTATTTATCTCAAAGGTGTTCAGTGGGGTTGAGATCAGGGCTTTGTGCAGGCCACACAAGTCCTTCCACTCTGACCTCGTAGTGTGTGATTGGGGAGAGGATGCCAGTGAGTGGGAATTTGCAGGTGACTAAACCTTCATAGTAATTCATGTACTTCCATTATTATGCTTTCATGTAGTACGCTATGTGTACTGTGTAGTGCGGGAATTTCAGCAGGGCAGTGTTGCCTCATAACATTGAATACGGCAGTGTGTGCACTTGCCTAAAAGGCCATTAATTTATTTTTATTCAGATTCATTTCTGTAAGTTGTGGATTCATTTTTCCCCCCTAAATGGAAACAGGTTTTTATATTCTCATTTGCTAAGATAAGGTCCTGAAACCTTGTTGATATGATTGGAAAAATTATTTTATATATGGTATCTTATGGCAAATGTTATTTCAATGACAGAAAACCGAGTCTAAGAAGCATCTATTTAATAAACCAATAAAATTAGCATCAGCCAGTCCGACGTAAAATAAATTCAGTAGTTGGCATCGATTGAGAAAGTAATAGTTGCGTCTTTATCAAATGCAGCCGAACTTGGTCACCAAGCCCTAAATGAATGGGTTAAGCATTATAGATGCTTGAGAGGCGAGTGAGAGGCCATGATTATTCCTGACCCAATATAGTGAAATTGTCTTTATTTGAATATCGTTCTGTCCCTCAGCGCATCTGTGTTCCACAGACTCTCTGCTTGTCCCACTTGCTGCTGTCCTTTCCCTTTAGAAAACTAGGTCACATTATAGCTGATTCAAATCTTATTTCAGCTCCCCCCCCCCCCACCACCCCCCACCCCCGATCAGCCTGGGAATTCAAATTATTTTTTTAAAATCAATTTTTCCAACTCAGAGTAATCTCAAATGACGCATACAAAGGTTCAAATTCATAAGCAAGCATTCTGAGATTGCGCTGAATAATTTACAATTGTTACAGCAGTATACATGGCCATGAATACGCAGTCAGGATGCCAGTCAGGTATTGTGAATAGAACACGATGGACAGATTGGTGAACGTATGGAGAGATGAAGAGATGGTGCTCCTGCCTCCAGATGGAAGAATATGGCTGGCTGAGGGAGCAGGTGCCGCTCTCCATGTGCATGCGATTTGTACTCCTCAGACCATGTCCGTCTCTGGCAGACCTCGCAGCCACACACAGACAGCTCAGCATGAAGCGTGCAGTCACTGAGCATCAGTCACCGAGCCGCCACAGAGACTGGATGGAGAGCACTAAACACAGAGCACCTCTACATAATTCTCCATGAACACAGACATAAAATCTATCTGTTCTGAAATCGGCATGCCCGAATATGTCCGTTTTCACCAATAATTTTATTTAATGAGACAAATATCGAATTACTTGAGGCAGCAAAAGAAGTCTTTTGAAGAATTCATCATCTTTCAGAGTATTTCAGTAATTATACCATCATTATATCAGGTTTTTCCATCTGATGTGATACTGATTAACTTAGAATGCTGAAACCTTTATTTTCATGGATGTGGCTAAAAAGACAAGGACAGATTGCCGTCAGAACCAAGCCGAGTACCTGGGAAAAAATGCAGCAAAGCAGAACAATCTATAAAACCACCTAGATGTGGTTAAACAGGTCTAGTTTTATAAACATTAACCAGCTCAACTTCTGTAGCAGATCCACTGTTGTGGTTTATCCAGTCACATTCTTTTATGTAAATCATTTCGCTCAAGGCACTTAAACAGAGACTAGCCCCAAGGCTGGAATTATTATGCCAGAAAGAGGAGCACTTTCTCAGACTTTTAGAATTATTTTCACCCCATTTTATTTCCCTCTCTGGTCTGATTCGTAAACAGAAGTTGTGGCTTGTTTAAGAAAAGTCGACACCAAAAGCAGTCTGTTTAAAGAGGAACATAAAAAAATATTTATGTTTGGCACAAAACACAAAACCTGACCACATTTTATTGCCATAATTTTGGCCATAAACTAATTACAGTTGACCTTTGGGACCATGAAGTCATTTTGGGTGCTTATAGAAAATTTATGAGTAGGCCTTTACAAACGTTCGCTGAATTCCTGGGTGTTGTTTTTCATGTATGTGTTGGTGTGACGAGTCCTTCAGGTGACTCCACACATGAGACAAATGAGTAAAGCATTTCCTGCTACTCTCACTGATGTCACAGACATGCCGCAGACAGACAGTGCTAATCTGTCTGTCTACGTATTCATTGTCTCACAACAACTGTACTGGACCTGTGCCAGCACCAGGAGGAAAAAATTACAAAAACACATACGGGTGGCATACTGTAGAGTTTTTACAGAAATATCTGTCTTCTGTGGTGGTGGCCAGAAGTGTGGGAACAAAATGTATATCATAAAAAAGTGATACATGAATATACATAACCTGTAAATAAACTCTTTTAGGATTTGTGTGAAAATCAGGTGATGTTTTGAAATATTTATGCAAAAATATATAAATTAAGGGTTCTCAAAATTTCAAGCACCACTGTGTGTGTATACAGAAGAGTGCAGTGAAGATTATACACCACCACTTTTGTCTAAAAGGGCTCCTAACTGTAAAAAATTACAGTTACTATAATTTTTGGGTGAAAATATATTGAACAATGCTATTGTAGGCAATGAGAACAAAAAAATAATTCCGACAAGTATAATGAGGTAAAAGTATGGCTAATAAACAAAAACACTGAAAATACCAATTTTTCAGAAAAA
>JAQMYF010000012.1:29096431-29121739 GCA_030014195.1 Neosilurus mollespiculum | reverse complement strand
ATCCACTGAGTTCTTGACTGATGGTATACTTAGTCTGTGTCCTGACGAACCAGTATAAGAATATATTCACTGATAATTACTTTAAAGCACTTCTGTAAGTCGCTCTGGATGAGAGCGTCTGCTAAATGATGTAAATGTAAATGTAAATAATGTGAGGAAGAAACCATGAGTGGAACCAGATTTAAAGGGAATTTCTGGTGATGCAGTATAATAGGACTATATATCAGTACAGCTCTACAATTGCATAATGTCAAACTGAATGTGTGTCGAAGATGTATAGGAATCTTTGTAAGTGCAGTCACTTTTCTTATATACAAGTCTACTGTATCCAAGTGAGATTCTATATTATATTGAAGAAACGGTGCATCTCAGTCTTAAACCATTATGGCGAAGTGCAATCAAGTCACTTCCTACTCTGCTGAAATTATCGTACAGACTTTTATGTTATATTATCAGCCGCAGGTTCGCACTGCTCACCCTCGGTCCATGACAGGGTAATATGGAGCCTAAAACACTGTAGTCTCCATGATTGATGAGGCATTCTCTGTAGCCCTCAACAGAATCAGGCCAGCTGTGGCTCTGATTCATGACCATGTCAGCACTCTCTCCACTGGGGTCGAACAGGTCAAGTGGCTCAAGGTCACTTGGGCCATGGTCACAGACACTCATCCTGCTGTGTGAAATCTGAGCTCACACATCCAGTTTGTCTGCCTGCCTGTAGACGTCTAGACACTCAGCAGACGCAGGCCGTTGATTCAGCTGGAGCTTTTCTCATTGTGCTTCAAACTGAACGAGCGGAGGGTAACTGGAACGTTCCCTTCCATTGTGGAATGATCTTGCCTGCCTTTGTCATTTTCTGTTATCTCATTTTAATCTGGATTCAGAACTATAACATTTAAATGTAGAATTCTTAGCCTTGGTTGTGTTTCATGTCCGTTTCAGTCCACTGTCTGCTTTCCTTTGACTTATCACGTGTCCGTGATTTTTACATCACAGCTCTCACATTCTCAAACCTCATTGGGAGATTGCTCTCCCATGCCTCCTGTTGCTAGCTGGCATTCTCAGGTCTCAATATAGTACAGGTGGACAGAAAGGGTGGGCCTCTTGAATTCCATGTAGAACTCAATTTTAAACTAAAACCAGCTGTCTGTACAAATATTCGGTAGTTTCTACAGCACAAAACTGTTCAGATTAATATTATAGGACACTGCTATAGGAATTCAAACATGTTTCTCCCTTAACTCAGACATCGCCTCATGATAGAGATCACAGAAAGCTCCGACAGACTAAAATGACATCACGAGATCATCGAGATAAAGATAAAAAAAAAAGAGAGAGAGAGCAATGAGTCTGTATTTGTGATGAGGACTGGAACAGTAGTCGCACGAGACTGCATAAACATGTGTTATCTTCTGAGGAAATGCTTCAATGGCAGTGTTGCTGCAGGGCTCCGAGACGGAAGTTGTTCGATAGGAGATGTCTGACTCTGTGTTTAATTATCTACAATGACAGACATAATCACAGTAAAAGGAAAAGACTGCGTGTCAGTAAACCAGAGAGGAAAGACTTGGTGTCATCTCTTGCTGTCAGACTGCTGATAGCCTTGTTGTATCGGTAATTCATTACAGCCATAACGCATGAGAAGGGATTTAACAGTGCTGAAACAAGCAGAACATTTTATGTTAAAAATAAATAAACATTTTATAGCGACATAAACCTGGAAGCAGTATTGTAGTTTCCTTCCCACTTTGCTTTTTATCAGCTGGATGTTCAGGCTTGTGTTTTTCTTAGAGCTTCTGCATTCTGGAAATGCATTCGATTCCCTGGGTGCTGGAAATGGAGTAAAAATGGCATTATGGGAATTATTAATGTGCTGTAAGGCAAACAAGCACATTTCTTCCACAGGGAAATCACGCCCATTCTACTTACCAAACTAGACTAATGAGCGGACACTCTACAGCATCTTCTGATGTTGATAGTTAGGTTTGGATGTTTGTGAATGGCATTACTGACTGGGCTTGACTGTGTAATTTGTGCGTAGGTGGAAACCACCATATACGTCAGACAAAGTGTGGTGTGGCCCATAAGTCTATAATCGAATTTCAGTTTCTGCTTTGTAAGGAAGCAGATTTCCTGCTGCAGAGAATCCTGAGGAACTTTGCAGTAAGGATCAGCAGCACGTTCTGGTTTATTTGCAATACTACACCAACCCCTGGAGAGAACCAATACATCCATCTAGCGTCTGTTCTGTCTCTAAAGACTTGTTCAATTATAGGCGGTTCTATTGGTTACAGATCAAAGAATTTTGGTGTTGGGTAGACAGGCTGACAGATTCGATAGTCGATGTTGATTTGTGTCCGATGGAGAAGAGCTTCCACCAACAAACAGGTCAATGGAAGCAATCAACAGCTATGAGATTACACCAGTTATTTGACACACTAGCTATTAAACACCCTGTTTCAAAACAACACTAGGCTAAAATTAGACTTTTAACAGCTCATGTTGTGCTTTTGATTAATTGGACTTTTTTTTCGCCTCCGGCCGTGACGTCTGCCTTCACTGTATCTTTGAGCTTTGTGAAGTATTTGCTCTGTGTGTGTTGCCACTGATAACAGGCCTTCTTTCCTATTTTCCCTTCAGCGCTCCCCTCTCTCTCTCTCTCACCCACACATATGCAGTCACACATTCTAAGGGAATTCTTTGTACAATGATATGCATGTGGAGGGAAAGCTAGAGATGCCACTCTTCTGGTTTGTTGTCAGTCATGGTGTTTGTTTTGTACGTATACCTCCAATTCTACCACTGCAACCATTTAGACGACTGTGCCACCAGACTCCTAGCTTGGCTGGTATGGCAGGAGAATGAACTTAATTGATTCGCTCAGCACCATTCCTCTTATGCTTTAATGCTCAAGAGAGAAGTAGAGGCAGTTTATGATTAATAACTGGAAGGATAAATTAGTTTTATTCAATTAAAACATCTTCTGTTACATGACCAAGGCCTTGTGTAGCATATTAAATGTGGAACAGAGAGAATTGTATACGTGCACCATAATGAAAGGAAAGGGCTTGAGTTCCAGGCATATTTGTGAGATATTAGATAGGGTTTAGACAGACATAACTGTTAACCATGCTCATGAGATTTCACCCAACAGACTCTGAAGTAGATACCATTTTGCAATTATGTCATTTATTTACATTACATAAAAGCAGTAAACCAAAATATGATTTACTTGTAGATTCAGATAATGAAGCCCAGTTAGTGTAGTTTATAGCCCTGTAGGTATCAGTCACATCTGCAACAGTCTGCATATAAGCAGGATGTAGAAGAACATACTAACTGTTACTTTAGTCAGTGTCCATTAAAGGAGATGGAAAACTGTGCAGAAATTGGTTGAAATAAAATGTGCCCATAGATATAAGGCTGTGGATGGGGTAAATACACTACTATGACCACAAGTATGTGCCTCCACAGACAGTGCCCTAATAATTGTGGTTATTAAATCTTTCAACCTGCTGTAAGTTGCCAGCTGAAAATAATGGTTTATACTTATTTTAACCTCCTTTAACCTCCATTTTTTTCTGGATATTTTATTCTTCACAATCAAGCACCTGCAGCCCCAGGCTGGGATTTTGCCTGGCTGTACATATTTAATTGTATATTAAATATAATCTAAAACATGTTAGTTATGAACAGTAATTTTGTAAATAATGGATTAAAAAAATCAGGATGCACACATTCCTGGTGAAACGTAGGGGTACACCTTTCTATCTTCTCATCTGCCCAGAAAAGTGTTCAGGACTTTTGCTGAGCCAGTCCTCATAAGCAGGCTTTCCAATACAATAAAAAGGACAGGAGTGTGATTGACAGTACTGCAGCTGGTTGTGGGTTGCTATGCAGTTTGGGAGTGGGAGTGTGATCTGTGAGTTGGGTTGGTAGCCCAGGGAAACTGCAAGTGCTGCCATCCCTCTGTTGCCACACACAGGAGAGCAAAGGAAACCACATTAGGCAAGCCAAGGAAGAGGACAAGGACGTAACATAATAATGCCATATCGATACAGGCACATTGCACATCTCTTATAACCCCCAGTCTGCCTGCTCTGTGAGCACAAGATCGATATTCGGGTTTGATCGATATTTAGTGTTGATGGGATGCATTCATTAGCTCCACTTCTGGAGGAGCCAACATATATTTGTCTACACAAACCTGAAGCAAATGGTAGGTGTATAATAAATGTTTAATATCAGTTCTGTCAAATTCCGACTCTAAGATTATTACTTATCTAAACCTGGAAAACGAAAATAATATACTGTACTTGATTTTGAATTCTACTGTTTGATATTAACACTTTTGGATTCATATGAAGAGATATTATGCAGCTCATTACACAAAATGGGGGACACAGTGGGAGTGTTTTCAGATACTACTACCTAAAGTTCCTTTCTGTCCCGTAAAGGGGAAAATTCTGGCTAGATCGGCTAAATCCACATCTTATAAACCACATCTTATAAACAGCAAACCGTTGTGGAATGATATAAAAAAAACTGTGGTATAGTATTTTGATAAGCTGTTTGGAATTATCAAATCATTCTTTTGTTTCCATTCCTTTTTTAATTGGTAGTTGATCTGATTGACAGCTCATGACCCTGGACCCTTGACAAGTGTTTGTAGTGTTTAATCAGATATTTTCCCGTTGCTTAACACTCACCACCTCTCTCCTGTTACCTCACAAAGCTTCATGTTTCTGTCATTGGACCAGCAACCCATCGTTCTGACTCACAGCTCTATGTAAAAGACAGCAGCATACTAGGGGGAAAGAAAGAGGGAGCGAAAGAGCGGTGATCTGGAGCAGTGATAGAGAAAAAGCATGTGAGATGAGGGGGGTGGTGAGGACTGATAGAGTAGGTTTAAGTAAGCAGAGAGGAGGAAGTAAGCAAGAGAGCCCGTAATGGATGGAGTGATGAAGAGAGAAGTGCAGGAAGTGGAAGCAGGGGAGTGAATGCATAGGCGGGACACAAGGAAGGGCAGGCAGACATTCTGCCTCCAGGCCAAACATTGCTGGCTCCAGGACATGTAAACAGTACGTGCACGCCAGTCTGTGCGCATGTTTTTGTATGATTGTGTAGGACGGTGAAACAGACTGACATTGACATTTAAGACCTTTGGTGACTTATAGAAATGACCTGTAATCTCCATCAAAAACAAATCCTCATGCAAATGGGTCTGGGTCTAAGAATACTAGCATCCTAAATTCTGTTACAGGAAAGTTGGCACAATGTGTTGGGACTGCAACAAACACTGTACAAAATCTATTTCCTCCAAGATATATTCAAATTTCTGAAGTATTGAAGCACTGAAATATTTGTACACATTTGGCTGAAGTTCATTTTACCGCCTGAGTAACAGCACAGGGAAGGATCCTGGTACTTTATTGTACCTTGAGTGTTAAAAAACCAAGTTAGTCTAGAAGCAGAAGGGCAAACTGTGGTTTGATAAAGTGCCTTCTTTGTAGGCATTGGGTCTGTTTGGGGCTCTTTAGCCAAGCAGCAGTGTTCAGGATGCCAGGAGAAGGAAGAATGTAAACTAGTGATGTTAGAGAACTTGCAGAGGTCAGTTACTGGATTAGTTGTAGTAGTTGAATGGCACCTGAGGGAAGACTGGCCGGGAATGATTTACAGTAGTTCTATACTCAGATTGACAAGAGCCTGAACAAGTGCTTTGTGTGATGGCTGCTGTAGATTATTTGATTTATTGTTTCTCTTTACTCGATTTGCTATGAATGTGTCTATACACTGATCAGCCATGACATTAACACCACCTGACTGGTCTCCGTTTAGGCAGTCCCGTATACAGCAAGCTGCAATGCACTGTGTGTTCTGACTTTTTTCTGTTATATCTAGCATTAAGAGTCTCAGCAGTTTGTGCTACGGTAGCTCCTCTGTGGGATCAGACCAGACGGAGTAGCCTTCACCCCTCACTCACATCATTCAGCCTTGGGCACCCATGGCACTCTTATCAGTTCACTGGTTGTCCTTCCTTGGAGTACCTTTGGTAGGTACTCATCACTGAAACACCAGGAACACTCCACAAGACCTGCCATTTTGGAGATTATTACACCCAGTTGTTCATCATAATGTGGTCCTTGTCAAAGTTACTCAGATCCTTATGCTTGCTTATTTTTCCTGCATCCAATGAATCAATTTTGAGAACTGAACTGTTTACTTTCTGCTTAATACATCTCACTCCTAGGTAGGTGCCACTGTAACGAGATCAACGTTATTTACTTCACTGGTCTTTTTTTAATGTTATGGATGATGGGTATGGATATTCTGTGCTGTTCAAATAATTGCAATCTGGAGGACATTCGTTTTACTGAATGGCCTCTATGGAGAGAAATATCCAGATGCTTCTGTTACTGTAAAAGGGAATATTTGTTTATGTGGACAGAATATAACTTAAAATGTAAATGTGTGTGAAACTCATGGAGATTTTCTCTCTCTCTCTGTCTCTTTAATCTTAGAAAGTGGATCATTATTTGAATGCTTTACTCGTGCAACTGGGGGGAAATGGACTCGGGAGGGTGATATCAGCAGGATGATAATACTTAGATTTTGATGGGTGTTTGAGTGAATTTGAAACAATAATTATAGAGGGAGCACATTTGTTTATCCATCCATTATCTATACCGCTTATCCATCAGGGCTTCATGGGAACCGGGAGCCAATCCCGGCTGACTTTGCCCGAGAGGTGAGGTACACCCTCATCAGTCTATGGTTAGGCTAACACAAAGACACACAACCATTCACCTTCTCATTCACACCTGTGTAGCCAGTTAACCTAATGTGCATGTCTTTGACTGTAGGAGGAAACTGGACCAGCAGGAGGAAACCCAAAAAGTCACATAGTGAATGCGTGACCGCCACACAGAAAGCCCCCAGTTAGCCATGAGTTTCAAACCCAGAACCTTCTTGCTTTGCTTATACTACTGAGCCACTGTGCCACTCCATGTTTGTTCAACTAGATTAAAAAGCATTGGCCTCTACTATAGGCAGATTTGTTATGGTGTCCTTGAATGCTGTTGTTCATGGTTGCCAAAATGTTGTGATTGAACTATAAGAAGTGATCTACACTGATGTGGCAGCAGCATGCTGTGCAGAGAAAGGGATGAGTGTGTCTATGCTTATCCGAAGTAAATCCTTGCATTCTGTGCAGAAATACAGGTGGATTTGCAGGCTCATACTCAGCGCTACCAGCTTTTCTTATGCAGCATTCTAATCACATTTTACTGCCATCTCATACTGTCTGTATTATAAGGATTTTGAAAAGGTGTTGTGACCTTTTTAATGATTTATTGTAAGCAGTAGGGATGTGGGCTGTTTTTCTGATAATTCGATCTGAGCTCCAGTAGGCAGTGAGGGGCAGGTCTTAGATGTCATCTCTTGTTTGTTAAAAAAATTTTCTCTTTTACTTTATCTGACTAAACCAACAAATACTAAAGAAATTTTAGCATGATAAGTCTATCGAACTGTAGTGTCATTTCAGGAAAGGAATTATATGTTGTAGAAAAATCTGAGCCCGATTGATTTGTTACAGAAGTTTCAGCTTTAGGTCCTGTTCTGAATATTAACAACTTCTTATCCTCCAGGAATGTTCTCCTATTCTACACTCGGACAGGTCTGTAGCTATATTAGAACAACTCGTCTGAGATATTGACAATACTTTCACTCTCTCTGTCCCCTCAGGGGATCCACGGCCTCTGCACCGTGAGGATGCCATTTTCATCAGCCTGGCATCTGTCTCAGTCGTAGCTGTTCTCATCGCTGCAGTCTTCTTTGGCTACCGCATGCTGACAGGTGAATAGAGTACCTACTACATGACAGTGGACCTCAGTTATGTTGATATTGTGAATTTGACCTGTGTGGGGTTTTGTTTGTTTTTTTTTCCCCTTAGGAGACCGTAAACAGGGTCTGCACAATATGGACATGATGGAAGCAGCAGCAACTGAGCCCTCAGTTGATTTAGACAGTCTGAAGCTGCTGGAGGTGAGCATCTTGACTCTAATCTGCCATCGGTTCTTTACCACTTCTCTACAGTATGCATGAAATATTTCTCTGACGTTCTTCTGCAGCTGATCGGCCGTGGCCGCTACGGCTCAGTGTACAAAGGCTCGCTGGATGAGCGTCCAGTTGCAGTGAAAGTCTTCAGCTACACAAACCGTCAGAACTTTGTCAACGAGCGAGCCATTTACCGAATCCCCCTGTTAGAGCACGACAACATTGCACGTTTCATTGTAGGAGATGAGCGTCTGACACCAGACAGCCGCATGGAGTACCTGCTGGTGATGGAATATTACCCACATGTGAGTGCTGCTCCATTAGCCACTGCCACTAGTCTGCCAGCTCGGACTGGACTGAATAAGATAGTGTAGAATTTCTTTTGCCTACCTTCAACTGACCTTATCTCTTTGCTTTCGTTTTAACCATCTCAATATTTTTGGCCATGATAAGAGGGGAGTCAAATGCCCTGCCAGTAACACAACTATCAGGGCTGGTATTTTTATAGATGATTCAGATGGTGTTACAGCAGGCAGTAGGAGAAGGGTGTGTTAGGCACCAGCTCATTGTTCTCTCTCTCTCTCTCTCTCTCTCTCTCTCTCTCTCTCTTCTTTGTGTTGACTTGACAGCTTACTTCATTTGAATATGAGAATTGTTTCTCCTTCATTCATCTCTTTCTTTTTTGTCAACTGTTCAATCAGTCTAACAGTTTAATCACCCACTAGACAAGTTAGATTACTGTAGTACATGTGCTCAGGCATGAACGACTGGATGTTTCATGACTCCTCTGATTTAGAAAGCAGCACATTCTTGCATAGTGTAACATGTTATAACCGGCAGACCTGTCTAGCATGTGTTTATGGGTGTGATACAGGAATGAATGTCTCTTCTGTTGTGTCTAAAAAGACAGACGTTACGCTGTTCACATACTGCCATGTTTGTTCTTGTTTCACAGGATTAATTATTTACCTTGGGTGGAATTTCATTAGCTGCTTTAAACTGGGGGTTTGGGAAGAGGAGTTGGGAAAGTACTTCAAGGCAAATGTTTGCATTTCCTCTTAGAAAAACCCCCCAGCTCTTTTAAGACTGATTGAGAGGATTCTAAAGCCTCCTTATGGGGTAGAAAGTGTCCCTAGTGTGGTAAGATCTGGAGTCTGGTGGTTTTGTGTTCTGTGCACTTAAACTCCAGAATTGACTATTAATGGTATCCATTGTCATGCTTATCAGTGTGGCTAGTAGGGCTGCAACATAATTAAAGATTTAGAAAGGTAAAAACATTCATTTAGTATATATTGTTAGTCTAAGACTTTCTTTTTCAGGAATATATGTTCATTATTTTCCTGCAGTGGTTAATACTACACTATGATGCTTATCAAGGTACTTTGGTATGAATGTTCGCAACCTTTTAAGATGTCATATATGAGCAGTGTTGTTGATTGTGTCATTTAAGAGAGTGTGTGTGTGTGTGTGTGTGTGTGTGTGTGTGTGCGTTTGCGTGCGTGCGTGCATGCGTGCCTGTTCACTTTTGTAGGGTTCCCTATGTCAGTACCTGAATTTGCATGCACTAGACTGGGTGAGTTGCTGCCGCCTCGCCCATTCGGTTACCAGAGGACTGGCCTACCTACACACCGAGCTGCTAAGAGGAGGTCAGTCACCTTCTGCTTGTGTACACATATAATTTTCTCTGATTCACATATCATATGATATACATTCATTTCTTACCCTTAACTCTGGTGACTAAGAAAGCTGTGCCTGCTGATATAAAATTTTGCAAGAACTTTCAGATATTTCCTTCACAAGCCTTTCAGATAAGTCACTGGTAGTCGGTCTTGGTTTATGTTTCATACAAGAAGGCTGCACAGATATATTGCATGTAACAGTTTGGTACAGAGTCAAAACTTTTGATTTATGGAGTTAATAACTTCAACACTGACGATAAAGAAAAGAACTGCACCAGCTCCACATTCCTCTCTCAGATAAATAGTAACTCCTTTTTGGCTGCTGTAAGCTCTCTGTAAACTTCAGTCAGATTTGTGTAGTGAGCAGGGTACATAAGTTGAGTCAAACTGTTGTCTATGGTTGTTGCATACTTCCAACCACATTGGATTAAAGAAAGCATTGCAAATGCATCCATGGGCCGGCTGTTGGAAGCCACCTCAGGGACGCTGTGATTTGCACATCTAGGTCATGTATTTTTTCTTTTTTTTTTTTTTTCTTTTTCCCTTTCTCACTCCCTGAAATGAAATTTAGACATTGAGCCATTTTTCACGCTGTGTCATTTTGTTTGAAAGAACGTTGGCCTTCTTCCTTCTTGCCAAGCTCCAGCAGTAGCACGTACCATGCACCAGTTAAAATTATATTCAAACAGGCTTTGTCTGTCAACCATGCTGTTTATTAGGGCTGAGCAAAGAGGAGAGAAAACATTATTGGTGAGTATGGGGTGTCTGTAAAACAGCTCTGCAGTCACCTGGTCTTTTAAAGGGCCAACAGCAGGAGCAGTACAGATAAGATGAGGCTAATTTGTGTGTTTTACTCCTGTAGTTGCCCTGGTAATGGCAGTGTGCCAGAGAGCTGCGGCAGGATACCATGCTTACTGAGTCTCAGTCTGGCTGAGCTCTGTTCTGACTGACACATTCACACTTTCTCTCTCTGACGCGCGCACACACACACACACACACACACACACACACACACACACACACACACACACACACACAGCTTTGACTTTATTAGAGCCTGAACTTCAGACACAGTTCTGGCATGGGCATTCAGAGCCATTACTCCAGCTGCTATGGTGCCACCTGGTGGTAATCTGTACAATGTGCATGTACTTGTGCTAGTGGAGTTTGTTTTACAGCTATTAAGGCTCTGGGTTAGTAATCCAAAGGTCAGGGGTTCAAGCCCCAGTACCATCAGGCTGCCACTGTTGGCCCTTGAGCAAGGCCCCAGACCCTCAACTGCTCAGTTGTATAAAAAGTGATAAATGTAAGTCACTCTGGATAAAAGCACATATATATAATTCTTCCTTATAATTTGTTTTTGAATAAAGCAACAGAACTTTCAGATACAAAGATGTTTGTGCGAGATGCAGTGCACCATTAATAGAGACAAGATGCCTTATTCCACGATCACAGACAATTTATTGAAAACTATTCCCTCCCTGTCTCAGATTCATATAAGCCTGCAGTCTCACACCGGGATCTGAATAGCAGAAACGTTTTGGTCAAGAACGATGGAACATGTGTGATCAGTGACTTTGGCTTGTCCATGAAACTGACAGGAAACCGTCTCGTCCGACCCGGAGAAGAAGAGAACGCTGCTATCAGTGAGGCACGTTGATCAGCATGAATGTGCACATCTGATTTTCAGAAACTCTTAAAATCTTTTCTTCATATATAATGGCCCTGATGTATTGCCTCTGGTATATTTTCCCCCTAGTTCAGAGCTTTGTGTACTGTGCAAACATGCTGCCATCTCCTTTCTCATACCAATGTTTGTGCCACTGTGTAGGTGGGTACAATCCGCTACATGGCCCCAGAGGTGCTTGAAGGAGCAGTGAACCTGAGGGACTGTGAGTCTGCTCTAAAGCAAGTGGATATGTATGCCATTGGCCTGATATACTGGGAGACCTTCATGCGCTGTACAGATCTTTTCCCAGGTGAGATCTAGGAGTTTATACAATATGCATTATGCTGGCTAAGCAAAATGGCTGTAGCAAGATATGAACTACTTTAGGAGCTTATGTATCGCATACTCCTGTATGAGTTATACCATATAATTACTTTCTAATACTTAACCAGTGATGATTCATTTATGTGGATAAATAAAACAAGTAGACACTGGGTGGACTTGTGATATGTTGACCAGGGGCACTACAGTACAATTCAATATCAAACAGTATTCTATTTAGTCCACCGTGGCCTCTGAACAGTCCCTGGTGTAAACTTTCTCTTTGACAGTATGGTTTTCTTGAATAAGGCAACACTATCTGTGTAAGGCTTTTCAAATTCAGCCTCTGTAATCTACAATGTTGGGCATTCCATGGTGGATTGAAATCAGAGCTTAATTAGTCTTCTATATCCGCGAGTTGAACCTGTACTAATGACACACATTGAGACGTGTTGCTATTATTTTCAATCCTTTACACCATTTTACAAATGCTAACAATTTAAGCTAATTATTTTAGTCTTATAACTGTGTGTGTGTGTGTGTGTGTGTGTGTGTGTGTGTGTGTGTGTGTGTGTGTGTGTGTTTGTTTTCCAGGGGAGACCGTACCAGAATACCAGATGGCTTTTCAGGCAGAGGTAGGAAACCACCCATCCTTCGAGGACATGCAGGTTCTTGTTTCACGAGAGAAACAGAGGCCGAAGTTCCCTGAAGCTTGGAAAGAGAATAGTCTGGTGAGAGGGCTTGTGTGTTCTGTTTGGTTTGTGTACTAGATGCAACCAAATGTTGACACTCTAGTGTGCTTTAGATCATCATAGCAACTCAGTACGTGAATTGATTTCTTAGAATACTGGTGTTAGGAACAATCTCAGCTGAGTGTTTACAGTTGAACTGCAAGTAATGATAAAACACCTGCCCGCACAAGAGACTGCTGGGAATTATCCTGGTTTTGTGTATATATTCTGAAGTCAGAAGAATTTTACTCAAGTGGGTTATGATTGTATATAGTTTTAATTTGGTTTTTTCCATGTCTACTATTAGGCGGTGCGTTCACTTAAGGAAACGATGGAAGACTGTTGGGATCAGGATGCAGAGGCTCGTTTAACGGCTCAGTGTGCAGAGGAGCGCATGGCCGAGCTACTCCTTATCTGGGACAGGAACAAGTCAGTCAGCCCTACTGTCAACCCAATGAGTACAGCCCTTCAGAATGAGAGGTGAGCTTTCAGTGTGACTTCACACTCGCTCCTGAGTTCCTAAACTTACTGTAGTTGTGGTGTCTATTTTGTTCATGAGCAGGTCAGCACAAAATATAGCAAAAGTTAATTCCAAAAGTAGGAGACGGTAATCTGTAATGGTGACTTTAAAGATAATTACCTGTAGATTTAGTGTAGTCAATAAAGGACAACCCCCATCTCTCTCTCTGTGACCCTTTATTATTCTGAATATATGAAACGTATAGACAGTTTTAACTAATTTGTTTCTTGCCTCATTGTAGGAACCTTACCCACAGTCGCAGGGTTCCAAAGATTGGGCCTTACCCTGACTACTCCTCCTCCTCATACATTGAGGACCATGATGGCATGGTGAAGAACCTTCCTGGAGATGTGTCCACCTTAGGGACCTCCTCAGTCAGCGGCGTTGGTTTGAGTGGTTCTGGCACAGGGAGCACAGGAGAAAAGAACAGGAACTCCATAAACTATGAGAGACAGCAGGCCCAAGCACAGGCACGTCTCCCAAGCCCTGAGACCAGCGGAGCCAGTCTATCCACGAGTACCACCACTACCACAGCTGGCCTCACCCCGAGCACAGTCATGTCCACCATCTCTGAATCAGTCCCATCTGAGGAGGCTGGAGCAGGTCCAAGTGTGCCTGTCTGCCTGCAGCTCACACAAGAAGACCTGGAGACCACCAAGCTGGACCCCAAGGAGGTAGACAAGAACCTGAAGGAGAGCTCTGATGAGAACTTGATGGAGCATTCTCAAAAGCAGTTCAGTGCTCCTGACCCACTCAGCACGGGCAGCTCTAGCCTGCTCTACCCGTTTATAAAGTTAGCAGCCGAGGTGAGTGCAGGGGCAGGAGGCGGGCATCAGGCTGATTTCGGAGCAGGCAGTGGTGCTGCACTTGACGCCCCGCCCACTATGTTTCCACTTCCAAAGCAACAGAATCTCCCCAAGAGACCCACCAGCCTGGCTCTTGGCTCCAAAAATCCTAGCAAGGAGTCGACTTCCTCTCGGCTCAAGTTTGGTAGACACAAGTCCAACTTGAAGCAGGTAGAGACAGGTGTAGCTAAGATGAATGTTGTGGCAGCAGCAGACCCTCATCCAGTCACTCTAACTAATAATGGTCCAGGAGTGAGAAGTGGAGCTGGGGTGCTCCTGCTTAATGGCTATGCAGCCAGTACCAGTAGTGCCAGCAGCTCTTTGGGAAACACAAACCCAGCCGGGCCTCAGGGTGAGGGAGGTGGCCCGCCTTTGCTCCAGAGCCAGTTAAGTGGGGACGACAGCCGACTGAACATCAATATCAACTCCAGTCCTGACGAGCATGAGCCCCTGCTACGCCGAGACCATGCTGGCCGCACCAACTCCAACAACAACAACAACAACATCCACACTGCGGGTTCTGCTGCACCAGGTACAACAAGTGCAATACCTGCAGGATCTGCTCCACCAGAGACACAATTACTGCAAGTAAAGGAGGAAGCCCCTCTGAGGCAGAACAAGCCCCAGAGACCAGAGAGACCCAACTCCCTGGATTTGTCATCTACTGCAGAGGACTCTTCTATATCAGGTGAAGCTCTTCATCCCTATAGTCCCTTATTTTCACATTTTACCATCTGCTCTATGCACATGGTTGCTGTGCATGCATTTTCTGAATATATGTGGTTACATGCGGTTAGTTGCTTAACATTTATGGAAGGAGATGCCACATCGCTGAGGTAAAAAGGTTCCCACTGCTGGAAAGACTTGAGGCCAAAGCACTTTGTGCTGCATTTTACATTGTGTGTGTGTGTGTGTGTGTGTGTGTGTGTGTGTGTGTGTGTGTTTGAGAGAGGGAGAAAGAGAGAAAGTTTTAAAGTCAATGCATAAAAAATTGTCAAGTAATTGTTGGGAAATTGCTGTGGTATAATAGGAAGAAATCACTTTTGGGACATGCTGTTACACAGGGTGGCTACATGTAGGGCTTGGTGATATCAGCTAAAGCTAGTATCTCACAAAGCAGCAAATGCTAAAGAACGTACCGAATTTTGGTTTTCGTCAGGGATGCAAAACAGGTCGCAAACAGTTTTTCTTGTTCAGCATTTCTTTGCGAATTTATTTTCCTGCAAACAGTTGTAACACGGGTCGCTAAAGCTATTTTTGGTTCACCAGGTAGTGCACACTATGCTTGGGTATAAGAAAAATTAACAAGCAGTTTGATTTTTTGACAATGTGACTAAGCAAAAACAGAGAGATCCAGGATCTTTTACTAGTGTCCTTCATCAGTCATTACAGGAAGATTATCAAAGCTGTTCTCTTGAGAAAAGGTAAAGAAGAGACATCAGTACATTTGGAAAGTGGTGCTTTTATGTGTTTTGGAAAGTGATGTATTTGGAGGGTTTGCTTACCCTTTTTCCATAGGGGTAAGTGTGGGTTAATTCCACGATTCACCTGACATTCGCCTGGTATTTTACAGGGAATTGGTAAAAGGTCCCAAACAGTGGCAAAAGAGTGGCCCACACTTATCGTCGCACTGTTGCATAATAGCATAATACATAATAGCTCATGTTTGCCAACTGTCACGCGAATGTTGCTAATTGTCAGTAAATATTGCTAACGACAGAGGTGAACCCTGCTTTTCACCAACAGTCATAGCAAAAAAAAAAATTTCTTTTCTTTTTCTAAGCCTACACCCAACTGACAATTCTGGTACAATTTTTTTAAGCAAAGACAAATTCAAATAACACTCAACACTATATCAACACTGAGAACAGCAGCAAAGACATTTACTAATTGTTTTAGAACTGGAATTTTTCTCTGAGTGCTGCTCAGTTGCTACTCACTGCACTTTCTCCTTCAGGATCAATGAAATGTAAACACAAGTCGACAAATAAACAGATAAAGTGCTTTTTGAAAATAAAAAAGAAAGAAAAAGATTTTTCCAAACAAATCACATTTGTAATTTGTTAAAAAAAAAAAAAAAAAAAAAAAAGAAAGAAAGAAAAATTAGATGCATTTTAATGTACTTTCAAGTGTGGTTGTTGTTTTTTTTTTTTGTTTTTTTTTTTTTTTAAATAGGTTTTTGCAAGAAAAGTCTCATTTCACATGTAGTGCTACTTTGGTAAAATACTGTGGGCTTGGTAGCCAATATCTCTATTCCTGCTACTCGGCTGTGTTGGTAGCCTCAGATTTTAGAGGAACTCTACAGTGGTTAATGGTTTGTGCAATGTCATATTTAACCAAATTATTTCCTAATTACTGAAGAGACACCAGTTTTCAAGATGGGCTCTTCACTTGCTGCTATCTTGCTACTGTGTGATTGTGTTTGTTGAATAGGGACAGGCTTTTTCTTATTTGGTTGGTGGGTAACGGACCCTATCGCAGAACACCAGTTAAGAGGCTGGAAAGAACTCTGACTGGGGCATCAGCACAGCACAGAGTTAATAGTCACTGAAGAACTTTTTTATGCATATAAAAATATGATGGGAATTTGTGAGCTCTGTGTTATCAGTCATTTCTGAAGTGAATCGAGATTTTCATTTTACACCTCAAAAATGATTTCAAATTAAGAAATAAAAATGTTATTGCCCATATTTACTGACATGATTAACTACAGTAGTTTATTTAACATACTAAGTAGATACTTCATGGGAATGCGCGCAGTTTGATTGGTCCTCTATCTTGGGATTTAAAAAGCATTATCCTGAGTGGGTAATGCTTGAATCATAAAGATACTCACAGTTTGTTATGGTCACTTGGAGTAGGTGGCGTCATCATTATCACACTTTAAAAATGGAAAAATAAACCATAAAAATGTAATGAATATTACAATGCATAATTATAGCCTCTTTCTCTTATTCTTGAACCCGTGCTCCAAGTCTGAGTATCACCTGTGAGCATGGTTTCTCTCACTCTCTCTCTCATTCTTCCGTCTGTCTCACTGCCATCTCACCTCTTTTCTGTCCTTTACATTACATTTCTTACCTAGTGTGCGTGCCAGCATGCCCACAAACAAAATCCTCTAGAGACAGACCACTGCGTGTGTTCCTGCACTCACTGTCCTCACTAACTGGACAATTAGCACCCTCCGCATTATTCAACAAGAGAAAGCTGATCTCTCTCTCTCTCTCTCTCTCTCTCTCTTTCCCCCTCCCTGTGTCCGTCTTTGCTTTCTTTTTTATTTGTTTGCCTGATGTGGCTGATAACAATTCAGAAAACTTTCTGTCGTGCTTGTGAACAGTGATAACATGTAATGTATGTAGACAGATGGGAGTGCCATGCAACATTAGTAAACATGGCACACTTGAATGGTGCAGGAAGCTTATGCCAAAGATTTTAACTAAAGATAACTAGTTTATTCATATTTGAGACTCTCACAGTTCTTGTGTTAGTGGTGGATGGAACGCTCATATCTTTGCTTGTTAAACAAATTGTAAACAAGATGATTTGGTTTTGTTTTGTTTTTTTTGTTTTTAATCAGAGTTAAACAAAAAAGAAAACTAGTGGGGCACGTGAGTGCAAAGTACCTTCACCCTGCAGGATGGATAATGTAGCAAATAGGCACTGTATGGGTGCTGGTTTTAATCATCAGTGTGCTATTCTTACAACATAATGTGTAGACGTGACCAAATTGGCGGAAAGAAAATGTCTCGTTTGAAGGTTTTCTGAGATGGCTGAGGTTTGACCTTTCTAAATTACTCAAGGTCAAAGGTAATTGTTTTATTTGAAAGTCTATATATGGTTTCCTATTAGTATCCCATAGTCATGTCATGTCTAGAGGCACTCATTTCAAAGATATAAATGCTCTATGTCTAAAAACCTGGTGATCTTGCTGTGACTTTGACCTTTCACCTACACATTCTAAAATCAAATAATCTCTGGGACTCCGGTAGGGTATTGACCCCCCTCAAGTTTGGTGAAAATCCATGCACAGGTGTGTGGTCAGGATTTTGTTCACAGACAAACTGACAAACAGTGGGTTACTTTACCTCAGCCAAAACTCTGTAACATATTATATGTTACTTGCTGCATACACAGCCAAGGAGTGACCGAATACGGGCAGGGTTTTCAGTTGATTGTATGGATGGATTGATTTTTGAGTTTTTGTCTGCTGCATTTACTACATTAACTACTTTCATGCATTTAAGAATCACACACTTTCTGCAATCCAAAAGCAGTTTCATGCCTTTAGCATTGTGACAGACAGCTGCAGGGGACCAGAGAACAGGCCTTGATTATGCTATTTTGATGCCAGTGCAGTCCATTACGAATAAAGTAGATGTGTTTTTTCCGCACAGTAGCTGAACAACAAAACACAACTAGGAAAAGGCCTGATTAAAGCTGATAACATGGGCACGGTGGTGTAGTGGTTAGCACGTTCGCCTCACAGCAAGAAGGCCACAGGTTTGGGTCATGGGTTTGACTCCCAAACTCGGCGAGGGCGTTTCTGTGTGGGGTTTGCTTGTTCTCCTTGTATTTGTGTGAGTTTCTTCTGGGTACTTCTGTTTCCTCCTACAGTCAAGACATGCATATTAGGTTAATAGACTGTTTCAGATTGTCCCAGATGTGAATGTGAATAGTCGTGTGTTTTGACCCTGCAGTGGACTGAAGAGCTGTTCAGGGTACACCCTGCCTTTGGCCTCTCCTTGACCCTAGAAGGATTAAGCTGTTCGCTGAAAGAATGAATAAAAATGATAACTTTGAATTGATTTATCTGGCTTTTATCCAAGTTATTAAGGATACTATTTATGTTGGTACTGCTGCTGAACTGTTTCTCTCTCACTTATAATATAAACAACATCCAAAATATTCTATATGATACCTACGGTTAAAAGGTAGCATTAACATGCTTACTATAAATTTATATTCAGAGTCTGTCAATATTTAATATATTCTTTCCGTCAGAATATACAGAAGTACCGTAATCATAGAGATGTATCCCAATGCTGCCTCTCACTGTTGTGGAAT
This sequence comes from Neosilurus mollespiculum, assembly GCA_030014195.1. Taxonomy (NCBI): domain Eukaryota; kingdom Metazoa; phylum Chordata; class Actinopteri; order Siluriformes; family Plotosidae; genus Neosilurus; species Neosilurus mollespiculum. The sequence goes on along the minus strand of JAQMYF010000012.1, from coordinate 29,102,855 downwards.
CATATGCCTCTCCATTAATAAACTCCGTTATGTAGTTCCTTACCTTCCCCTCTCTTTGTTTCTGACAGGTGAGAGCTCCTGTCAGGAGGGAAAAGCAGCATCAGCTGAGAAGATAAAGAGACGTGTGAAGACACCTTACTCGTTGAAGCGGTGGCGGCCCTCCACGTGGGTCATCTCTACAGATACGTTGAATGGTGAGGTCAACAACAATGGGGAAGGTGGAGGGCAGAGTGCAGCAGGTGCTACTCGCTCTAAATCCAGCACTGCCGTGTTCCTGGTTGGAGGGGGAACTACCACAGCAGCCCTCTCCTCTGACCCACCTGGCATGACCTGCCTATAAACTTTGACCCTGCTAAGGAATGGCCACAAGCAGCTTATTGATACTGGAGGGTTTGGCAGCATGTTATAAGAGGAAGAGAAAACAGTTTTCTACAATACGATTTGCAAGCACTTAACATCGTGGTATTTCCTAAAATTCTCTGACCTTTTTTTTTTTTTTTTCTTTCTTTTTGAAGTAATCGCTTTAAACCGAACCCAGCTATGCAGCATCATTGGCTTAAAATGCTTCCATTATTTTTGTTGTCCTGTTGTAAATCAAAGTATGATTGTGTGTATGGTAGTTTGATAATTACTTTCTTGTGTTTGTTGCACTTTTTGTTTTATAATCATGATCTTAATCACATAGTTATGTCTGTTTCCTTGGACCGTCTTTAAATCTGGTCTTAAAACTTCAGAATAATGGGGGGGGGGGATGACAATTTGTTGATATAACAATCATGCTAGACTACTCGTATGGACATCAATGAAATCTAGTCCATATAAAAGTCGCAAGAAAATGCAGTGGTCTCTAAGATCTTTGACTGCAATAGCATCTGTTATTTTTTATGCATAGTACATTCAATCATTTGCTGTGTGTAATATTATATACATGTATGCCCCCTTTTTTGTATTACATTCTGAAATGTGCAATAGGCTTTAGCTTTGAGGTGCTTGTCAATACTTTTAATTTTGTTCCACGTTTTGCAGCAATTTTCTTTTTTAAACGTAATATTGTAAACTAAACAGTGCACTTACCTGCAATCGTCTATCCTTTGAACCATCACTGTCCGCTTTTAAGAAACATCTCATGGAAGACAATCCCGTCTCATCAATCCTGAGGAGAGCTCTCACCCTTTTTTGGGGGCGGGGGTTTCTAAGTTTTTCCTCCCCTTTTGGAGGTGCATAACAACAGAGGACATTTAAAAAGCTGCAAGCTTGAAAGATGGAGGATTTTTCAGTTCTGTTACAATCTAAATCAAGCTGTATCTCAGTCTGATCTTTGGAATAATGTTCTCCCTTATTAACAGACACTGAAGTACATACTAAACTCATCACTTCGTTTTGAAAGGAAACGGACTAGGTTTCTGCAAGAGTGAATCTACACAAATGTGTCTTCATTAACAGTCCTGATACGTTTCCCTCTGCGTTACTGAGTGTGTGTGGGACTAGCACCAGCTCAGATGTGACATATGGCTTCATACGTCTGCAGAGAACTTGTATGAGAAAATGGACAAGTGGCTTAGGTTAGATGTTGCTCTCCGCATTCCAGTCACAAAACAGCACCACGGACACTAAGTATGTACTTCAAATGTAATTTATATCTAATGTTACACTACATAGACCTGAAACTAAATGTACATTATTATGTGTATTACAGCTACTTCAGTTCTTTTAAACCTCTGTATACTGAAATGACAAACTTGGTCAATTGTGGTCATGGTCATGTCTCAGATATCCGAGTAATCATGAAATGGTGGTTAGCTTTCATTTCGTTATGCACACATGTATACTGTCAGAGTGAGCCTGAGTCTAGATGAATGAAGTATATATGCACATGCTGCATTATGCAAGGCTGTTTCTTCAGAATAGAATTTTTATTTGGTTTTATTTCCCTTTTTAACAGTGCCAAGGGCCAAACCTCACGGCTGTATGTCCAGAATTTTTTTTTTTATGTTCTATAATAGTATTCTAATGTCCTATCCTCATATTGCGTCCCTTTTGAGTTTGGTAATTTCAGAGTTGCACTGTTAGTATCACTTTGCTTCAGTGCCATTCACTTGTATGAGCAGTTTGAACAAATGTTGCAAGATAATCCTGACAAACCAAACAAACTTTCAGTGCTGCCCAATCTACCTTTATTAATTACAGCTGTATTTTAAACACAGCATCGCAGTTCATTTAAGTAATCTTCATTTTAAAATACAGTTGGAGGGGTTTTTTTTCTTGGCCTATAATTACTGATAAATTTTGCAGGCTCAGTCAAGAGCTGTTCAAATAATTACACAGTGATGCTCCATGATGGGAAAACCTCTCATACTGCAAAGTGAAACTCGCCCTTATAAAGACTGACTGACTTTAAATGCACAAATAGAAAACTGTATGCTGTGAGATTTCGGTTATGCTCTTAATTGTAAAATGTGCCACTTCCTGCATGCCGGTTTAATCACTGGACGATGCGACAAAAGACATTCACTGACAAATTCACGGAATGCGTCTGTTTCACTTCCTCTGTCCAAGTTGTCGAAGCCGACATTTTAGTTTTGTATGTATGTAATATAGGTTCACCGATGTGGTGTAAATATCTGTATAGCGTGCATTTGCTTGCACATATACAGAAGGCTGAACTGTTGCTGTGGGACCAAGAACAATGTTTTAACACTGTGATATTTATCTCAAGATAAAATAGCACAGTTATGTCAGACAGATACTTATTAAGTTTATGTACATGCCATTTTCTTCTGAAACCAAACAGAACCTAGTGACTTATTTTATTCCCAGGCCCTTGAGTTCTGAGTTACTGAAATGCTGACCTTAAAATATATTTAGCCCACTGGACCATTGATGCAGTGTATGTTAGAGTTAAACCTCTGGTCTCCTTATTGGATAATTTCATTGCCTTCACAGCATATTGCTAAATAATGAACATTTACAGTAAAGCTGGCCGTGCACAATGCTGATTGAACTAAAACTATGTTGTGCTCATCAGATTTAGTGCATTTCTTTCAAACTCAGCTAGCCTAGGTCATCTTAGAACATGATCTTAATGCTTAAATTTTGCAAACTGCCACTCGTCACACTCGGTTGTTGTGCTGTCAAGCAGAAATAATATACCCAGTTCATGGAGATCTCACTTCTTACAGAACTCTGTTAAAGCCTCAGTCCAGCAGAGCTGATCCGGCTAATCAAGGTAAACTGATTATCTGGTGCACCTATACTGGGTTAATGCTGTAAGTGAATTCTGTAAGAAGATGTGCTATTTAGAAAGAGGTTTAATGATTACTTGTCTGGTGGAAATATGGCAGCTTTGGTAAACTTTTAATTACAAAAATAAATATGTTAACATTGGTGGTGGTTACTTTATAACAAACCATGTCATCTGAACCGTTCCCATTTATGCCATATGAATATTAAGCATTTAGGAATAAAGCATTTAATATTGATTGACTGATTTTTCTACTCAGAATCACTAAAAAGCAAAACAGATAATTTGCTGTTCCATTAATCCCAAGAAACACTGCAGGGTATTTTGGGGTTTTTTTTTGTTTTGTTTTGTTTTTTTAATTCAGGCATGCAGATGCAAGAATTTAGCAATGTGGCATCTTATCAACAATCTAGAATAACAAATTAAAGAAAATTCTTTGTGTATGTATAAGAGAATGGAAAGTATTTGTTCATGATGGGCTGCTGTTTTGTTTTTTTCTTTTCCACTCATCGAATTCATACTGATGCTAATAGCTCCACTGAGATCTGTGGCTGAGATTATTGCAACAACAAAAAAAAAGCCACTGAAATGTTTTCTATTGCAGCTTGTAAAGTAAGCGCTTTGAGAAAAGAACAAATAAATACTCGGTTTAGTCTACTCAATTGATATATGTTTTAATGCAATTTAGAAATAAAGCTTGCTGTACAACCCTGCATTACTCAGTTGATTAAACACTATATTAAAGAAGTTGTGTCTCATTTCCTTCTTTAAAGGTCAGATATCCCCATTATCAGACCTTTATTTTTAATTTCAGACACCAGTGGATTTTGGACCATTTTGGATTTGTAACCGAAAAAAATAGATCTACAGGAAGCTGCTTTCCCACCTCCCCCTGAAATGCTGATTTTGATTGCATTTTCTGGACAGCCTGTTTGGCCTCCTCCTCCCATCTATAGTCTTTCTGCTTTCTGTGCTTACTCTGCTCTGATTGGTTGCCTATATTGGGAAGCATACCACCATGGGTGGAGATACTGTTGGGGGGGGGGACAATCCTTGTGTTTACGGCCAAATCCAAACAGCCCAGAGGGAGAACTTAAACATGTGCTAACCTCATTTGACACACTAGCGTCGTCTAACAAGGCTATTTAACACTATCAACATGTATGGGTCAAAAAAGTGGAAATGGCAGCATATCTCCTGTTACACAATAACGAGTGCTGTGTTACTGAGACATCATAATGCTGACATCGTCAGCATTAGTAAGTAAGACAGCTTTACAAAGGTCCACATGAATGTAGATTCTTAATGAGCAGGCCAGAGGTGGTGGTGATAAAGGAAAAACTTTCTGCAAAGACGAGAAGAAATCCTGAAATGAATTCTCTTCTGGGAGACACCAGATAGTGTGATTATTAATCCAAACTTTCTGACAACTTTATTCTGTAAAATCAGGCAGTACTGAACTGAACTGGATGTTTCGTACGAGCGGATCAGACTCATGGGTTGAGAGCAGCACAGGCTTTATGGTAACAGTATGCAGGTGAGATTATTCCCTGGAGACAGGGTGAGACTTGGGTATAACGTGTTTTAAGGAATTTAGGGCATGGGTGTGGGACTATCCACAGAAACAAAATCACATTTGCAAAAGCTGTAGACATGAATCAGGAGAGGGACAGGATCCACACAGGAGTATCACAGCATTCTGGCCACAGGAGGGTGTTGAAGCCACAGTATCAGTGAAAAAGCACGTGTTCCTCACAACAAAGCCTTTTCCAAACGATCAAAACAGCGTTCAAAATAAACATTGCTCTAATAACAGGGGCATAAACGTGTAATCATCACCCGTCCTGATAGGTAAGGTGCTTAAATCTGGACACAGCCTTCCCTGAGTATTATGGGATTTCTTGTTGAGACACACTGTACTTCCTAATATACTTTCCTAGAAATAAAATGTCAGACTGGTGCTTTATATTATTATGAATACGAAACGGTTATAAAGTGACATGTGGTATATTATGGCTGTGTACAGTGTTTTTTTTCTTGTGTTTTTTTTAATGAAAGATATACAGCAAGACCTGTATAACTTTAAAGAGTTAAAAGGATCCTTTGAGCAGCCAATAAAAAGTTGCCTTATGCCTAGGCTTGGCGAATCAGAAAGCGTGTGGGCGGGGCCTTGGCAGGAGTTGACGGTGCGTGGCTCACACACTGCTGTGTAGTTTAGTTCAGGACAGGAACGCGTTCTTCCCGACAGGCTCGGTGCGGAACCGTGCAAAGAAACAAACAACAAGACACCGACACGCTGCATGGAGTGACACTGGAAGGATTCAGGAGTGTCCACGACCTCAAACATACCTGGTGTGTGCTCACTAGTACTTTTTTTTAGGTAGGGGGGGGGGGTTCCTTTTTGGGTAGTTTGTGAGCGTCATGTCCCAAAGAGTTCGTAAGAACGGCTCGCCGACGTCCAGCTGCAGCGCGGTGAGCGGCGGAAGTTCGAGCGGAGCCTCGGGTCTCAGCGCCGGGGTGAGTTTACTGAGCCGCCTGCTGCCCATGAAAGCCACCGTGCCGTTCCAGCTCAAAGCACAGCCACAGCCCCCCCTACCGACCAGGATGGCGCTGTCCAACGGTGGAGGAGGAGGAAATAGTGCTAACGTTAAATGCTGCAGTAGCGGATGCGACGCAGCCGGAAGCCGCCTGTGCGCACCTTCTCGCACCTCCGCTGCTTTGAGCCCGTCCGCATCTCCTGCGTGTACCTCCTCCTCCTCCTCCTCCTCCTCCTCTTCGTCGGCACTCAGAAGCACTTCTCCCGTGTCATCCCACGCGCAGTGCCCGCAGGTCAGTGCGGCATCAGGTCATACCAGCGTGCCTCCCTCCCTCTCCTCTCCCTCCCTGCTGCTCAGCTCACTCACGGACAGTTTGGTGCTGACAGCTGGTGCGCATCCTCCAGGGCCAACGTCTTCCTCCTGCCCCCCCTCTTCCTCCTCAACATCTTGTGGGCACAGGGGCAAAGCCGTGGCATCTTCACAGCAGGGCTCACCCGAAAATGACAGACTGTCACCTGAGAGAATAAGCCCGAGCTCACCTGTGCACAAAGGTAACCTGTCTCCCTTACCCATGCAGTGTACCAGTGCTTTTTTTTTTTTTTTTTTTTTTTTTGTTGGTTGTTTTTATTATTATTATAAGCAAACT
>JAQMYF010000012.1:29086314-29096414 GCA_030014195.1 Neosilurus mollespiculum | reverse complement strand
CAAACCAGTACCCTGATTACTATCACAATTTTTTTTTTTTTTTTACTTTTTTTTTTTTTTTTTTTGCTTGTAATGAAGGAAGGAAAAGGTTTGCTAAAGGATCTAAATTTGTCGTCCGAGCCAGGTACCCTTTCCACAGCACTAAAGTAACAGGTTCACTTAGTCCCACATGACTGACAGGATGCTACAGAAGTGCAAACCCCTGTAAAACCAAAACATGTTAAAAAAAAAACAGATATCACTTATAATTCATTACACTTTATCTATAGCTGTTTTCTTTCCTTGTTGTTTTGGAATCGCCTCTTTTAGGTAAGCAGTATAAGTGTTCGGATTATGTATGTGTCGGTAGATCCATCACAATTTAACCGGGTCTTCATTTATATCACTGCCAGCAGCGTCACACCACGTTTAATCCAGTGGTTCCGATTCCCACTGGAGCTGTGGCGAAAGATTACTGTTAATGATGCTCGGTCCCCATGGGACGGATTTAACATTTCAACATTGCCATTTCACTCCAATTCCTACACAAGAGCATTACAGCATAATAGCGGTAAATAAGTAAATACAAGGTGGTGTGGTTGCATAGTGGTTATCACGTCCGCATCACAGCACGAAGGTCCTGGGTTCAAGTCCCAGGTTCAGGGAGGCCATTTCTATGTGGAGTTTGCATGTTCTCCCCGGCCTTGTGTGGGTTTCCTCTTGATACTCCAGTTTTCTTCTACAGTCTAAAGACATGCGCATACTTCTAATTGCCCCTAGGTGTGAGCTTGAGTGTGAAGGGTTGTGTGTGTGTGTGTGTGTTGGCCCGGCGATAAACTGGAGAGATGTTCAGGGTGTACCCCGCCTTTGCCTATCAGTCGGCTGAAATAGTCTCCAGCCTCCCCGTAACCCTATTAGGTTTTAACAGTTCAGCACATGAATAAATGAACATGTATAGAAATACGTTTTCAGGCTCGGTGTGAATGGAGTATTATGCTAATCGTGGGACTTCTTGTTGAGGAAGCTTCTTTGTTTATTGTTCAGTACTGTCACTTTTCACAGGCTGTTGCAGAATGTGAGAAAATAAAAGTCACTGTTAGGGAGTGACACGACATCACTGAGATGGTACAAAGATGGACGGGGTGCTGAATACAGAACGCCTGATCACTATCAGCTGCTGATCAGTAACTATAGGCTTAAAATGATGCTTGTTTATGCGTTTGCTCATTGTGGCGATTTGGATGGAAATATGACATCTGATGCAGAGGTTTTTGATGCAGTCTTGTGAAAATCACAAGAGTCACGCTATCCTACAGGTTTATTCTGATCTGCTGCCCAACAATCCAAGTAGGCTGAATTGTATAGCTTCTAACCCTAGCTGTCGGCCATCTTGGAACCTAGTCTCTTGCTGTATTTCAAACCCTCTCTAGCCTGCTGCCCCCCCTCACTGGCAGGGTCAGTAACTGGATGGATTCCACTTCTGGCCTGCCTCAGGTGTGCTGGGAAATAAAATATACACTAACTCTGAGGACTGACTTTAGAACAGTTGGGATAAAGGTTTCCTGTGTGATGTTCACCTTGTACTAGTTACTAGCCCATGTTAGGAGCAGTAGGGCCCCTTTATTACCATGCCAAATAACTGGGGGCATTAACATGTCCATCACGACATCGTTTTAACCGACAATGTCATTGTCATTTCCACCCATTCAGCCTGAAGAAGCTCCACAAATCCTTGACACTGAGACACTGCAGATTATCGGTCCTCCCCTTATACCCTGCCACTGTGCCGCAGCCCACGTATAGTCCTTTCCCTGGGCTGCTGGGTAAAACCTGATTAGGCTTGAAAACCCCCATCTGCTCTCTCAGGCTGCGGGGGGGGGGGGGGGGGTTGCTGGTGGAGCTCCAGAAGCAGAGCTGCCAACAGCATGAACCCAGTAACTTTGAGCTCGGCAGCACCATATTTTCTCTTCAAACGGCACTTAATGCTTATCTGGCGCAGTTTTTCTCAGCCAGACGGCATGTTTGTAAAACTGTAGCTCGGGCACTCTGCCAGTTTCGGTGCATGGAAATATGACAGAGGCCTCAATGTGTTTGAGACTGCAAGAGGAGAAGTGATGTGTACATGGTAGCCACGTGTAAGCTTACCCTTTCGCCGACGGAAGTTCATTATGCGTCTGATGTGTTTGCTTACGGGATAGGCTGTGGAGATTGTCTCCTAGCAGTCCCTTTCTTAAAATCGTGACACATCATTTACAGTAGTTTTTCAGTGATGCCCCTGTATTGATGTTTACTGTTTTTGAGGCAGTAGCTACAGTTTTCCAACTAGTTAATGAAAGTAAAAGTTGGTGTGTAGGAACAGTAAGGATTCAGCGTGTGTGAGCTGATATGTAAACACGAGACTACGGTTCTACATGCAGGGGATTATTTTAATACCGGTGTTGGGTGATTCGGGTAAATTGGGGCCTGAAATGTAAGCAGACATGGCTGGCCATGAGGTTGTTTTAGCTGCAGGAGCCAGTGCAGTGACGATACAAAGAAGCGTCTCTCTGTTATCTTCTATTTTTTTCAGTTTTAGTAAAATTGCTCTGTTCAGCAAACAAGCACGGTGCAAGACATGCATACAGTATCTCAGTCCAGCTTCTAGTCTTCCCCTCGTCTCACCTATCCCATTGTGCTCCTCTGAACAGTCTGCTTGTGTTCCTGAAGTCTAGTGATTTTCCAGATCAACAGGCTTACCCAAGACCCTTTGAAACCACTAGATTCTGAGAGTGAAAGAGAGAGAGAGAGAGAGGGAGTGAAGGATGAAGAAAGGGTTTGAAGACAAACAAGTTGGACCAGAGGGAGGGAAGAATAGGTTTGCTTCAGGGCTTCCAAGCATGAAATCTGTTTTTAGTGAACATATCCCGCAAAGTTACCAATAATTGCAAATATTCCTCCAGGCTGTTAATGAAGCAGTTTACAACAGCCCTTATAAACTCCCACATTTCCACCCAAAATGATTCGTCTGCATGCTACAACTCCAAACAGACATGCTCAGGCCCCAAAGTCTTTGGAAAGCAGTGCTTTAATGGAGCCGAGCACACAGGAATAGTAAGAGCAGGCCACGACGAGATCACACCGGACACTTACAAAAGATATCAGCTGAGAGTAAAGCCGCCATTGCACCCTCTTACACCCATATCAGCCCTGCTCACTCACGTACATCTACTCCTTCAGATTGTTTGCTCACCAGCACAGAATGTGTTGAGTCTGGTTGGAGATTAATTTTAGTTTTCCAGCCCAAACAGGCATTGACATTCTTCTGACAGCGGTAAGGTGTTGAACTGTTTGCACAGCGGTGCAGAAGAATCTGGTGAGGTGTGCTATCTAGAACCGAGTCATAATACCGGAAAAATGTGTCGGGTTTGATTACTGAGCTTTGTGCATTCACAGTGAGGAGATGTGCTTAAACACATTAAAGGAATAGTATAGACCCAAGTTTCTGTGTTCTGAGAAAAGAATTATGAAACACGTGTGTGTATATATAGCTTGTATTGAAGGGCAAATGTGTCAGCACTCAAAGCTAGCGCTGGGCATTTCAAGCAAAAATGGCACTGCAAACTATTCAACTGTTCTTCAAAAATCATACACCCCCCCCCCCCCTCAAAACCACCCCCAGGACTCGTGTGCATATAGACAGTTAATGAGACCGATTCACTCATCTAGTTGTGCTTGATGTGCTGATATGCTAGCTTTGCCTCATTTTCATTTTTGTTTCTTTGTTTTTGAAGGAGTCACGCACCCAACATTTTTACAGCTGTAGTAGTGTTTGGCTTTGCATATTTTTCCTGTTAGTAGAGTAGCATTTAATCTTTCAGTGCCACACATTTAAGCAGTGCACAGCTGCTCATTACTTACTAAAGACTGCCGCTAAGTCAGAGTAAGTTTCATATTTTCTCTTGTCGTGCATGTAATACATGTATTTTGTGGCTCGATGGTTAAGGCTCTGGGTTACTGTTTCGAGGGTCAGGGTTCAATCCACTGTTTCTCCATGCTGTCACTGTTGGGCCCTTGAGCATGGCCCTTAATTGCTTAGTCGTATAAAAATGATAATTGTAAGTCGCTATGGATAAGAATGTTAATGTAAGACAATGTAATAAAAACTTTCATTTATTTAAAAATAATTGAAACATGGTTCAAAGATTCCAAACTCATGACCCGTCACTAGTCAGAATGTATTTTTCAACAACATTTTCATTAATCGTGCAATGTCTATAATGTGTCAATTTCAGAAAGTTTAAGAAAGATGTGTTGTGTTATGTTGGGTTCTGTGTTAGCAGCATAATCATATGGGATATCACAACACTCTCTGAGACATGTCGTTTACAGGAACTGCTCCAGAAAGTTAGCATTTTGTAAGACTTTCTCCCCTGGCTTTCATTCTACATGAGTTCATTTATTGAGACTAATGGATAAAGGTTTAATTTCATCTATACTTGCATATAGACAATTGTCTCTTGTTTTGACAGTATTACTTCACTTCCTGCTTTGAGCTACCCATTTTAAGGGAGTTTTGAATCATGGGGGTTTTGTGGTTCACTCTAGAGAAACCACTGATCTTTAAAAAAAACTCAAACAAACAAACAAAAAAATCTGGATTGTGCATCCTGTTTGCATGCAGCAGAATTTGAAGCTGGATCAGTCCCATCTTGGTGAGACCACGTTACTGTGGAAAGTTCTACTTAAAGGCATGACAGGATGGGAAACGGAAAATGGGAAACTTAAAAGTCTTTTTATTTTATTTATTATTATTACTTTTTTTTTTATATATATATATAAATTGCACCTATGCAGAAATTTCTTAAAGATAAAATACCACAAGCAGCTTGTTATAAACTTAATTTCAATTACTTTTTTTAAAGCCATTGAAATTATCGATGAAGTTATAGGAATTTAAGACATTATAACCTTCGGCAGTGAAGTTTGTCGGCTTCCAAATGTACTTCTCCATACTATGGATTAAGCTTTGTACTTTGGAAGCTGTGTTGGTTTCCAGCGTACTACTCCATACTAAAGGTCTTACAAGGTGGTCTCACCAAGATGGCCGCCATCTGGCTTCAAAATTGAAACCCTAATGCGTGATCCAGGTTTTTTTGTTTGTTTGTTTGTTTTTGTTTTTTCTTTGAGATGACAGAGAGAAACATATTGACGTTGTTGTCTGTGGTGATCACACATAATAATACAGATGTAGAGTTTAGGTTGAATTATTTCCTTTAAGGGTGTATAAATTGACTTATTGATTTCATTAAAGACTTACTTCTTTGGTTTGTGGATTTAATAGAGTAATAGAGCTAAGCTTACAGCACTGTTGTGGCATGTATTTATTGTCTGTTTGTTATAAATTATTTTAACCTGTCGGTGCTCGAAGCTTTGGGATTGTCCTTGCCGGTGAATGATTGAACAGAGTTTAAGGGGTGGAGTGTTTGATAGGATAGACACTGCATGAGCAGAGCTGATAAGCAGTTTTTAGTGCTCAGAAGAGCATCTCCTCCCCACGCACACAGCCCTGTTTACTACTAGAGCATATGTCCAACCTGTGCCTAAACACAACAGTCTGGTTGTTCGGTGCTCCTATCTCTGAGCATGTGTTTATATGGCTGTGAGTGAGAGACGTATGGAAAAAAAAAACGGTTTTGTGGGTAATGAAGCGATCATTTGGGAACTGCTTTGCTAACTAGGTTTATTATGGGTTCATACAGAGGATAGTATTCACACACAGACAAACACACAGATACCCAACATTATCACACCTGCTTGTGGATGTGGATTGTAACAAGCCAAAGACTTCGGAGTCACGTTTGTTCCCATGTGAGCACATTAACAGATGCAAACACACACAGTTAAGTTAGCAGCTTGACCCAATCTAGCTTATGTCCTCACATATGCACACAGCCATGCTTAGTGAGCACAACTTCCTCTGAAATTTCTCCCAGGTTCCTCGTCTTTATAGCGTTTCTGCTATTTCTCAGCTTTCCATTTCAAAATACGGCACAAAAAAAATCCGGTTCTGCTTTTGCACTTTTGATGAGTTTAGTATCTGATGTCACCTCTGAGAGAAAACGGTGCCTCAGTAAGAAGTTGCTGAGTGTCTTGTTTTCTAAGTTGAGTCAAGTGTAAGTGTGTGTGTGAGTGAATGTCTGTGTGAGAGTGTGTTCTTGTGAGTCTCTGTGTGCGTGTTTGTGAGTGTGTGTTTGTGCGTGTGCGTTCCTTAGCGTAATGGTAGCAAACAGCTTTAATGATTCTCCTGTGATTTGTTATCCTGGGAGTGGTTGTGAATATGCAACACACACAGAGACACGTAGTACGGGATTGACGTAATGTGTGTAGTAAAAGGTTTGTGTAAAGAGAGAGCAGTTGTGCATTAAGGCAGACGCTGAAAAGCCCATATGCTAGATTTCCTGCACCGGCTCCAGCTCTTCAGAGCAGCACAAAAACGACAGGTGCTGCGGCTTCGTCCGTACTGTACGCCTCACCCTTTCTCAAGTGTATTCAATGGAGCAGATTTACATGAAAGAATGGTCTTAAAAAAGAGGCGAGAAAGAGAGGGATAGTGGGAGATTTTGTCTGTAAGCGAGAGGGAGCCTGTTGATTGTGTGGTGGAAAGAATGAGTGAGGGAGAGCGAGGAGAGGAGAGGGAGGGAGAGAGTATAGGGGCAAGTACTTGTGGAGGCTCAGTGAATGTAGGTCAAGACATGAGGGCTGCTTCCTCGAAGCCAGCCTGCCTCAGCCAATCAGAGCTTAATCAGCTTTGCCTTCATTAAAAGGCCTGCTGGCGAACATGTTAATGCCGTCTCAATCTGCCGAGCTTTACTGATTATCACCGGCAAACCTCGCCACCTATTTACACTGCAGGTTGCTGCCGCTCCAGTAGACACACACACACACACATACACACACATGCAGTGTTTACCCAAACACACAATCTCACACTCTTGCAGTATATACCTTCCAAGCACACAATACTGGTTGCTAACTATTCTAATGAAAAGGTCTCCTTTTACATGTTAAGCTCCTAATACATGTTTCTCTTTTCTTCTTCTTCTCCTCCCAATTTCCATCTGTTCCTTTTTTCCCACCCCCACTTCTCCTTGTTGTATATTTCACCCACCAAACTGGCCCCACTCTCCTCCCTACATCTTCTGCCATCTTTGTCTATCACAGAGAAGTGCAGAGTTTCACTGGCTGGTCCAGTGGTCAACAGTAGCAGTAGTGCCAGTATCCGCCGAACTTCCTCCCTGGACGCCCTCACCGGTCCCTACCTGTCAGGCCACTGGCCCCGTGATGCCACGCATGCCCCTTGTGTGCCCTGCATGAGAGACAAAGCCACCCAGGTGAGCTCAACACCAATCTCTCACAACATATGGATGGATTTTTGCAACAAGTTTCACTTACTATTAATGCATTTAAAAGGGGGAATAAGCTTTACAGTATCCAAGATATTATGTGCCAGTTTGGTCGGACATTTCCGGAACTTTTTTAATGTTCCATATTTAGCTCACTTGAGCTTCAGAATTGGATGGCTTGCTTTATTTTCATATTAAAATCAAGTTCATTTTCTAATTAAAAGGGCTCTGTCCTGATTGTTAGAAGAAAGAAGCCTTAATAACCTTAATGGCGTTTTCAAGCAAAACATAGGCATTTTTATAAATGCAGATTTGTTTTTATGAACATTAAAAGAAATGAGTGTGGTTCATGCAAACAGTTTATTAGGACTCTGTAGCTGTATTTCAATCTTTGAAAACTGTTTAGCTAGCAAATGTCCAAGCTATTTCCATCTGTTCCATTTTAGGCTCAACAACTTTAAATTCCTTTTGATTTGCAAGTTGAAACACTGCTTATCTAGACTAGACTAGAATTTTGGACATTTATTGCATATTTACATGACTTTTTGCTAATTGAATTTGGGTAAAACTCATGACACAGCTCCTTTAAAGTGAAATGAAAGGCAAGCTACCCAAACTCTCTTATCACACGTGAATATACTTGTGTTTTCATGATCAATTTCGAAGTTGCAGTTTGCTAAAATCTGTCTGATACTTTGCATTAGCCAGTTTGAAAAGGCTTCACTGTCACTCTTGCGAGAGTGCGAAAAATTGCAAGAATATGACATGAATCCCCAGTTCATATAAGGCAAAATAAAGGCAATAATAACAGTATACATATATTAAATTAACAAATCAGATATAAACTAGCAGACTTCACTTTTCACTACCTTTTGGACTTTTTGCCAGTTTTGTTATTGTTGCCCCACTGAGGATTTTTTTGTTTTGTTTTGTTTTTTTCCCCTTTTTCTACACAAAAAAAAAGGTTCACGATACAGCACAATTAAATAGAAACAGACATAAACTCTGGATGCAAGCCTTTATTCAGTTTGGTTTTAATTTCCTTTTAAGTAATACTTGGACAATTTTTACTTGGTAGTCCATTTTTAGCAGCAACAATCAAGAGTCTAGTTTTTACGACTCTGACTCTCACACCGGATCGTATCGGCCGTGTACACTTACAGGCTGTTTTATTATGAACAATAAATATTACGTAACCCCCATACTACCCCACACAATAAATAGCCCAAATCCCTGTTTTGCTCTGAGAACCTTGCTGTTGGAAGCATTTCTATGATGTTGATGTATGTGTTAACATGACTGCATCAGATAAATGTTCTGATCTTCCGGCTATATATTACCATCTAAATACTGCAGCAGAAATCATGATTAATCAGCCTAGGCAGCCTTTTCCCATTCTTCCACTGTATAGATCCTGTGAGTCTGTGCCCATGATAGACTCAGATTCCTGTTTTTGGCTGACAGGAATGGAAACTGATGCAGCTGTGCATTGTGAGATGCATTTGTGAGCACCACAGTTGTTAAGAGTAGTTATTTGAGTTACTGTAGACTTCCTGTCAGCTGGAACCAGTCTTGCGATTCTCTAACTTCCCTGCAGAACTGCTACTCACAGCATAATTTGTTTTTATCAGTGGATTAATATTAAAACACTTTGCAAATAGTTGAAATTTCAGTGATATTAAAAAATGTACACTTTACATTCAGCATTGCACTATAAGCCAAAGACACGCCTTTATCTTTAGTAAAAAACCTCGTCCGGTTTTACTCTTGATCCCAGTGCAGTTCACAGGAACGGCCGTGGTGCCTTCGCTCTTTAGCTGCCATGTCTAACTAAAGCATGCTTGTGAAACTTACAGTGTATTCTCACCTTAACACACCCATGTGATTATGCGTGACCTCCTCGGAACACATCGTGCTCTGTACATTCTGGTAGATCTACCTTCCAAAAACATGCATGTACACAATCTGAAACTCTCACTACACTGTAAGAGTAGAACTACATCAAACGCCAGTGTTACTGAGTGTGCCCACCCCCCACACTGCTGTCGCACTGGACCACACAGGTGAGCAGATGTAAACATGATGTGTTTTCACTTCGAGAAGCTATTACCAGTGATTACCGGAGCTTTTAATGTGGTTTTCCGGCACGTCTTAGATCCACCTCGGTGTGGCGTGTTTACCCAGTATGCAAGACTGTGATGAACTCTGAGGCCAAACAACTACATCTTGTGACAGGAGCCTAATTTATAACATTGAATAGAGTTTTGTAATTTCGTCAGACAGCTATGTGTTTAGCGATATAAAGGAATACATGAGCTGTTTTGATGTTTAGATATTCCCGTAGAATTATACGTTCCGTAGGAAGGAAGAAGGTCAGTGGACAGCAGGATAGATAGACATGAATCGTGTGTATGTGTGCGTTTGGAGGAAGAAAGGAGGAAGCCTCTCCCTTGCTTGCTGAAAGATGAACGGAAACAGAAGCATATTTTTGGTAAAGGCAGAGGCTGGCCGCCATCGCAGCCTCATTCTTTCCTAAAGCCTCATCTTTTTCCAGCACTTCTAATCTACACCTGAAGTTATACTCCAGCTTCCAACCAATAACTTTTGTTAGCATTTAAAGTATGAATTTATATATATATATATGTATATATATGTTTGTGTGCGTTTGTGTGTGTGTGTCTGTGTGTGTGTCTGTGTGGGTTATCAGCAGGTGTAGCTATAGGTGTGTGTGTGTGTGTG
>JAQMYF010000012.1:29072656-29084523 GCA_030014195.1 Neosilurus mollespiculum | reverse complement strand
TGTGTGTGTGTGTGTGTGTGTGTGTGTGTGTGTGTGTGTGTGTGTGTGTGTGTGTGTGTGTGTGTGTGTGTGTCACTGAGGAAGTCTTAAATAAGACAGAGGAAGAGTATAACCACAAAGACACATCTCTGTGAGCTGTCATCATATACAGTTGTGGACAGAAGTTTACAAAACTTTTTCACACTCATGATTGTCATGGCAACATTGGACTTTTTGTGATTTCTTTGAGCTGTTTTTTTTTCTCAGGTGATGATTGTACAACACATCTTTTAAAGGAAAAAGTACCACAGTGGTTAAAAATCTACATACAGCGCAACCAAAATTTGGTTAAATGTCTGTTAGCAGGTTTCACCTTGGCCTGATGCATTTGGTAGGCATCAGCAAGCTTCTGGGATGATTTTGGTTGGACATTTCAGGCTCAATTCTTCAATCAAATTTGTTGGTTTCCTGCCATGAACCTCTCATTTAAGAACAGTACACAGGGGTTGATGTCAGGACTTTGTTGGGGATATTCCAAAAAAAACCCACCATTCTTAACTGTTTGTACACTGTTCTAAGGGTTGAATGCCTTTAAACCTCCTTTACCTTTAATCCTCAAAGCTTACCTCTTGTCATTGTGGCCAAGCTTTCCTCCAGAAGGCCTTTTCTTTGTCGTTTGGTCAGCTGTAAATTATAATCAAGCTTGAAGATGTTAATTTTGGAGAAAGGGCTACTTTCTTGGATGCCAGCCTCTCATTCCATGGTAATGTAAATCTCACTTGACTGTAAACAGTGACACTGGTGTTATGGTATCTTCCATTTCATGGAAGGTCTGTGCCTTGATGATGTTTGCTAGGTTGTTCCTGACCATCTAAACCAATTGCTTTCAACTGAGGGTGAGAGTTTGATTCTTCCTCCAAACCATGGCAAAGTGACAACTCTAGGGGTGTTGAAAATAATCATTGTATCAATGCATCACGATGTGGGAGTGAACAATTCAGCATCGATGCAGTGACACAGCGTCTCACAGACTCTGACTTTCGGCCTAATCCAACATGGAGGAATCGAGTAGTTGATGTTGCCATTATTTTCCCCAAACATCCTAAAAAAATCCACCAACCTCTTTTTGTTTTTGTCTCACATTTAATAGAAACACTTATAAAACCCACCATTTAAAAAAAATCTATGCATATGGGATATGTAATTGTGTGTGTGTATGTGATAGAGAGAGATAACGAAAAAGAGAGACAGAGTGTGAGAATGTGACAACAGTGTATTATTTTAAAAACAGGATGTAAAGCTGAGTTTATATCAATGCTCATTATTTGTGTGTGTGTGTGTGTTTGTGTGTGTGTGCGCGCGAGTGACAGAGAGAGAGAATGTGAGGAGAGTGTATTTAAAAACAGAATGTAAAGCTAAGTTTATATCAGTGCTAATTATATATATATGTGAGTGAGTGTGTGTGTGTGAAAGAGAGAGAATGTGAGGACAGTGTATTATTTAATAAACAGGATGTAAAGCTGAGTTTATATCAATGCTTATTATTTGTGTGTGTGTGTGTGAGTGTGTGTGTGTGTGTGTGTGTGCGAGTGACAGAGACAGAGAGAGAGAATGTGAGGAGAGTGTATTTAAAAAACAGAATGTAAAGCTGAGTTTATATCAGTGCTAATTATATATATATATGTGAGTGAGTGTGTGTGTGTGTGTGTGTGAGAGAGAGAGAATGTGAGGACAGTGTATTTAATAAACAGGATGTAAAGCTGAGTTTATATCAATGCTAATTATTTATGTGTGTGTGAGAGAGAGAGAGAGAGAGAGAGAGAGAGAGAGAGAGAGAGAGAGAGAGAGAGAGAGATTGTGGGTGTGTGTGAGAGAGAGAGAGAGAGAGAATGTGAGGACAGTGTATTATTTAAAAAAAAAAAACAGGATATAAAGCTGAGTTTATACCAATGCTTATTATTTGTGTGTGTGTGTGTGAGGGAGGGAGTGAGAGAGTGAATGTGGGGACAGTTTATTATTTTAAAAAAAACAGGATATAGAGCTGAGTTTATATCATTGCTGTTTATTTATGTATATGTGTGCGCGAGTGTGTGCACAAATAATAAAATACGTCAGTGACGTTGTAGCTCATTTAGCGGGTAACAGGTCACATGAAAATATGCAGGAATTATTAAGCTTAGCATTTGAAGGCAGCAGTTTGGAGGAATGTGTGTGATGTAATGATATTATTCAGCAGTATGTAAATAATGATACTGTGCTGAAAACATGGGAAAAATATCAGGGTTAATAGTGAAAATACTGAATAATAATGACAAATAATGAAGCCTGCAAAAAGGAAAAAATATTGTGTGTTTTGTGATCTGACCAGGCACAGTATAGTGGTGTGCAGTAGGCAACTTCACAGTTTGTGAATACAGGATCAAGAATAGTTCCTGCATTTGTTGTTGGGTCTTTGACATATTGTTGAGAATGAAATGTTGTCTCCATAAAGTTCATGAATTGTCTTTGTTCTTCTGGAAGATCATAGTTAAAGTCACCCACGATAATAAATGGCGCATCGGTGGAAAGGTGTGGAATCAGGGAAGTGATCATTCTGTTCCTAAAAGCCATGGCGCCACATGTTTTTTTTGTTTGTGGACGTGCACAAGGTTGTATGGAAAAATATAAACAGTACCGCATGGCTATCAACTCCCGGCATGCATCGTAACAAAGAAAAGGTTTTTTTATATATATATATATATATATATATATATTTTTTTTTTTTTTTGATTGTTTCTCTGAAAAAAAATAGCCACTACAAGCTTTAGAAAAGAGAGTACCTACCTACCGGACTTTCATCCGGATGCCCAGAAACGTGGCTTTTAATAAAACATGTGAAATTATCATGTTTGCCCTAGCAGTATAGCTGTTCCAGGAGTAGGCAATCCCCCTGCAGACCAAAAAATTGGCAAGTAGATATAACAGCGAGACACCCTCGTAAGGAGTGACATTTTTGTGCTATTTTGAATCCGTATGACCAGGTGGATTGACCCGGAAACTTGAAAATCAACATATCCCTCGAGAAGAGTGCATATAAGGAATGTGTGCATTATTGTGACGATCTAACAAGAATTGCAGGCAGAAGAGTCTGAAAAAAACGGCTGTAACGGACATTAGCATAGCCCATTTTGCCCCAACATATTTATGTTAACATTGTTTTCTAAAGCCCTTTTCTAAATAATAAAAAGGGAGTTCATTTTTATGTGATTTGTTTTTATTTGTGGCTGAAAAAGTAGCCATGTGCAGTAATTTAGAAACTTTTGGATGCATTGCATCGTTATCAAATTGAACGGTGGGATCAATGCAGATGCATGCTTCTAGAGTTACTTGTACGTACATGCAGAAGTTTAAACTGATGATCTTGGAATCTGCAGGTTGTTAGAAATGACTCCAAGAGACTTTCCTGTCTTGTATAAATCCACAGTTTCAGATCTGCACTAAGCTACTTGGACATTCTCATTAGATGATATGTCAAGCAAACCCTTTTTTATGTTTGCTATGCTTGCACACAACCTAGCAACTGTAGACGGTTATGATCACTGACAGGAAGTTAAGAAACCTTGACAATTTTTTTATACACTCTGTACATGTATGTTATAATCATTCTGCCACAGAAAAAGAGTTCAGAGAAATACTTAAATGCGTTCACCATAACATGATTAACAAGATTGCAAAGTTGTTTCTATTCCCGAACCAGAATGAAAATATGGTGGCGGGGGAGTTAACAGTACCTTCCACTTTCTCCTCCTATATGGCTCAAGTGCCCCAGAGATAGGCAGCTAACACCCAACTGCTCCCCGGGCCCCACAATGTGGCAGCCCACTGCTCTGTGTGTGTGCTCACTGTTCGTGTGTGTGTGTGTGTGTGTGTGTGTGTGTGCTCATTTTGGATGGGTTAAATGCATGGCCAGATTTCCCTTGTAGGATTAATGTAGTATATCAAAATCAAGATAAAAAAATAAGTATAAAAATCCATGTGTGTATTTGAGTGTATACCCGACTTTACCAGCATGTTAAAGACGAATTAATGAATGAATTGAGTTAAAACTGTGAAAAAGTGAATACACATTTGAGAAAGATATAAAGATGTAGATGGATTTCTTGTAGAATGCAGATTCATTCTTTGATAAAATAAGCATTGAGCACACTAGTTTTGCAAACCCTAAATGTGATTATCTGGCAGTGTTTAGGCTGACTCAGTCAGATTCCTTGACAGATAACTTTTCAGTTCCATAGTGAACATGTACATAAAGAGAATAGAAAGAACCAGAATTTCAACAAGACTACCCATGTCCCGTGCAGTGTCTGTGTGCTGTATGGCTCTGTCTTACAGCCAGCTTTGTTGCCTTTTAACAAGAAAGGGCTTTTTGTCATGCTAATCCCCCATCATGACTGACGGCCTGAAAATTGCAGCCATTTTCTGTCTCTAGTATATTCCAAAAGGCCCTCCGTGAACTTGGCCCTCGCGCATTGACGTACCTTCTGCTGCCTTCACAAAGTAAGCCATGTGTGAATTATGATTCTACTGAGGGGAGATTTGTCTATGGGAGCAGAGCAAGCCATGGCAGAGCTGGGGACAGAATTAAAAGGTGGGTTTGTGCACAAAGTGTTTTGTTTTTGTTTTTTTTTTGTTTGTTTTTGTTTTTGTTTTTTTCTTTTTCCTGCAGTAGGCCTGGATTTCCCTGCATTTCACCTCAGGCTCACTTTTACACAGCAGCTGTTGGCTCAGTGTGAAAACTGCTCATAAGAACTGAATCATAGCTCTTTTGTGCTTCAACTGTTTTCTAGAACGTTCTGTGTATCATGTGGCTTATACACATGTAAGTTGGAAGCGTGCCAAGACAGCTTTACAAATGTCCTTTTGTGATTATGCAGCAATATATGGAGAGGCAAATGACAGGAAATGCAAATCCTGACATTTCCATATTTCAAACGGCAAGGATTTTTTTTTCTTTCTCCATTTTCAGACTCGTCCTGTAGCCCAAGCTGATACTTGTTTTATTCCTTCTTTTGTAAGACAGTCATGGGAGTGTCGATTTCCACCTGAAGAGTTTCTCTTTCACTGACTGTCTTTCTCCCACCATTATGTTTAATAACTCCCATTTGGAACTTCCTTTCCACATATCCACTTGCAGACAGGCGTTGCATCACAGCTCCGGCCTCTCCTCATGACCTGGGCATCAAAGCAAGCCCAAACGCATGGCCCACAAATAAAGAGCTCATTGTCTCTCCAATAATCTACTCTCAGCAGAGCCCAACTGTAACTGCACACAGCTCTTACACATGCTGCTCGCTGTTAAGGAAAACGTTCAGTTGCTGCATTCTGATTATGGCTTGAACAAGACTGCATCAATGCTTAACTGGATTTTTAATTAAGCAGAGCTGGGTTAAATGGAAAAAGTAACAAACATTTTAATGGTAATTACAAGGCCAGGACTAGAGGCCAACTTCCTGCATGAATATATTATTAAATTAAGGTCTTCAGTACACATTCAGGCCAAATTCCAAGTTACATTCTATTCACTGTATTAGCTTTCTACATGTACCAATCAGCCCATAAGATTAAAACCACCTGACTGGTTTTTGGCTAGGCAGCCCCATATACAGCAGTCCATTGTCTCTTCTGACTCCTGTCTATCATAGTCAGCATTAACAGTTTCAGCAGTCTGTGCTACAGTCACTCCTCTGTAGGACCAGACCAGACAGAGTAGCCTTCATTTTAAACACACATCACTGAGCCTTGGGCACCCATGACCTTCTTGCCAGTTCACTAGTTGTCCTTTCTCAGACCATTTTGATAGGTACTTACCGCTCAATCCGAGGAACACCCCATGACACTTGCTGTTTTGGAGATGATTAGACCCAGTCTTCTAGCAAACACAGTGTAGCTCTTGTCAGAGTCACTTTGATCCTTATGCTATATATGTGTATATATATATATGTGTGTGTGTGTGTGTGTGTGTGTGTGTATGTATGTCATATGACATATGTATATGGCAAGGGGAACTTTGACTTCCGCATTTAACCCATCCTAAGTGAGCACACACACACTCAAAGTAGTGGGCCGCCACACACTGCCGCAGGTGCAAGGGCACTTCAGCCATGAATATGGAGGAAGGGAAGGTGCAGCTCACTCCCAAACAATTTCCTGCTGGTTCGGGAATTGAACTAGAAACCTTTCGTTCTTAATGCCGCTTCTCCAACCATTAAGTCATGGCTCCCCCCATTTCACCTGTCACTGATCTTTGTTATGGCTGATCAGTGTATAACATGATATGAAAAGAAACCATGTTTGCTACACTCAGTTAACTCCCATGCTAACCCTTCTGTAAAGTTTCTTTTAGTTTAGTTTAGATTTATTGTACTAGTGCAATTATGGATTATATATTAGATAGATAGATAGATAGATAGATAAAGAAAGTGGAACATGGTTAGATTGTAGTGCTTTTATAGATAGATGGAGAGAGAGAGAGAGATGTATATGTAATATATAATGCTGTTTAAGCAGGCTTTTGAAAAACTTAAATATTTCTACAAGTACAAGGTAAATCTGTTGGGCTTTTTATACTCAGAGCTTATCACGGTTTCTGTAGCATGATGTGACTGAGTTCGCAAGTCTATCGCAGGTTACCTTCAAAGTATTTATACTGGTACCCATTTATACTGCTGGGTGAACAGAGGCACACTTGTGGTTAAGACCTTGTCCAGGGCACAGTGGGAGTCTAATGGGGATTTGAACCTGCGACGTCGTGATCATGAGCCCAGCACCCTAAATACTACACGACACTGTCCAGAAGCATGAGGCAGCCTGAATTGAAAAACAGTTTAAATTCTGAGGTGTCTAGAGATTTCCACATGTACTGTTCACTTCTGTATAACGTCTGATCAGTTATGTGGACCACCATGGAAATGTGAATTCTGAACTATGTTCACTGTGGTTGGCTGTGTGATTTGATCAGTAGATTAGGTAGAAAGGCCACTGAGGGCACAGAGCAGGAATAGAGAGGCAAAGCATGGCACAGCTGCACAACAAGTGACAGCGATTTGTGTGTGCGAGACAGAGAAAGAGAGAGCGTGTGTGTAACCCTGTCTCGCGTCAGTCGTGGTCTTGGCAGTCCTAGCAGCCAGATGCTCCCCCCTGCTCTGTGCAGTGTGTGTGTCACTGTGAAGTCGCCACAGCTGCTGAACAGAGCGGTGCTTGTGCGCTCAGCCAGGCGGCCACGCTGGAAATCTTTAAATCGTGGGAAGGAGGAAGTGATGTCTGGCACTCAGCCTGGGTTCGAAGAACGACTCGGGGTCGCAACAGCTCAGCTATGCACCATACACACAACGGAGTCAGTCACAACGCAGCAGCGCTGAAATGGGAGCTTGCACACACACTCACTCACTCACACATGCGCACACACGCATGTTCAGGAGTTGCGGTAGCAGTAACAAAGAAAACGCATGTTCGTTATTTATCATCTTCGCTCCACTGTGTGCACAGATAGGCATGTCCCAAGCTATGTTTGATCTTTCAGTAGAGGTCTGTATGATGGAGGACAGAATTGCACATGGAGTGAACGAGCTTTGGTGGTTGCGAGTTGTAATATCCAGGAATGAAGAAAGACAAGGGCAAAGCTTAAACATAATATACAAGTTGGTTAATGTATGACAGGAAGTTGAAGTGCATTTGTGCTAGGGTACGATGCATAGTTATACCAGTCTGATCTGTTGTATGGCTTCATGTCATAAGTGTGTTTGGTTGTTTCAGCAGTTCAGGATTATCAGTTGTTTTATTTCTTAAATTCTAAATCAAAAGGCACATTGTGTTTATGATATGATATTTAATGTAGTTGATATTCAGGCGATAAGCTCCATAAAGGGGTGTGGTCTGTGCCGTACTCTACGTCTGCTCCCACATCCATGGTATGTGGCATCAAGTAATTTTCCTACATACATAGTACTGTTATTAGCACTTTTGAAATCAACATATCAAACTTTTTGAGCAGGCTGGGGAAAAAAAGTTTGTTTTGCCCCGCATGTCTAATGTGGATAAATGGAGGAAGTCAGTAAGGGCTTTGGTTTCTTTAGATTGGACGTGTGCCAACATATTCAGGGGATCCTGCTGGGTCACAACCTTTACAAAACACACTCTTGCATTACGACCTGTATGGGACATTTCATTGAACACGGCGTTACTGTTCCCAAGCTCTGCTTAAACCTGCCTCTGCCTTTCGCCATGGTAACCAAAGGAAATATTTTGAGCTCGTTTAGTATTTCAGATGAAGCGAAGCCTGTATTTAATGTGTATTTAAGTATTTTTCCTTATGGAGATCAGTTAAAAAGTTGTCAGAATGTTGAGGCTTTTAAGTCATAGAGTGGACATCTGGTTCTCACAAGATGAGTTCAGCAGTGTACAGATTCGTGCACACAGGAAGTGAGTGAAGTAGCTCTTACAGACAGAGGACATCCACAGGGAGTCGGTGTGAAGACTGAGTGGTGGGAAAAACCAGCAAGTTAAAGGAGTGCAGTGTGAAAAAGTAACTATAAGGTACACAACAGACAAGGTCATTCACAGAGATGGGTGGGGGTAATTCAGAGAGGATGGAGTGGACTGGAATGAGAATAACTCCAAAAAAATGCCATGTGTGCAATGTAGCATACATAAAGTTTTGTTTATACCATTGCACTGGTTGTCATTTAATTAAAGCTAAATAAATATAATAAATATTTGTGTTGCAATGTTTTTAAAGTGATTAGCGATTGGTTGGTTGGTAATGTATTCCTGTGGAGTTAGCCAGTGTGTGCTGCACTGGTGTCCCAAGCGGAGATTGTTAGTGCACTTACAAACAGGAAGATATTGCATTGAAGTTTTTGCTGTTAGCGCCTAAAAAGCAGAAAAGCTCGAGAACTTCTTGTAGAACACATACATTGGACTGACTCAATCATCTGCCGAACTGGTGCCTATCTTAGCCAATACTGGCTGATGGCGTGGTACACCATGAACAGCTCTCCAGACCATCGCAGGGCAACACACATACCATTCACACTCACTTGGTTTCAATTTGTAACATTACAACTAGTCTAATGTGCATGTCTTTGGACTGCGGGAGGAAAACCGGAGTACCCAGAGGAAACCCACGCAAGCGCAGGGAGAACATGCAAACTCCCCACAGGAAAGTCTGAGGCTGGGAATCAAACCCAGGACCTTCTTGCTGTGAGGCCGACGTGCTAACCACTATGCCACTGTGCCCATCTACTCCGAACTCAAAGTTCCCAAATGCAAAGCAGCTACAGTATACAAGACTATTACACTGAGTATTTTTAACACTCTACAAAATGACATGCACAGTGGTGTTGACACTGTTGGTGGCATTAGCGTGACAGTTGAAGCTTTGGAACCTGATGTGTTTGAGCCGAGTGTACAGATGAAGAGGTGAAAGTGCTGTACAATGTACAGGATTAAAGCATTGCTGTGTCTGTCTCTTTAAGTATTGATGTCTTGAAGTCTTGGACTCCACTGATAGTCACATGTTAAAATGCAAGTGTGTTGTTGGGGTTTATTTTTTTCCAATGGCTGAGCGGAGTATGTGCATGTAATAGCATACACATACTCCCCTCAGCCATGGGGTGTTGCGGCCAGCTGATCTTACAGGGATTTGTTCGACTGTAGAGTGTAAGAATACATCTGGGCTCGTGATAAACAGATCTCATGGCTGAGGATGACTGGATTAGCCTCACTGCATGTTTGTCAGGAAAGTGTGTCAACACGTCTCACTGTTGAATGAGTGTACTGATACGTTACCTTTGCTAAGGTGTGGGTGTGTAGAAGACAGGATGTGTAAGGACACATAAGACACACAGTGTGGGAAAGGTTTACACTCGTGAACATGACTCCTTACGCAAGCCATGGTAGAAAGGTAGAGGTGTAAGTGTATGGGGTGCTGTACATTTCCTCTTGTCCTGCTTGGTTTCACAACAGTATTATAGTACCCAAATGAAAAGGAACATTGATTGGGCGTGAATGACGTCCTGTGCTGGTCTGAGCTTTGTTCCAGCTGTTGGGTCTGGACATGCTTCGTTCGCTCTAAGTGTACAAGCACTTAGTTTGCAGCTATTCATAATGTTGGCTAAGAGAAATAAGTTTATGTATTAAAAATCTATAAGAATGAACCTGGAAAACACTTGTTTGATATGTGAGTGATCCTATCACTTGGTAATCATACTGTATTTACTTTGGCATCCCTGTTTTTTTCCATGTACATACTTATCACCTCTTGTGGTAGTGATATTTTAATTCCATTCACTGCTGAGCCAACAGCATGTGGGTAAATACTTGCACCTCCTGAAGAGCTGGTTATCCAGACATGCCCACTTTTTTTTTTTTTTTTTTTTTAAATCTAGAATGAATTGGAGTGTGAAATGCAATGAGTCTTTTCAAAATATACAGTATATCACAATAAATTCAGGTCACTGATGATGTAATGTAGCTTTATATGGGAATGGATAATCATAGTTATACTGCTACACTAGTAAGTTTGCTAGCTAGATAATTAACTAGGCTCATATACTGCATAACTTGATATTTTGGGTGTTTTTGTTTTTAAAACCACCACTAAAGTATTTGTTTTTTCCAGTTTTACCACTTGGAAGATGAAAGAAGATATTGTGCTAATGTGAGTTTCTGTGCATGCATGTAGTTATTTGTTAACTTTGTTTTGCTGTTGTGAGCAGCGTGACTTCCTTGTGGGGCTCGAGTGTGATGGGTTGAATCTAGCTATTATATCAGTATAGAGCAACAGCTGTCGGTTTTATAGCGGTATCCTCTGTGCATGTTTCTGTGCTTTTAATATTTCGAGGTAGATATGAGTGGAATGCAAGTTAGTTGTAGTGATTTTTCGATGTCTGTATGGGCTTGTTAGGCCCAGTCGTTATCGGATTGCATGTGCGATGATGGGCCACACTGTATTCCCAAGGGAGGTGGTGGGGTATGTGTGATGCACGATGGACTGTGGATGTGTTACTGTCCAACGCCAAAGGTAAACCACGCACAGTTGTAGCTTATGGAGGGAAGAGCCTCGAACTTTCCGAGTGTGTGTTTGAGAGAAACAGTAATTATGCTCCTATTAACGAAAACAGTATTTTGGCTTGCACTTTGTGTTGTAGTGAAGCAAGATTTTGATTAAATAAGCATTTGAGGATATGACCTACATGAATATCTAAATGGCCATTTGTTACTCACAGCTGTGCACAACACACAAGCATTGTTTAGAAATGGAGTCTTCATTGTGGTTCATATATAGCTGAGTCGTTCCCATAACCTCTTCTGGTTGATTGCTACAGGCGAGGTGGTGGTGTGTTACCTTCCCTGATATTCTTATCCTCACATTGCAGGCGAATCGCTTTGAGTCAGTGTGTGTGTCAGACGGCGTCACAGGTGTGTGCTCTGTTTAACGTTTGCTGTAATTATCTGGTGCTGGAATGAGGTTTAACTCTGTACGATCAGGGTCTACAGTGTGTTAAATGATGTTTTAGATAGTGTGTTTGTGTGTGGCTGGTTCTACAGGCCCAGGCTGGTTGTCGGTGTGACGACTTATGCCAAACAATACTACAGAGGAACACAGAGTTATGTAGTGCCTAGCCCTGAAATTTTAGAAGATATGCTGAATGTTCAGGTTGTCATGAGAAGTGCAGTGAATAAGAGCACTCAAAGAGGTAAAGGCTTTAAATCTATATGAGCCAGTTTGATCTCTAAGTATGCTTGACTGGGTGATAATCCATAAAATTTATTCTTAAAAAAAAGTCAAATAAATTTATAAATATAGTTATATAATATTAATAATATTAATAATAATAATAATAATAATA